>PVJH01001040.1:0-165535 GCA_004026705.1 Nesogale talazaci
TAATGCATATTCATGACCATTCCTGGCAAATCTGTTACATGTCCTCAAGCCCCTCAATTTGCCTCCTGGTGTTTATATATAAAGCTGCAAATCTCTTTTTCTCTGGGAGCTTGCCCTGGCAACTCCAACTCTGGCTTCCTCCTTACTGGGTAAACAGTCTTCCAGTCTCTTTGTTTCTTAGCCTTCCAGAGCTTGACCTGGATTGGTAACGCAGTTCACTGGAATCAAATGTTTGGAGGGCGAGAGTGGGGCTTTCTTTGCTCCAAGTGCTTCAAACTAAGCCCTGATGAGTTATTAAAATTCTACCATTCCTCACAGTTGAGCAGCTTATATTCTAAACAGAGCAATCTCGCCTTTCTTTGTACCAGCCAACCAATTCTTTCCTGTTGGTAAGGAATTCTCTTTGCTTGGCAGCTTGCCCCTGGGTTTAGGACATCTCTTTCAACTTGCTGCCCTGCCCTGTGGTCTTTGCAGATAACTGAAGCCTTTCTAACTCCAAGAAGGCAGAAGGTCTCAAAGGGCCTCCACTCAGTTCCCCTTTCCCATCCCAAGGCTGGGAGGTTCAGCCTGGAGTGTTGAGTGAGAGGGTGGTTCCCAGTCTTCCTACCCTCCTCCAACATTCCTTAGCTGAAAAGACTGAAGGCTCTGGCAGTTTCTTTCAACATTCTTTCCCCACCAGTAGTTTTGCACTCAGAGAAAACCAGAGGGGAAAAGCGGGGGTGGCACCCTGTGCCTACTATCTCAGACGCCAGTGGAATGTAGCTGCAGACCCAGCAATCAGACAGGGCGAGCTAAGCTGAGTGCTTTGGGGCAGGAGGCAGGCCTGTAAAGTGATGCCGAATTGGGGTGTTAGACTTGTTGACCCAGGGGGATGGAGCTGAGCATGTTTTCAGCTTCTGTGCCTTTGAGTGGTTTCTCTACACCCTCACCAAGGAGGATTTTCTCCTTCCCAGGGCTGCATCTCTTTCTTGTTCTCTGTTATGAAGGGTTTGTCACTTACTGGGCTTTTAAGTTCTTTGCCTGCTGTGTGTCTTCTGTTCCCTGATGTGATGCCAGAAATCGGTTGTGTTGCTTTTCTAGAGTTGTGATTGAAAGGAAGAGTGTGGCGGTCTCCTTCCAGTTTCCAACACCTAAACTGGTACTAAGATGCTGACTATAAATGAGTGGAAAAGAAACAGGTCTCAGAAATTTTTGTGGGTATATACTGAATAGTTTACATAATTCACATCCCTGAGTTTTAAAAAATCAATGAGAAACGAAGTATCCACGTCCCAAACTTTCACATCCCAGGAACCCTTATCTTCTCAACTGATGATCACATTTCACAGAGTATCTTGATTGTTGGGGCATTCACAATACATTTTCCATTGCTGAGTCCCATAATTCATTGCAAGGCCACACAGAAGTCTCAGACAATGCTCAAGATTAAAGGGTTTATGAAGGTGGTGGATAGGTTAATAATACAACTGGAAACATCGAGGCATGTTACAAATTCCTTCGGGGCTATTTATAAATACCCAAAGGGCATGCCACTCCACTGCAAACTTCACCATTCAGCACAAGCTCTGGGGATCAGTGAAGAGGCTCTCTGAATTCAATGTCCAGAGGCACCAACTCCAATAAGGCTTAACCTGAAGGAACCACCCCCAGGGTCAGCGACTCCCGCTCCCCAGTTAGTGCCAGAGAGGCCTCAGATTACAAGCCAGCCTCCTGCCCCCAGTCCTGAGTTTTCCTTGTTCTGTGGCCTGGGAAGTCTAACTCTGTCACATGCTGTCGCTCTTGACTTTGCCACTCCTCTCCCACTCCTCCAACATCAAATCTAGTCTGGATTAAGGAGCTGAAATGAGCAGGGATTCCAGGGTCCAGAGGCTGTACTTCACTTCAGACTTTGGCTGGTAGTGATTATCCCTCTTCTTACTTCTCACAGGGCTGGTTTGGGACCCTATAGAATGGAAATTTAATAAATCCTATCTAATCAGTGTTATTCCTCACCTACTTATAGATTCATGCTGGAAAAGGCCATTTGAATGGAGTGACAGAGACATTGTCTGGAAGAGCCACATTAAATTCACTGCTCCTGTGCCAACCTAAATCTACCAGGGCAAGGTATAAATGGGATGTGGCTATGGTCAAATGAAGCTTCCAGCATCATATGAGTCAATTAGCAATCCTCAGCAATCTTGTTACATATCTCTAGAACACTTACTAGTCAATTGCCTCTTTCTTAATAGAATAAAGATTACCTTGATTGTTTCAGTGGCAATGGTAAGAAACAAATAAATGAAGGAAGGGAGGGAGGGAGAGAGGAAAAAAGAAAGAAAGAAAGAAGCCCTGGTTAAATGACATAGAAAAGGCATATTACAGAAGGCATATGCCTTTTCTGGAGCAAGAGATTCCTTATATGCAAAATAGATAAAATCATAAGGACCTCATGGGACTTTCTGCACCATTTACATAAGCTATACAAATTCATTGACTAGAATCCTCTCATATGAAATATTATTCGCATCTGATGGTAAAAAATTGACTGTTATATGTCAGTTCTTCCTCTGGACAGAGCAAGAGATAAAACAGAAAGCTACAGTATCGACTTGTATCCTTCATATCCCAAGTATATAATGCTCTGCTCATTTCTTAGATCACCAGCCAGCTTAAGTAAAACATGAATAAAAGTTTTCAGGTAGTTATATTCATTATACTTTATTGAGTAATAATACTGATAGCATTATCAAAATCAACTTTGTGGAGGTCAAGTACTTTTGTGTCAATTTCATGGTTGGGAATGCAGGGGTGGAGTCTAGCCTGTCAATCTGGAGATAGTCAATGAGACCTCTGTGTGGGCATGGCTTTCTCTGAGAATTATGGGAAATCCCATAGCAGTTTCCTGGTGGAGTTGAGAAACTATACACTCAGTTCTTTGGAGATGCTCTACAGACAAGAAAAGATGGCAGCATAAACCCTGAGTCCTAGGAATTGGAGGAGCCAGCGGAGAAGCCACAGGGGCTTACCCTGATAGAATCAGATCCCTGAAGCCAGAAAAGCCAGAGAGACCCCTGCCAGCACTGAGATACTTCTACTGCCAGTGGATACTGCTGATGGACCCTGAGCCCTGGAAATGAGGAGCCATGGGGAGACCCCTGCCAGCACCGGGATGCTTCTACTGCCACTGGATACACAAGACTCTGAACCCAATGGCCTGTGATTGTCCTGGTGTCATTGCATGTGCTGTGATAGTCAGAAGGAGATTTTATAGACTGGTATCAGACAGATGGGCTAATATCAAACTTATGACCTTGGATTGGACTGGGTTGCAATGCTTTCTCAATGTTCCATTCCTCTTGTATATAAACCTTTCCCTTATATCCATATACATATTTATGAAGTTGTTTCTCTAGTTTACCTGGACTAACACAATTTTTAAATAGTATTTATGCTTTAAATACTATGGTAATTTTTTTATATTACTGAAACACAAATATAAAACAGACGAACAAAAATCCCTAGAGTCTAGATACAATCATTTTACCAACATACAAAATGAAGTAAAAAGCAATCAAATAACTTGCTCAAGCTATAGATAATGGATTTCTGTGGCTAGTATATGTGGAGGGATAAAGTTGAATTATGTTTTAGCTCAATTGCAATTTACAGTTATTTATTATACTAATATTCATCATTATTTGGTGTTTATTTTCATTTTCATGAATATTGCATAGCATTTCTGGTAAAGCACTTACTGGAATCTTTTTTATAAGTATTGTTTACTTCATCTATCATACTTTGGACTGGAGACAAATAAAATGCTTGATAATGTAACTGGCCAGTGAAAAAGTGCAAGGACCTCCAGAAGATGAATTGAAACAGTGGCTGTGTCAAGGGTCACAGAGGAACAACTGTGTTGTACATGGAGTCACTATGAGTCTGAACTGACCTGATGGCATCCAAGAAAAATGACATTGTATTAGGGTACAAGAGACTTCAAATATCAAATCTAATTTACAGAGAGAATTTATTAAACCGTAAGCAGAAAAAGACAAGGCAAAGAAGACACATCAACCCTAGAAGGAAGACCATTAACACAAAGTTGTGATGGCATCTAAGGACTTGCATAGATTTGGAGACATTAGAAGAATTTGGAAGGCCAAAGGAAACAATTTGATTGGTAACAGATCGATGCATCACAGTTGCAAATGGGATGATGGAAGTAGAAATAAGACTGTGAGTTGTACTTTAGACCGAGAAACTGACAAGATAGCTTCCAAAGTAGTCAGGATGTGATTCATGACCACTTCACTCTAGTACCTCAGTCAAGTCCACAAGAGATAGGCTACTGCTCCCTGGATAGGGCCGAGGGATGACGGTGATCTACTCACTAACGTACTCTGTTGTTCATGCGATTAGAAGCCAGCAAGCTTGTTTCGAGTCATAGCAACCTTATGCAATGGAATGAACTCTCACCCAATCCAGTGCCACTCTCACGGTTGTTATAGGCAGTCCCATTGTGGTAGCTGTCATGTCAATCCTCATGTAGAGAGTCTTCCTCTGCCGTGCCAAGCATGGTATCCCTTTCCACAGACTGTTCTCCCCTGACAACACGTCCAAAGCATATGAGACGAAGTGTCATCGTTCTTGCTTCTTCGGAGCATTCTGACCATCCTTCTTCCAAAGCAGGCTTGTCTGTTCCCGTGGTAGTCCACGGTACGTTCAGCACTCCACTGGCCCCCTCACTCAAATGCACAGATTCTTCTTCGGTCTTCCAGACAACTGGAAATACTATGGCTTGGGCTAAGCACACCTGAGTCCTCAAAGTAACCGGCCTGCTTTTCCATACTTTGAAGTGGTCTCGTGCAACGCATCTTTTGATCTCTCGGCTGTTGTTTCCGTGCGCACTGGTGGTAGATCCAGGCAAGGAAAAATCCTTGACAGCGTCAAGCTTTCCACTATTTACCATGATGTAACCTACTACCCCAGTTGGGAGGACATTGGCTTGTTTTGTTTTTACATTAAGCTGCTTGAAGGCCATATTAAGGCTGCAAGTACTCCTTCCTCACTTGCAGCAAGGACACACCTATTCATGATGATTGACAGTTAGCGGTCAGAAAGAACTCAGCAGAGGCTGAGTTTATGTGGAATCGCATACATAGAATGAGGACTTACATTCTAAACCGCTGTCTTTTGAACATTTAGTACTAAGAAAGTTAAGCTCTGATGCTTGGCTAATCTAGGAATCGCTGATGGAGCTGTGGGCGATGCGACTCGGAAGGAGAGAAATGAGGCTCTTTGCTTCTTTACAAAGTTACAGTCTCATAAATCCTTTATCGGATTGCTATGCATTGAAATTGACATAATGACAGAGTGGAGGGTGCTTGGATTTATATTCCAAAAAGTTTATTTTTTCCCTGTCTTTCTCCTTCACACGAACTTTCCTCACCTTCTCAATGAATGAGAGAATATTGTTCATGGACTATCTAAAACATACGAGGAAAGCTAAGCTGGGCATTTGAGTTTATCACTCTTACTGTCTGAAGAAAATATATTTGAATTTTACAATATTGCTTACAATCTTTAGCAATTATATGCTTCATGTGAAAAAAGAAAACCATGCCATATATGTTTTACGTAGTCTACAACAGTATTAAATTGAAAATATATTGTTCCTTCAGTTACTGAATGTTACTAAATTGACTTGCATAATGCTTATCAGTGAGAAATACTGTACAAAACCAGGACTTACCCTAAAAATATATTTCAAGTTGTGAAATGCTCTAGCCCTAGTCATCCTGCTGAAAATCTGAATTCCTTCTGGGTGAGAGCAGACATGGGTGTGGTGAAAGCAGGGTTAGGTTAGGAAAAGGGCGGGGAGAAAAAAACACTGAAAGATAACTCTGGACGATGGATCATAAATATTCCCTATTAATTACATTGGAAGTAAGAGTCCATTCTATGAAATAAGTCAAAATGAAAATCATGCTTATCATTTATGTGTAGTTCTCTTATGACAGAGCATTTGTCGATTACTTTTAGCACAAATCAGACCTCCTCTGAAAATAAGAAATTTGGCTGCTTACTGCAATGTCATAGAAGCCGAGGTGGCTTTTTCAGACAAGTACTGGGTCGCTCCCCACATGGTGGTGGTCCACGCTCGCTCGCTGTTCCGCGGCAGAACGATGAGGCAGTTTGCCGGCTCAGAGACCCAGCATAGGGCTATTAGAGTCAGAATCGATTCGCTGGCAGTAGGCGATGGGTTCTGCAGGTCACCTTGTTCTAAAGGAAGCGATGAGTCAAATGTATCAGCAGAAGTTTAAAAAAAACAAGAACTAAATGACAATGAAAACTCCTGCCCTTACCAGTGACAGATCTCTGCTGAAAGCATTTGGTAAAATATTCTAGAAATGATAAGACATGGTGACCAACTAGTGTAAATAGATATAGATTGTCAGTCTAAGAAATTGTAGGAGACTCCATTTTCTAAAACTACAAACGGCATAGATGATAAGGCTAAAAAGTTCCTGGAAAAACGGATTTAGAAACTTTTTTTAGGCTCCTTCACATTTCTGTAATTAGTTTTATAAAGTAGGATTCTGATGGTAGTAGCATAATATTATTTTATTTTATTATGTACAGTGCATAAATCTGAATAATAATTACTGTAAATCTTATCCATCAGGTTGTTGTACTGGGGTAGTGTGGGTGTGGCTGTAATGCTGGAAACTAAATCACTGATATTTTGTAATGTCAGCAGAGCTTCTAGAATAAGGACAGTGAAGATGGACTCAGCTCCCCCTTCAAAGGAAAGAGTTGCTGAAAACAACTCTTTGAACAGTGGTTAGATAATGAAGGCCTAAAGAACAGGCAGAGGCACCATTGTAAGGATGATGCAGGAACTGTCAGTGTTTCATTCTGCTAAGCATAGGGTTGCTATGGATCTGAACTGAATTCCTGAAACTTAGCAACAGTAAAAGCAAAATCACTTTACATTTAAATTTTTTAATTTATTTTTATTTAAATTTATTTTTATGCCTTGGAGTTTAATCTTAAATGTCCACTGACTGTGATACTCTGGTGGCTTGAGTTTTGTTATGATGCTAGAAGATGGGACACTCTATTTCAAAAGCGATCCAGGGGACCCAGGGAGAACAGGTTTTAACAGAACTTTCAGACTTCAGAACAGAATAGGAAGAAGAAAGGGGCAGGCAGTTTTTGAAAAATACATAGCTACAAAATCTATGAATAAAAATGGATCATTGATATAATGATAGCAGCAGAGCCCCTCCTGTGGAAGGCACTTAAATATGCGTGAAGAAGAGCTGTGGGACTTCATGACAGAGGGAGCGAGGCTCTTAGAACCTTCGTCTACTCATGGGACAGGATTCAAAATGAAAAGAAGTATCAGCAAATATCTGCTAGTATTTGGAACAAGAAAGATCTGAAGTATCAGCCTAGGAAATTTTGAAAGCTTAAAAAATAGCACTGGGGGCATAAAAATGGATACTCCGGGTGTTATCTGCCTTTAATGAACTAGCATTGAGCACTATTAGTCTGACAATCATGTAGTTTATTATGCATGGAATAACAAGTTGAAGAGGAATGGCATTGACTTCATAAAAAAAAAAACGCATTTCAAGAACTATCTTTATAGTAACTACAAATCTACAAGGAGATCAGTTAATGCAACCATTGTTCAAATTTATGCACCAGCCAATAAAGCCAGTGGTTAAGAAATTGAAGAATTCTAACAACTCTTCAGTTTGAAAATGGATCAGATATTTATAGATAGATTGATCATTACTGTGGATTAGAAAGTTAAAACCAAAGAGTCCCTTTCTATTAGCAGTTAGAAAACTACATTGATGATAGAAATAAGGTGGAGAATACGTAATAAGATTTTGCAAAACCAATGACTTCTTGCAAATACTTTTTCTCAGCAACATGAATGACAACTTTACAAATGTACTTCCCCAGATGGAATGCACAGAAATCAAGTTGACCACATCTGTGGGAAGAGAAGATAATAGCTGCTAAAACCAGGTCAAGGGCTAATTGTGGAATAGTCAATTGCTCATAGGTAAGTTCAGGTTAAACCTGAAGAAGATTAAAGCAAGCCCAGGAAAGCCAAAATAGGACCTTGAGTCTGTCTCAGATGAATTTTGGTAACATCTCAAAAACATATTTGAATCATTCAACATTAATGAGAGAAGACCTAATGAGCAGAGGGAGGATCAAGAATATTATTAAGAATATTATTTATTAAGAAAAAAAAGAGGTCTTCTCCCATGTGGGCTTTGTGACTTCTGAGCTAGATGGCCACTTGTTTACCTTCAAGCCTTTAAGACCTCAGATGCTCTATCTTTTGATATCCAGGCACCATCAGCTTTCTTCGCCACATTTGCTTCTGCACACATTTGTCTTCAGCGATCGTGTCAGGAAGGTAAGCGTGCAACAATATGATTTTTCATTTTTTTTTACTCTTGATAACTGATCCATTTGAAACCTCGTGGTCACACTGGCTGGTGTGCTTCTTCCATGTGGGCTTTGTTGCTTCTGAGCTAGATGATTGCTTGTTTACTTTCAAGCCTTTAAGACCCCAGATGCTAGCCTGTGTGACTATGAGGTGTCGAAGGGATCAGTTATCAGGCATCAAAACACTAAAAATAAAATCATTAGAAATGGGGAGTACAGATTAGTAACCCAGAGCCCACCTGAAGGCAGTGTGACATCTCCTTACAGAAGGATTGCAGGGAGGAGATGAGCCAGTCAGGGTACAGTTTAGCAACAAGGAAACATGCAACCTTCCTCTAGTTTTTAAATGCTTCCTTCCCCCTTTCCCCCAACTATCATGATCCCAATTTTACCTTAAAAATCTGCCTATACCAGAGGATGTACACTGGTAGAGAGCAGAACCAGAAACATGGGGAATCCAGAACGGATGATCCCTGTAGGATCAGTGGTGAGAGTGGTGATACTGGGAGGGTAGAGGGAAGGTGGAGTAGAAAGGGGGAACCTATTATAAGGATATACATATAGCTTCTTCCCTGTAGTATGGACAACAAGGAAGTGGGTGAAAGGAGGTATCAGACAGTGACAAAATAATAATAATCAAGGGCTCATGAGGTAGGGAGGAATCGGGAAGGAGGGGGGAAATGAGGTGCTAATACTAAGGGCTTAAGTAGAAAGCAAATATTTTGAGAATGATAATGGCAACAAATGTACAAATGTGCTTGGCATACCATGGATGGATGGATGGACTGTGATAAGAGTTGTTTGAACCCCCAATAAAATGATTAAAAAACAAGAAAGCAGTCATTAAAAATACAGAGAAAAAAGAAAAGAGCAAAATGGATGTTAGAAGAGACTCCTAAACTTACTCTTAATTACAGAGTAGCTAAAGCAAATGGAAGAAATGGGGGAATCAAAGAGTTGAAAAGGGAATTTCAAAGTACAGCTCAGTAGACAGAGCCAAAGATTACAATGAAATGTGCAAAGATCTAGAGTTTAAAAGTGTACCACTTATTAGCACACATTATTATGTGTGGTTATTAGCACACATTATTTTTCTTCAAGTAATAATTCTCAGGATTTATAATTGCAAAACAAAAAATTATAGAATTGAGGAAATTGCACTGTTGCCTATTAAATGGCATGAAGACAGTGGCCACGTCTTTTAATTTGCTATGTATTCCTAGTGCCTAAACTTGTGATGGACACATATACTTGTGCAATAAATAGCTGTGGAGATATCTTTTGATATTTCTCCATATTTTACCTCCATTCATATTTACTTACATATATATAAGTGAAGTGTATGTGTATATTTTATTTTTCATAGTAGTTTCATATACATTAAAATCATAGCATAAAAGGTCATTTTCTTTTCTTTTCTTTTCTTTTTGGCATCACTGCCCTGGTGGTGGGAGTTAGGAGGCCCAGCCTTGCTCCTAGAGAGCTGCTGCTGTATTTGAACCTCCAACCCAGTGGGCCGCAGTCCTGCGCACAACCACTATGCCACCGGGGCTCAGCCAAAAGGTCATTTTCATTGTAAACATTATCTCCAGTATAAATAATTTTACATGAATATATGCCCAGTCATGGTTATGTATATTAAATCAAGAAATATCCAATTATGTGAAGGAAGCATCATATAGCAAGAAAATATTGATAAATTATTCATTCACTGAACTAGAAACATTCCTTAAGCATCACTCTATGTGAAAAACTCTGCATGGCAGTGTTTATAGGGAACCATTAATTGAATGGTCCTTCCTTTATCCACTTGTTTATCTTACCATTTTAACCATTTAATGAATACATCTATATATAATTTGTACTATCCATCCATGAGATTTTTCTTTTATGTTCAGTGCAGAGTGCAGCTGGACTCAAGATGAGTACCATTGAGGACAGATCTAGTGTCTGTAGAGTTATAGAGAAGAGAATTCATCATGGAAACAAAATTGTGCCTAAACAAAGTCAGGGTGTTTCCAGAACTGTATATTCCTAGAAATAAATAAGCCACTTGGGCTGAGCCCCGGTGGTGTAAGTGGTTGAGTGTGGAACTGCAGCCCGCAGGCTTAGCAGTTCAAATCCAGCGGCGGCTGGGTAGCGCCTATGACCACCAGAAGCAGTGATGCCCACAAAAAATAAATAGATAAATAAATAAATAAGCCACTAGATGGGAATTGGCCATAGGTAAATGATAAACTCCCATAAGTGAATTTCCCAGTGAAAATATTAATATCTACTTCTCTTCTGTATTTTAGCTGTCATTTTAAATATTTAATATTCTCAAAGCAAAAAGGCAAAAGAAGTATTAACATTTCTCACTTTTTTATTTAAAGTTGGACTTTTCTAGCAAAGTATTGTTGACAGAAAAAATGTTTTCTAAATCTCTATCCCTCTGTGGCAGTCATCTAATCTGGTGTCAATTTGAGAATTAAGAATGTAGGGGTGGAGTCTGGCCTGTCAATATGGAGATAGCCAATGAGACTTCTGTGTAGGCCTGGTCTTTTCCTGGGAATTCTGGGAAATGTGGTAATTTCTTCTCAGAGGCAGAGACACTATCTCTCTCAGTTCACTCCCTTGGAGACACTTTACTGACAAGCTCACTTTCTGGTGAGACATCTCTGAAGAGAAGTCACATGGACCCACCCTGATGCAGTCTTGGGTGCTAAGAAGCCATGTAGAGACCCCTGCCAGTGCTGAGATGTTTACGATGCCACTGGATCCAAAGACTGCCTACCCACTGGCCTGTGATCTGCATTTGACATCATTGCATGTGTTTCGTGAGTCTGGAGAGGACTTTATAGATTGCTGTCAGATATATGGGCTAATATTGGACTTATGACCTTGGATTGAACTGGGTTGGGATGTTTTCTTAATGTATAGTTACTCTTGTATATAAACCTCTTTCTTATACACAAAGCATGCTTATGAATTTGTTTCTCTATTCTTCCTAGACTAACACACGCTCCATTTCATCTCTCTGTATTGAGTAAAACTTGATTGATTTTATTAACAAAGTTGACTATAAGAGACGGGATGTCTGAGAAATCCTTTTAGATGGACATCAGAGTGGGTGGTAGGGAGAAATTTAAAAGTATCAAGTTGAATTAGAAGACATGGAAGGATCAAATGCTTTTGCTGTGCTTCATAGAAGCATTTTTGGAATTAAATTACTTATTGTGCAGCTGATGCAAGGTCAAAATTAAACTGGGTAATGAAATGGAGATTTCTGTGGTACAAAAAGTCCCTAATCCTGAAGCTTCCTTGTGGGAGTAGAAAGTCACATCTTTTTCCTGTGGAGCAGCTGTTGATTTCGAACTGCTAACATTAAATATGCGATAGCTTCATGACAAAGGACTACCTAGCTTTCTGGAGTGGAGCAATTGAGAATCAGTGAGAATCAAGATGACTTTCTGGAAGGTAAGATGGACAGAGAAGGCCACTGGCTGAGAGAGTGAACGAGGCCATGAGGGGAATCTTCTGACTTAAAGGACAAGTAGAAAGAAGTCTCAGACAGGCGGAACAAGTTCTGTAGGCTGGAAAAGCTGAGCTGAAATTGAATCCGTTAGAGAGAACTATTTAAGTGTTTCCTTCAGACAAAAGAGACCAAAGCATAAGTCACACCAGGCATTAATCTGGTCCAATAAATGCCAATCAGATCTGTTCCTTTCAGACACCAGATGATCCAGAGAACACTGTGCAGATCAGAGGACCAAGCCTTGTTAATGGCAAAAATATAGGTCTCTTCACTGAATTCCATCAGAGTGACCACAGTTTGGAATAGGAGTACAAAGAAAACTCTTTAAAATAACTAGCTTCACCAGTCAGACTAAAACTTGGCTGGTATTATTTATTTCTCTCTTGTCTCCCCATAAATGGCTAGTATATCAACATGAAGAAATTATTTATTATAGGTCAAATGAAGATTCAAAGTCTGGTCAAAAAGACAGGCAAGAAGGAGCAGAGCAGATGTGTGAAGAGACTCGGAAACTTGCTCTTCATCGTAGATTAAGTCAGGCAAATGGAAGACAGCATGAACAGCAGCAACACATGTGCTGTATCTGAGTGACATTGTATTTATATTGTACTCCTGGTACATTTGTGAAAATGAACTACATGGCTTTCACTGAATTTGCTCTTATTTTACATTTAACTAAAATGCTTTATCCTTACATTAAAAGCCTTCACATTGTAACAATAAACAATAGCTAACAATTCTGTATGTTTGGTAGAGTCCCTACGATTTATGTGGGTTATCTCATTTATTCCATACAATAGCCTTGGGAGGATACTCTTGAAGTCCTCTTTTCGCCGGGGGGTGGGGGGTGGGAGGGGGAAATCAACCAACCACAGAGTGACACATTCATTTGTCAAAGATGGAAAGGTGGATTCCAACTGAGGTATTTGAACTCCACAGTTGCTTTTTAAATTATTGGCTGTGAGACTCCGTGATTTCATTACACTCCCCACTTTGATCTGAAACTGTGTCAAATAGGCCTTTTGGCAGGCACTAAATAGAAAAAAAAAACATCTGGATGAATAGAATAATATTTTACTAAGTCGATCACATCTACTTTTCTTAAAAAAAATAGTTTAATTGGAGGCTCTTACATCTCTTATCACAATCCATACATTCATCCAGTGTGTCAAGCACATTTGTACTTATGTCACATCATCATTTTCAAAGCACTCTCTTCCCACTTGAGGTCATTATACCAACCATAATCCCCCTTTCTCCCCCCTCCCTTCCACACTCACCCTCCCTCACAAACCCTTGATAAGTTATAGATCATTATTTCTATTTCTTACATCATCCTCCATTGCCCCTCACCCTTTTCCTTTATTCACCCCCTCCCCCCGAAAGGGGTTTCTAGTTGTATCCTTGTGTTTGGTTCCCCCGTCCCCCACCAGTCCCTAATCCTACAGGTACTTCTACTGTCATTGTTGGCCCTGAAGAGTTTATCTATCCTAGATTCCCTGTGTTGTGGGTTCTTACCTGTAGCAGTGTGCTTGCTCTGGTCTAATTCAATTTGTAAGGTAGAATTGAGGTCATGATAGTGGGGGGAAGGAAACACAAAAAAAAAACTAGAGAAAAATTGTGTTTCATTGGTGCTATACTGCACCCTGTTTGGCTCATCCCTTCCTTGTAACCCCTCTGTGAAGGGATGTACAATTGTCTCCAGTTGAACATTGGATCTACATTCCATGCCGCCCCCCCCTTTCACATTGGGTATGGTTTTGTTAGGTCTTAGATGCCTGGTACCTGATCCCATTTACACCTCATGATCACACAGACTAGTGTGCTTCTTTCATGTGAGCATTGTTGCTTCTGAGCTAAATGACAGCTTGCGTATCTTCCAGCTTTTAAGACTCCAGATGCTATATCTTTTGATAGCCAGGCACCACCAGCTTTCTTCATCACATTTACTTATGCACCCATTTTGTCTTCAGCAATGGAACAACACAGGATGCCAGATTGCAAAAACAAAGTGTCCTTATGTTAAGGGAGTACTTAAGTCAAGGCCCATTGTCCATTTGCAACCTTAATTCTTAACATATAGATATGAGTACATAGTTCTATTCCTCTCTCATTATATATTTATTTACATATGTACATGCCTGTATAATTTAGGCCTCAATAAATGTCCTTTGCCTCTTGGTTCTTTCCTCTATTGCTTTTTACTTTCTTCTTGTCCTGCTATCATGTTCGGCCTTCATTTGGGTTTTGTAATTCCTCGCTGCTACATTGCCCTTGATTAAGCTCCACTACGCATCCCAGGATCTTCCTTCCATTGATTATAGTTCACTTCTTGTTCCCTTGGCCCTCAGTAGGTTATGCCCCCTTCCTTTCTTTCACCTCCACTTGTCCCATATGCCCCTGGAACCATTGGTCCCATTCTTTTCATATCTGAATTATTTATCCTGCCTGTCTTATCTAGATAGATATGCAGCTACATTGATAAGTGCAAAAACCTGGCAAAACAAAATGAAACAATGGAAGTCAAAACCAACAAAATAATAACAACCCCAAACAAAAACAAAATAACAATAAAATAAAGGCACTGACAAAAATGGGAAAGCCTATAAATAGTTCAAGGGCTGTTTGTTGATCTTTTAGGAGTAACTTTCAGTCAAGTCTGAGGGGGTGCCACACTCCAGTGTATTTTTTTGTATTCCCCAGGGATTTCAGCAGCCTGCTCCCTCTGCTGCTCTCTTGCATGCCCTCAGTGCCTCACCCCAGTGTGATGGGGCCAAACCATGCCCTATTCCTACATTGTCTCCAGTGCAGTCCCCCACAGCGCTGTGTTTCAATGAGGGCGCTGTGGCACATGGTGGGGCCAGCCCTATGCTCCTCCCTGTGGGTTGTCTGTTCTGAGCAAGATCATTGTCCTCAAGGATTGATGGGCCAGGATGTCCTCTCTGATGTCCTCTTCTTCCTTTGTATCCCTTTTCATTTCTCCCATGTGCTCTAATCTGATGTGCCCCTCTCCCCAAGCTGTAGCCCTAGTGCTGTCCTCTGAAGTGTATTCTTCTAACAGCATGGTAGGGGGAGAGGTGTCCACATAGTTGGAGTTGGGGTCGGGTGTGCAGACTTCTCCATTGATTCCATGTTACATGTGGTATGTTATATTCCTGTCTTGGCACATCAGGTTGAAATCTTGTTTCTCTCTCCCACTTCTCTGGAGATATAAATAATACCCTCCCTTTAGGTGGGTTAGGGACCTGTTCCCTCCCTCCCCATGTCTTTTTCTTTTTTTAACCTCTTTCTCCTTCTTATTTCGTTGGCTACCTTATATATTCCTGGTCTGGGTTGGGCCCCTCTTACAGTTGCTGGACTTAACCCAGGGGTGTAATTATATAGTAGTTTTTCCCCTATGGCCCATTAAAAAAAATACCTTACTGGACTCATGTTTCACTTTTGTGCTTGACTTATTCACTTTGTATGATTTCCTCTAGTTCTTCCCAAGAGATAATGTGCTTTATGTGTTCACCACTGCATTTTAGAGATGAGTAGTACTCCCCTGTATGTATGTACCAGAGTTTTTTTGTGCATTTGTCTGTTGATGGAAATTTGGGTTGTTTTCAACTCCTTGCAATTGTGAACTGTGCTGTGATGAACATTGGAGCACAAATATCTGACTGTGGTTTGTTTCTTGCTTCTTCTGGATATATGCCAGTAAGGAGATTGCTGGGTCATATGGTAGCTCAATCTCTATCTATTTTAGATATTGCCAAATCAATTTCCATAATGGCTGTATATATGGACAGGCTCACCAAGAGTGAACAAGAGTTCCTATCTCCCACATGTTCTTCAACATTTGTCACTTTCTAATTATTTTAAATGGACTATCTTTGAGGGTGTTAGATGGTATCTCATGTTGTTCTAACTTACATTTCTCTTATGAAAAATGATTGGCTAAACATTTTGTCATATGTTTATTGGCCATTTGGATTTCTGGCCCTGTGAAATTTCTCTTCGGGTCCTTTGCTCACCTCCTTAATGGGCAGTTAGCTTTTTCTTATTGTAAGCTTGCAAAGTATTAGATTTTAGTAATAAGGCCTTTGTCTGACAGTTTGTGGTTTAACCTCGAAGTCTGTGATTGACAAGTTTATTCTTGGATCACATCTGTTTTTGTGATATATTTGTGTTATTTCTGTATTATGTACCTTAAAGAAATTATTTTACTTGTTTAAACTATAACTTCAAAATTTTCCTGTTGATATTTTTTTCCAAATTATTTTATTGGAGGCACATACAACTCTTACAATAATCCAAATATGCATCCATTATGTCAGGTACATTTGTACATTTGTTGCCATCATCTTTTTCAAAACATTTGCTTTCTACTTGAGCCCATGGTATCAACTCTTCATATTTTTCCCTCCCTCCTTGCTACCCCTTCCTTCTTGAACCCTTGATGATTTATAAATTATTGTTTGTTCATGTCTTACACTGTCCAACATCTCCTCTCACCCACTTCCCTGTTGTTTGCCCCCTAGGGAGGGGTTATATGTAGATCCTTATAGTCAATTCCCCCTTTCTACCTCACTTTTCCTCTACCTTCCCAGTATCACCACTCTTACCACTTGCCCTGAAGGGTTCATTTGTCCTGGATTGCCTGTGTTTACATTTCCTATCTGCACCAGTGTGCATCTTCTGGTTGAGCTGGATTTGTAGGGTAGAATTGGGATCATGATAGTGGGGGATAGAAATCATTTAAAAATCAGAGGAAAGTTGTATGTTTCATCATCTTCTGTTGAGTTTTTAAAGTCTCTATCTTATCATCATTCTCTTTTTTAAAAAATAATTCATTCAAGTAATAAGTTAGAGACTCTTCAATGTAATTATTAACTTATGATACTGTCTTTTTATGCAGATATAGTAGTGCATAAAAACAATGTCTTAAATTAATAATTGCATTAAGGACTTTCCAACTGATTATTTGAATGGTGTTTGAAACAGGGATTTATGAACAGACATAACAACAGGAACTTTTTGAAGTCATGTGGTTTAAGTTTGTGGAATGTTTTGTTTTAAGGTTAAGGAGACCTGGTTGGGATGATAACCACAAGGTTAGCTCTTCCAAACCACCAGATGTGCTCCTGAGGGGAAAATGAAACTTTCTCCTCCTGTAGAGAGTGATAGTCTCAGAAACCCTTAGCAGCAGTTCTCCCCTGTCATGTTGGGTTTCTGAGTCAAAATCAAATTGATGGCCATGAGTTTTATTTTATTTCCTGTCTCCTTCTTCTATGTTTTCTATTATTTTCTACTCCTTCCACCCATTAATTTTGATGTCCTCTAGCCTCTCCATTTATCTCATTCTGTTTTGCTTTCATAGTTTAGTCGTTTTCCTTTGGGTATGTTTTCCTTCTCCGTCTTTTGCCCACTTCTATTAATGTGATCTGGACAAGCATGTCAGAAAGGATATTAAAACAAAGGTAGAAATTCTAAGAAACCATTTGATATTTGTCAATTAAATACTATGTTTAGGTTTCAGTTTCTTCACTGTTAGAATAAAGAGAGTAAATGAAAATATCTAAATTTATTGTAGTTTAAAATATTTGATTAGACTTGTGAAGTTTACCATTTGAATTGTACATTGAACATAATTACTTTAGGATGTTTCTACACAATGCCAAATATGAATGCCAAATATGAAGTCAATTTAATAAAAAACATTTATCCAGTTATCCAGATGTTTTGTATACATGACAACAAACATCTGGGAGAATTAGACTTTGGACTGATTTGACCTGTGACCAGTATATAAGCCCAATCAATCAATATATTAGCTGACACGTGTAAGTGTTTAGGTTTGGGGCAGTCCTAGTCATCTACCACATATACTTGAGTATAAGTCAACCCAAATATCAGCTGGTGCACCTAATTCTACCATTAAAAATGGCATACAAAATGTGCTAAAGAACTCAACTCATACACAAGTATATATGGTAATTTCTCATTTGTTGTATGTACATTGCACAATATGCTAAATGGACTATACTATCATAGGTTACAATTTTATATTATTTCTTTGGGAAAATGTATGCTGTTAAGTTGTATATTAAGCAATTGATCCTTTTTAATTTAGTTTTTAATACTTTTTTAAAAATTGGGGACTCATACAACTCTTATCACAATCCAAACATACATCCATTACGTCAAGCACTTTGTACATTTGTTGCCATCATCCTTCTCAAAACATTTGCTTGATACTTGATTCCTTAGTGTCAGTGACTCATTTTTTCTCTCCCTCCCTGCTCCTCCGTCATGAACCCTTGATAATTTATAAATTATTTTTTTTCATATCTGACACTGTCCGATATCTCCCTTCAAACTTTATTTAGTCTTTGTATTTGATGTGAGTTATAGAGCCTGTTTCATTTTTCTGAAAATGGATATCCAGTTGTGTCATCACCATTTTTAAAGAGATTTTCCTTCCTAACTTATACACAGCTGCCCTCAAAGATCTGCTTTCCAGAGGTGGATGAATTTATTTGGGGTTCTCAGTTCTGTTCAATTGGCCTATGTGTCTGTCATAGTATCATGTTGTATATAAGCATATCTTGTTTAATTACAGATATTTTCTACAAATTGAAGGTTTGGGGGCAACCCTGCATTAACCATATCTCTTAGAACCACTTTCTAATTACATGATTTCACTTTGGATCTCTGTTTCACATTTTGGTCATTCTTATAATATTTCAAACTTTTAAATAATCTTATTGTATATTTCATAGACTACAATACATTGTAAACATAACTTTATATGTACTGGAAAGCAAATAATTTGAGTGATTTTATTGTGACATTTGCCTTATTGCAGTGATTTGAAACCAAGCCCACAAGATTTTTGAGAGGTGCCTACAGTCAGTTTTGAGATAGGACAATGTGAAGTCTCTGACCTTGGTCTTCTTTAATAGTGTTTCACTTGTCTTCCTTTCCATATAAAGCTGATGATTGGTTTTTCAGTGTCTTCAAGGAATGATGATGAAATCTGGATTGGGATTGCCTTGATTCTGTACACCACTTTAGACAGCATTGACATTTTCACAAATTAAGTGTTTGTAACAGCAGCATGTTTGTTCTTCATTTACATAAGCATCTCTGGTGAGATTATTCAAAAGAATGCCATCTTTGGGGTGTCTATTGCTTTCCTGCTTTTCTTTTCAGATTTATCTTTGCTAGTGGAGAGGAATTTGCCTGGTTTTAAATATTTGGTTTGGATTTTCAGCAAGATCCACTAATTACTCCTGTCTGAGTATCTGTTAATTTGGGGTGATCACACAATAATGCTACATACCAGAAACTGATTGGTTTTCTCTCTCTCCCTATATCAAGAGAATTTGACAATGAGGTTTCCTTGGTCAAAGTGTTTTTTAAGATTTACAAATAAAGTAGTGGTACATGATTGGGGAGCTTTTGGCTGACATATTACTTGATTTTCTTGAAACTGGACTAAACAATTAGATGATTTCAGAACAGAATACTGCCTTTGTGTTGGTGTCTAATTTATAGTATTGGTCCTATGTAATATTTGACCTTTAGTGATTGGACAATTTTACTCAGCATAATGGATTCTAGGTTTATCCCTGTCATGAAGTTTTTCATGATTTCCTCACCGTGTTGTAAGGGATGCGTAATATTCTGTGGTGTGTCTATACCAGAGTATCTTTATCCATTCTTCCATTGATGAAGAGTTGAGTTGTTTCCAATCCCTTGCTACTGTGAATTGTGCTGCTATGAACATGGAAGAGCACACATCTGTTCATGTTCTATCTCTTACTTCTTTGGAGTATATGACCAGCAGCAGTATTGCTGGCTTGGTATTTCTATTCTCAAATGTTTCACATCATGCCACTTTCTTTCCACCATGGTTGTACTGGTTTACCAGTCCACCCGCCATGTACAAGAGTTCCACTTTCTTTATAGCCCCACCAGCATTTGTTGTTTCCTATTCTTTTCAATTGGATGTCAATATGGGTGGATGGTGATATCTCGTTGTAGCTTTGATTTGCCTCTCCCAGATGGCTAGTGATCATGAACATTTTTATGTGTTCAAGAGTCAAGCAAACTCAAGATGGATAAAAGTCCTCCATGTAAACCCCAAAGTTATAGTCATCAATGAGAAAATTGGCACAAACTTAAACTATTTCAGGGCATACACCTACTTATAAAAAAGGAGTGTGATTTTAGAAAAATTGTTCATGTGTTCCACTTTTTAATTGGATCATTTGTTATTATAAGATTGAATGGTTTTAGGATTCTATAGATTTTGGTAATTAGAACCTTCTGTGCCAAAGCTAATATTCCCCCAATCATTTTTGTTATTTATGTAAAGTTTTTTTTATGTGTGTAAGTTTGTTTTCAGCAGGTCTGAGACATCTGTTTTGTTTTACGTTGTGTATGCTTCCTTTATTATACTTGGTAGTCGGTGTGTGCCGTGAAATAGGGCCCTTAAGTTTGCACCAATCTTCTCATTGATGACTGTAACTCTGGGGTTTACATGCAGAACTTTCATCCATCTTGAATTTGCTTTTAGGGTTTTGTTTGTTTACTTCCTTTATAAAATTCCATGCTTTTAAATAACTTACAGTGCCTATTTACCTCATATCTCATTATCTGCCCCTATTCCTTCAAGGCTCAACTTATTCATTCCTCTAGATCATTCCTTAGTTGTGATGAAGCACATTTGGTCACCACACTCCCAATAAAAATAGCTGAATTACATGAAGATGCTCTCCTGAACAACGTCTTCTTCCAGATGTATTGTGTGGAGGAGCTCTGAAGTTTTACATTCTTAAAATTATTTTTCCATTATTGAACTATAAATTGTGTTTGGGAAAGCATGTGAAATAAGGTGAATTACTATGATTGTGAAAACACCTTGGTATAGGTTTATTGGAGAACATATGTTTCTAATAAGTTTTGTTTGAAGACTGGAAATGGGAAGAAGTTTTAATTCAGCTATAGTGAGTCATAGTAATAAAGCTTCTATTTATTGACTACATATTCATAGACATTCTAATAACTTTAGATCCTATTTTGTTTAAGTTTATGATACAAAGGTTAAGAAAGGTAAATGAATTGTTTAGCCTTACAATAAATTTTCTAAAATAGAATTCAAATCCTGTTTTGTCCCTGTTCTTCCCGCCACCCCAAAACCAGCTCATGTGTTTTCCTAAGCACTGTGCCATTAAATTTAAAATGCTATTATCTCATGTAAAGTCCACAAGTAAAACTTATATACTTTAAAAAGTTTGGGGCTGAGCCCCGGTGGCGTAGTGGTTGTACGTGGGACTGGAGCCCACTGGGATGGAGGTTCGATTCCAGCTCCCAGGAGCAAAGACTGGGCCTCCTACTCCCACCACCTGAGGGCAGTGATGCCTAAAAAAAAAAAAGTTTGAAAACCATGAAAAATATTCTCTCAAATTTGAAATATTTCACATAAAACTCAGATTACTTACTTCTTCAGAAATATTGACTTAGCAACATTGACTGTTCCTCCCGCATCCCCCAGATACAAATGAGTAGTGGTTACCATCCTTTAAAATAGGTATATATTATACAACCTGCATCACCTTCCCACCATCCTTTCCTTATGTATGAATTTTAGTTGCTTTATTAATATATTAAATGTCTTTATTAGGTTAATAGAATAATACCCAGTCTGTGTATGCAGCCAGCCTCTTTGGTTACCAAATGAAAAAAAAACACATCTGAAAAAGAGAGGTAGACTTGAATTATACAGAATATTTTAAATGATTCTTCGTTTTTATCATCAAGTTAGTGTATGTGGTGAGAGTAGTCCTCCAATCCTGAATAAAGGTTTCTTTATGATTTTAATCAACAGGAGGTATAATGCTACCCAAATTCAGATTTGGGTATGAGTGCCAAAGAAAATGTATGGAAGACATGGCGTGATTTGCACAAAAATGTGACTTTTTCAATAATGGGGTGAGAGAACACACACAATTAGGCACTGTTTGCTTGCCAAAAAAAAATACAGATGGAAAATATGATATTATCTGCTATATGGGCACATTTTTTCTCAAGACAAAAAGCTGATTGCAGAGCCAATGTATTATTGCTCTGCTATAAGGCGATAACATATACATATGTCATCCAGCTGTGTAATCTACATGTGCTAAAAATATTGAGTACCACCCAGTTGCTTCTGAGCCATAGTGCCATTATGTATTATCAAAAGGAGCCCTGCCTTGTCTAGCGTCATCTTCACAGTCATTATTGTTTGACCCCATTGTTACAGCCACTGTGCTGAACCCTTTGATTCATGATATTTATAAATTTCACTAACCCTCTACTTTACCAAGCATGGTACCCTTCAGGAGTGTGGCGGTCATGTGGTTATGTTAATTTCATGATTGAGATGTGGGGGTAGAGTCTAGCCTGTTAATCTGGAGATAGCCATTGAGTAGCCAATGAGACCTCTGTGTGAGCATGGCTTTCTCCTAATACGTCTGGGAAATCTCGTGATATTTCCCTGGTGGAGATAAGAAGCTATCTCCCCAGTTGCTGGGAGTTAGTCTCAGAGACAATGAACTGTGGACAAGACAAGATGGCAGTGTCCAAGAAGCTGGAGGAGCTGGAGGAGAAGCCACTCGGCCTGGCTCTGATGGAACCAGACCTCTGAAGTTGGAGAAGCCACCCGGAGACCCCTACCAGCACAGAGTTGTTTCTACCACTGCTGGATGCTGTTGATGGACCCTGAGTTCTGGAAGCAAGGAGCCATGAGGGGGACCCCTACCAGTGCTGGAGCTCTGCACCCACTGGTCTGTGACTTTGTGAGTCGGAGGGAGACATTATGGACTGGTATCGTACATATGAGCTAATAACGGACTTATGACTTTGAACTGGACTGGGTTGAGATGCTTTCTCTATGTCCCATTCCTCTTGTATATAAACTGTACCCTTATATCCATATGTGTGTCTACGTATTTGCTTCTCTAGTTCACCCGGACTAGCACAAGAAGGTACTTGTCCTTCCTGACAGCATGTCCAAAATATATGTCAAGTATCACCAATTTTGCTTATAGTGAGCATTTTTGTTTCTAATGAGCATTTTGGATGTCCTTCTTCCAATACAGATGTGTTCATTCTTCTGGTATGTGGCAGAGACCCTGAAACTTGCTCTTGATGGTTGAGTAGCTAAAAGACATGGAGTAAATGATGAAATAAAGGAGCAAAGCAGAAAATTATAAAGGGCAGCATGAGAAGGCAAAGAATTATAATAAAAATGGGCAAAGACCTGGAGTTAGAAAGCCAAAATGAAAGAAAATGCTCAGAGGGCAAGCTGAAAGAATTAAAGAAAAAAATATCCAAGCCCTAAAGTTGTACTTTTTGATCTTCATCAACAAGTGCTTCGAGTCCTCCTGACTTTCAGCAAGTGAGCAGTTGTCAGCCACACAGCACAGAGAGTTAGACGAGTCTTCCTTGAAAACTTGTGCTGCATTCTTCTTCACTGAGCCCAGCTTCTCAGATGATTGGATCTGCATACATAGTGAATGAATATTGTAAAAAGATGCAGCACTGACCCACACAACTTCTGATTTTAATCCACAAAGAACCACCTTGTTCTTTGTGAATGATTTAGTCCTAGTCTATGTTAAGTTCCACATGGACACAATTGGGCTTACTAGAATTTCCATTCCAGCCACAAATTGTGAATGACCCATACAGTTAAATACAAGTAAGTAAAGGTAAGCATCTTCCTGAAATCTGTGCTTTCAGCCAAGATCTAGCTGACAAGAGCAATTATCTTTGGTTCCATCTTCTTTTCTGAATCTGCCGCACATTTTTAGCAGTTCCTTGTAGATATACTGCTGCAACCATTTTAAACTTATCTACAGCAAAATTTTACTTTTACTTTATATTGACAATTTTCAATAATTTCCACATTCTATTTAATCTCCTTTCTTTGGAATGGGCATGCATATGCATCTCTTTGAGTTAGATGAATAGACGGCTATCCTTCAAATATCTTGGCATAGACCAGTAAGGATTTTCAGCATTGTATTCATTTCTTGAAACATATCCTGGAATTCTGTCAATTGTTGGAAACTTACTTTCCAACTTCGCTTTCAGTACAGCTTTAACTTCATTTAGTATCACTGACTGTTGATCATTCACCTCTTGAAAGAACTGAATTTCAAGATTGTTTTGAGTGTGTGTGTGAGTATGTCTGTGAGTGTATGTGTGTGTTACAGTGACTAAGGGTATTTCTTCTACCTCCTTTTGATGCTTCTTGTTTCCTTCAATATTTCATCTCTCCATCCCTTCAATATTGCAATGAGAGGCTTTTTGCTAGCTCTTTCCTTTGGAGAAATACCAAGTATGTTTTTCCCTTATGGTTTTCTAACTTCAGATCTTTGCCTATTTACTTATGTAAAATTTCTGTCTTCTTGAGCTGCACTTTGAAATCTTCCATTGTTTTGGATCATCATTTCTTTCGTTTCAGGTACTCTGGGTCCAAGTACAAGTATCAAAGTACCTTCTGACATACCTTTTGTTCTTCGTTTCTTTAAAAAAAATTTAATAACCTGTGCTTTATGCGTGTGTGATGTCCTTGATGTCATAACTCATCTGATCTTTGGTCATTAGTGTTTCGTGCATCGAATCTATTCTTAAGATCGTCTCTTAAGTGAGGTGTACTCTAGGTTGTGATTTGGTTCTCTGGCTTGTCTTATTTTTCTTCAGTTTCAACTTGAACTGACATATGGGCAATCTGTGCTCATTCCTGCACGTGGTCTCTCTATTTGTGGTGACCAGTGATGATAAAATTCTCTATTGCACCTTCCCACAGATGTAACTAGATGTGACTCCGGTGTATTCCCTTAACGAAGTTCAAGGAGTAGTTACTGTTTTTACTTTGGAAAAACAGGTATTTGTAGTGAATAAGTCATGAGTCTGAAAAAATTCTAACATATGTCCTAATATATCATTTCCATAAAGTCAGTAATGAATGGTACTATTTTTAAAGTAAGGAATGTATCATTAATATTCCATATCATATTTGGCTCAAAATATGATCACATATATGGATCCAACTCTTATCCTTCTAGTCCATTATGATTTTACTGTGGATCAAAAGTTTACATACTGTCATAAATTAAGGATCCAGTTGTGCATTTTCTCTTTTTGATTGCTTTTGTGTGGGCTGGGGGGGCAGGGAAGAGAACTGGACTTCATAAATACTTGGCAGAAAAGTCTAATTGCAAGTGGTAAGAGTGCCAGGTCCTAGTGAATTTGCATAGATGTGTGAGGTAAAGTTGTTGGCTATAGACTCACCAAGGAGCAAAAAAAAATAATAATTGATATGTGACTGACATTTATTTTATGTTTAATATGAGCTAGACACTAAAGAAGGTGTGGTAGATATCAGCATTAAAGGAAACCAGCCAGGGATGGTACCTGTACTTATGAAACTTGTAAATCTAGTGGCACAGAAAATCATAGACTGCACAATCATATGTAAGCATATGGTGTGAAAAATACTATTAAAGAGGTTGGTCCTGAAAAATAGGGGCTTTATTGAGTAAACACACTTTTTCACTGGTATCTTAAAAACAAAGAGCTGGAGCAAAAATAGAGGCAAGAAGAACATTTTAGGGACAGGAAATAACATATACAAGGATAAGTCCAAGTACATTGCCATAAAATCCTTGAAATTTATATTAAACAAAAGCTTCAAAATGTGAAGCTATTGTATCTTAACATGTCTTCCATCTAAGTGTTCACACCTGTAAAGGTGGAGCTTCCATATCTCTCAAGCTCCTCTAAAACATTCTGTATACTTCAGTTTACATCGTGTCAACAGCAGCAGTTTGGGTATCTTTCAGGAATGCAAATTGTGTTCAATTAAAGTGTATTTTTAATTTTAGGAACAATGCAAAGTTTGAAAGGGTAAGTTCAAGGCTATGGGGTATATGAACTAAAGTTTCCCAATGAAATTCTCATAAGATACAGGTTGAAAAATGAGAAGAATTATTTATCATCATGAAAAATAATTCCATAATGTAATTTTCCTAACTTTTTTTACTAGTATAGTTTTCAATTTTATTAAAATTTTTTCGGAGTGATCCTGTGTGATCATCCTGTGTCCTTTAAAACATTTCAAGATTGTCCTTTGGATATATGAAAAAGCAGTCCCCATAAACTTCTGAGGTAATCTAGCTGTTTAGATTTCAACTGACTCTATAGATCCCTTTAGAAACCACTGATTTCCTCTGACTTTTTTAAAGACACTCTAATGGGACTAAGATATTACCAACAGAGTGTGTATGCAGACATTTTCTGAATGTGGAGAAATAGATAAGCATTTTTCGTCGAGAATAAACCCATGGCAAGCATGAAATTGAACCCTGGTAGCAATATTTTTTGTCTTACTCATATAAAGTTCCTGTGCTCAGAAACAGAATAGTGGATACAAAGGAGTAATAAAGAGTTTCTTGTGACTGGGCAGAAAGCAGGGCTAATCATGACATGAAGCTGGATTTGCATAGTTTGTCTAAAATAAGTGGGAAATTATTGAAGAGTCAAAGTAGAATTGCTTAAGGTCAGTGAGTTTTAGTTTAGAAAGATAAAACTAGTTTTAACGTGTTATGGGCAACTTGCAAAACTGATTGGTGTAATTGCCGATGGGATGTAAAATGTTGGCTTTACAAAACCTGCAAATTTGCTTGTAAAAAAACAAAAAGAACAGTTGCTGATGCTGTTTATATACAACTAATCACCTCATGAGATTTATGTTGTTGTTTATTTATTTGTTTGTATGTTTGCAGTCATAGCTTCATGAAATATCCCATTTAATTGGCCTAGCTTTGTGTGTAGCATATCTGTTCTAGTTCTCCATTCTACTTCCTTGCAAAGTACCTGGGGTCTTAAAAAAATTGTCAGCAGCCGTTCAAGACCCAACAATTGGTTTCATGTACGTAACGCCAATGATAAGAGAAAGAAATGGAACGTATGGTCAGTTGTCTCCCTGAACAACTGTCTCTTTGGGCATGAGATTAGAACTCATAGTGTCTAAGCTACCATTATTTTTTAACAGGATTTATTGAGATATAATTAACATACCATAAAATTCAATAGTTCAATCATATTAAAAAGAATGGGTAACTAACACCCTAATAAACCTGGAACATTTTCTTTTTTCTTGTGCCTATTGCTGACTTCCCGTTTCCCTCCAACACTCTTCCCATGCCCCCAGGGAATTACTTATCCAGTTACTCTCTCAATATAGTCATTAGCCTGACTTCCATATACAGAAAAGCATGCAAAGAAAAGACAGAAAACATAAAAGGATCTAGGAAAATGACTAAATAAGATAGGAGAAAACTTCTATCAGAAAAAAAGCAGGTAACATTTGGGGAGGGCATCACTGCCCTCTGGTGTGAGTAGGTGGACCAGTCTTGCTCCTGGAGAGCTGCTACTGGATTTGAACTGCCAGCTCAGTGGGCCGCAGCCATGTGCACAACCACTATACCACTGGGGCTCAACCCAGGCAATATTTTTTGAAGTGCAAAAAGAATAGAATAAATTCAAAATGGTTCAAAAGGGAGAAAGGGAGATAGAGGTCAGAGAGCAGTAAGTCAATGATGATGGGGACAAGGAACTAGGAAGGGTTCTGAAATTGATGGTGAAGAGGATGTAGCTGGTCTGATAATGTTTGTCAAAAGAATTGTATCTTAGAGGAATTATTACTGAGATGTGAACAATGGACAAACAAGATGGTGGGGCAGGAAGAAAGAAAAAAGAGGAAAAAAGAAGAAAGAAGTAACATATGTGTGTAAATATATAGATGTATATAAAATATATAAATGTTTAAATATAAATATATTTCTTTATATGTATATATATGCAAATGAACCAAGGAAGCAGATATACTTTGGGCCTATACTTAAATCTTACCTCAGTACAAGAATGGTTTGTTCTAATAATGTGGCATTTTATGATACTCACCTTCCTGACAAAATCACTGAAGACAAAATGGGTGCATGAGCAAATGTGGTAAAGAAAGCTCATGGTTCGCGGCTATTTAAAGATAGAGTGTCTGGGTTCTTAAAGGTTTGTATGCAAACGAGTGTCCATCTACCAGGAATGCAACAAATCCCAAGTGGCAGAAGCATGCGGCTTGTGTGATCATGAGGTTTCAACAGGAAAAGGTATCAGAAGTTCAAAAGCAAGCAACGAAATCAATGTGAAGGTGTGAGGATGTAGTGTAGACCCCAAACCCACCTACAAGATAATTGGACAGTCCCTTTCAGAATGGCCACATGGAAGGAATGATAATTCCAGGGTCCAGTATAGAACTGGTGAAATGCATAAGTATTCTCAATTTCTTTAATATTTTTTCCTTTAATATTAAGATTTTTATTTTTACCTCATTAATAGTGTTAGATTTGTGTATGTTCATTTATAAAATTAAAATCATTCAATACATGAAAGCCAAGATAGATAACTTTTCAGAAACAATAACAGTAATGGCTCCGTGAAGGAATGGGAAGATGGGGGGAGGGGGTTTGATAGCCTTGATGACTGTGTAACCCCACTTGAGGGGAGTAAACAAAAGAAATGTATGTGAATGGATATATTGGATGGTGTAAGCTGCACAGATAAATTAATTAACTGATTACTTAATAAGAGTTGTGGGGGAAAGAGGAGCTGATATAAAGGAGCTCAATAAAAAAGAAAATGTTCTGAATTTGACTGTAGAAGCAATGTACAATATTGCTTGATGTGATTGAACTACGCAATGTTATGATATCTGTAAGAGTTCCTAATAAAATGTTTAAATAAATAAATTCAGTTAAGAGCTTTTTGGAAAAAACTGAAATGGTCCAAAAGGAAGATCTAAAGACAAGGTGTTGCATTTCATCCTATCTTCAGTTACTAAAATGTACTTTATAACTCTCGTTGTCTAGTATGGAAGCAATTCTCATT
Organism: Nesogale talazaci; assembly: GCA_004026705.1. Classification (NCBI taxonomy): domain Eukaryota; kingdom Metazoa; phylum Chordata; class Mammalia; order Afrosoricida; family Tenrecidae; genus Nesogale; species Nesogale talazaci. The sequence continues at coordinate 28,964 of PVJH01001040.1, forward strand.
CCTAGACTAAGGTCAGTGTGGAATTCGCTAGTGACTCTATCCTCCATGGGACCCTGGAGTTGTTGAATTTCTGGATCGGAGTTCTCTAAAAAGGCTGGTTCTAACCTGTGCTTGCAGAATAAATTTGGTTGTTTCATTGACATCATTGGAACTTCAGCAGCCTCCCATCAGTCCTTAACAGGGTTCCCCTCATTTTTGTGGTTGCCTTTCCTAACCATCGCTAGTTCTGGCTCCCTGCTGCTTTGAAGAGGGTTAAAGTGTCACTTTTTTTCTTCTTGTTCTTCAAAAAATGAAGTTTCTTATGCTGCTTTCTATAATGTGGCTCAATCACCTTGCAAGGTAACTCAATGTCTTACAAGAAGTGCTATGATGGACTCAACTGCAAAATCCATTATGAAGTATAATGCTGTTTATGATAGATTTATACACACACACACACACACACACTTAAGTAAACCAAATCAATGCGACAAGCATTCTAATTTGTGTACCAGACATAAACAATAATGATTCAGTCAGATATTGATCAAACGTGTAATCAGGAGGCGTTGATGGTTGGCCACTGAAATGTGAAAGTCGAGAACAAAGAAGGAGCAGTAAGTGGAAAACATGGACTTGATAATTGAAATGCAGCTGGAGATCACAAGACAGATTTCTGCAAAGCCAGCAATTTTCTCATAGCAAATACCCCTGTTGAACTACACAAAAAGGATACACGGACATCCCCAGATGGAAGACTCAGAAATCAAATTGACTGCATCCGTGGGAAGACACGATGAGAAGCTAAATATCAGAAGCTTAAACCAGGCCAGGAGGTGCCTGTGGAACAGACCATCAAGTCACTGAAAATGAAAACAATCCATGAACGTTAAAAAGACGTTGGGTCTATCTCCTCTCAATTTTGAGGGAATCTCAAAACAGGTTTTCAGTTTTGAACCAGGCATTAAAAAGATATGAAAGTGGGCTGAGCCCTGGTGACGCAGTGGTTGAGTGTGGGACTGCGGCCCACAGGCTTGGCGGTTCAAGTCCAGCAGCAGTTCTCTGAGAGCAAGGCTGGGTAGCTCCCACGACCACCAGAGGGTAGTGATGCCCCCCCCCCAAAAAAAAAAACTAAAAAAAATGATACAAAAGAAAGAAAAAATTTAAAGTGCATGTCAGCATTGACTTTGAAACTTGCCCTTGATCTTAAAGTAGCTAAAGCAAATGGAAAATAGGATAAAATCAAAGAGGTGCATTGAAAATTTCACAGGGCAGCCAGAGAACATTAAAGTCTAATATAATAAGATCTACAAAGATCTAGAATTAAAAAAAAAAAAAAAATGAAGGAACATACACAGCCTATGGTACACTGGAAGAACTAAAAAAAAAATCATGCCTCGAGTTGCAATCTTGACTGATTCTATGAGCAAAATATTGAATGAAGCAGAAAGGACCAAGAGAAGATGGAAAGAATATACTGTCATGGTGCAAAAAAGAATTAGTTGACATCCTACCATTTCAGGATGTACCACATGAGCGAGAATCAATGATTCTGAAGGACAAAGTTCAAGTTGCACTGAAAGAATTAATCAAACCCAAGTCTGCAGGAATTGATGAAATACCAATTAAAACACTTCTGCAACCTAATGAAGCATTGAAAAAAGTACTCACTTGTCTCTGTCAGGAAACTTGGAAGACAGCTACTTGGTCAAATAATTAGAAGAGACCTATAGTGGTGCTCGTGACTGAATAGAATGCTCAAACTACAGAACACTATCAGTGAGATTGCCTGTGAGTAAAATGATGCTGAAGATGATTCAACAGTGATTGCAACAGTACAATGACAAGGGGATTGCGAGAGGTTCAGGCAAGATTCAGAAAAGAATGTGGAACCAGGGATATGCCAGATGTATGTCAGGTAGATCTTGGTTTGAAAGCAGAAAATACCAAAAAGATATTTATTTGTGTTTTATTGACCATGCCAAGATATTTGATTGTGTGGCTAATAATAAACTATGGGAAGAATGAGAAATCCAGAGCACTTCATTGTACTTGTGAGAAAGTGGTACATGGATCAAGGGGCAGTTGTTCAAACAAAACAAGGGAATACTACATGGTTTAAAATCAGGAATGGTGCACAAGAGGATTGTATCACCTTATTTGTTCAAACTGGATGCTGAGAAAATCATAAGGGAAGCTGGCTTATATGAAGAAGAATGTGGCAAAACCACACTCTCTGCCACTGAGTAAATGCCAACTCAGTGTGACCTTCCTGAGCACTGAGACTGTAGTTGTTTATGTGAGTAGAAAGCCAGGTCTTTCTCCTGCAGTGTGGCTGGTGGCTTCGAACTGCCAACCTTTTGGATCAAAGCCCAATGTTTAATCCCTACACTGATGTATACCAATTCATCTCCAAATTATGTGCATGAATATCATAAACATTTATAATGTCACACTTTTTGTGCATCAGGTATACAGGTGTAGCCCCTTTAAATGCTTTTACTCTGGTTTTTCACAAGTCAAAGTGTCAACCGATACTGTAGTCAGATCAAAACTTGATTGAGGGAGATCATTTCTAAGGTCTCTCAAGTGGTTACTGGTAGAGTTCAGATCCTTTTGGGTTCATTTAGAAGAACCTGGTTTCCTAATAAATGATCCCCATTGATGTCTGTAGTGGGTCACATAGCAGGCTTCTCCCTCAAAGGTCAGTAATTTAAAACTACCAGCCACTCCGTGGGATGAAGATGAGGCTTCCTACTCCTGGAAAGATTTACAGTATCAGAAACCCACAGGGGTAGATCTACTCTCTTCCAGCATCCCTGTGAGTCGGAATCATCTTGAGGTTAGTGATTTTTTGGTTGGTTCCTATCTAGCTCTTGGCCAGAGGTCTCTCTCAGTTTCTTCCTGCTCAAGCCTTCACAGTCTCACAATATGACACCTGACTTTCACTAGAGTTAGTAAGCAGGAGAAAAAGAGAGTGATACAGTGACTCAAGTCACTCTATAACTTAACCTCAGAAGTGATAATCCATCACTTTTGTCATATCCTATTGATTAGTTTGGGGAGCCTGGATCACATAGTGGTTAAGCATTGGGCTGTGATCTGTCAGGTCAACAGTTCGAAATCAATCTTTGTGTTCTGTGGGATAAAGGTGGGACTTTCTACGCTCACAACTCACTGGGGGTAGTTCTACCCTGTCCTATGGTCCTACGGTCATAGTTCTATGGTCACTATGAGTCAGTACTAATTTGGTGGCAGAAGTGATCTAGTTTATAGTTAAGGGGGAGAGTATATATAAGAATGTGAACATTAGTAAATAGAGATCCATCTTAGAAGCTGCTTATCATACCAAATAATGGTAGATGCATTAGGGAGGATTAGGAAAAAAGTTTATGGATTCAATAGCATTAGTCTAAAGTGAGAACAACAAAGAAATGAACAACTCTCACATACAAACTTAAAGTTGTCAATGCTGTGGAATGAAGTAAAGAGGATTGTCAAAAATTTTTTTGAACCAGTTAACTCGATACTCAAAAATACTAAAAGAAGATTAAGTTTGGTCAAGTCATCAGACCAATATTTATTGTTCTCTTACATTAAGGGTAGTAGGCACTTTTCTAGGCCCAGAGAGAAAACACTGAAAGAAAAATTGGCACTCACACCCCACATGGAACCTACATTTCATCTAATGTGTGGTTCGATGTCTGTAGTTACATGAAGAGATCTAAGTTAGAGATAAGATATTCATGAATCATGTACTTAAGAGGATAACTAAAGGTATGTAGAGGATGCATAGATGGATGCAAAGATTCATGTAAACAGTGGCCGCATCAGTGAGTTTAAACATAAGGACAGTTGTGAGGATGGTACAGGATTGGGCAGTGCTTTGTTCTGTTGTACATAAGGTATTAAGAGTCAGCATGGACTTGGCAGCTCCTAATACCCATATGAAATGCATAGAGAGAATTCCACACGACTGCCATTGATACTATCCCGTTGATTATGAGACTACAGGATATCACTGTAGAGAGCTACTATGCTATAGAGTTTCAGAGATAGTAAACTTTTATAGAAGTTGACAGTATCATCCTTCTCCCATGGTTCACATAGTAGATTTGAACAATTAACCTTGCAGTTAGCAATCCAGTATCTTACCCATTGAACAACCCTGGCTCCTTAGAGAACAAACCAACCAAGCATCAAAAATTACTGCCAGTGAGATGGTCTCAACTCATAGTGCTGCTAGAGGACAGAGTAGAACTGCCCTTTTGAGTTTTCCAGACTAAATCTTTGGCAGCAGATGTCTAGTGAGCTCAAATCACTGACCCTGTGGTTCATTTCAATTGCATAGGCCACTCCACAACCAGGGAGTCAGGGCAAGAAATCTTTGAATCTATCCAGCTCTTAATAAACATCAACATTGATGACTACATAGAAGGTGGTGAACCTACAAAAGAGATGGGATAGGGAAATGGGGAGGAATGAAGTGAACTTTTCACGTATGTGAACAGAAGAGAATATATCAAAGAGGAGGAGATGCTCAATAGAGTAGAGAAATCAGTGTTAGATTTGTTGCTGTGCAGATAATTTGCAATGTTAGCAAAAACTGGATGTGTGGGATTTCAATGATCAAGATTGAAGAGGGTGCAGAATACAATAAAAGGTGAAGAAATATAGAAAGAAAGAACTGTCAATTCTCTAAAGAAACACACACATATGAATGTGAGTGAGCAGGTAAGAAAGAAGAATTGAGTGACTGAGAAGCAACACACAGAAGAAGAGATAACAAATTGTATGAGGTAACTGATAGGGGAAGAGCAACTGGAGGGATTAACTTTATTATTGTCATTGTTATATCAGTTTGACACCAAAAAAAGACAGTGTGTGCAGTGGCTAAACTGACACTCAAATTAGAATCCTGACTGCAAGGGTGAAAATCTCAACTCTGCTATTTATTTGCTGTGTGAGTGTGGATGCATTATTTAATCTCTTGATGCCTCTCTTTCCTCAGCTATCAAGTGAAGACAAATAGGCCCTATTTTAAACCATTGTTATAATGATTAAATTAATTGATATCTATATAATCTATTAGATTTGTGTCTGCATGTAGTACATATTATATATATTGAACTGTTATTATGCAGGAGAGGCACAGCAGTTAAACACATAGTTATTACTGAAAAGGTAGGCAGTTTGCTATAAGCTGGAATTGATTTAATGCCAATGAGTTTGTGTATCATCATCATCATCATCATCATCATCATCATTTCTTGTACTGGACATAAGAGATCTCAGATTTCACATAAAATTATAGAGATAGATCTTTTAAGTCTTAAAGAGGAGAAGGCAAGAGAAAGACACATCATCTAGTTGAGAGAGTCATTAGCACAAGGTTATGATGCTATTCAAGGATGTGTAGAGATTTGTAAACTTATAAAAAGACCTGGGAAGAGGGGCAAAGGAAACTGTTGGAAAAGCATGACGGGCAAGAAATCAATATATCATAGTTACAGATGGAACTACAAAAGTGGGAACAGGATCACAATTGAGAAACATATATATTCCACAAAAGATTTTACAAGGTCAATTCTGGGCTCTCCAGTCAAGGTAGTCAGGATGTGACTCATGACCACTTACACTCTAGACCCCAGTTTCCATTAAGAGCACACGTCTTCAAGAGTTTTGCTGTATTTTCCTGAACAGACTAGGGGGGTGACAATAGTCTAACCTCTAATGCATGCTGCCTGAAGGCAAAGATATTCATGCTGCTGGTTAATGAATGGTCAGAAGGAAATCAATGGCGGCTGAATTCATTTTGTGACTCATAAATGGATTTAGGACTGCTATGGTACACTATAGCATTTTGCAAATAGTGCTCTGAAATTTAAGCCTTCATACATTCCCTAAATTTGAAGTAAAATAATCTGCTACAAATAAGGGTGAGAGAGAAGAGTTGAAGTTTGAGAGAGTTGGAAATAGGCAGTATAAATAGCAGGAACTAATTTTAAAATGTAGTAGAATTGTCATATTGTTGAGAGCCCTTTAAAAATAGGGACTGGAAAATTATAGTAGGCCTAAGCTGCCCTGTTATGTTAAATGTACTCATCTTTATCAGAGCATTAGGCGCTTAAGAGCTTAGCTAGAAACCAAAAGGTCAATGATTGAAACCCAGCAAGCCCTGGTAAAGACTTGGCTATATGTTTGTGGCAGTTACATAACTTGTCAATTTGAGTGAAGGGATGGGTCTATCCATCAATCAAGTCATATTCAATGGTGCCTCTGTGTGGCCATGACCTTCCCCTGAGGATTCTGGGAACTCTCGTCTTCCTCCTAAGAGGTGGAATACACACTCTCCCTGTGAGACATTCCTGATGACGAGTCAGATGAAGCTATGCTGATGGGGCCAGAACTGGAGCTGGAGGAGTCACGTGGAGACCCTTTCCAGCACTGAGATGCTTCCACCACCACTGGATCCACAAGACTTTCCACCCACTGGCCTGTGACCTTCCTGCATTTGGCTCCATTGCATATATTGTGGGAGTCTGAAGAGGAATTTATAAACTGGTATCAGGCATATGGGCTAATATTGGATATATGGATTTGATCTGGATTGGGCTGGGGTGTTTTCTTAATATGCAATTACTCCTTATATATAAACTTTTTTGCTGAGCTCTGGTGACACAGTTGTTGTGTGCAGGACTGCAGCCTACAGGGTTGACAGTTCAAATCCAGCAGCAGCTCTCCAGGAGCAAGGCTGGGCTTCCTACTCCAACCAGGGCAGTGATGAGGGCGGGAGGTAAAGCTTTTCTTATACACATGAGTTTCCTTGGACTTGTTTCTCTAGTCTACCTGTATTAACACAATGCTTTTGTAAAAACTACATTAGGAAACCCTATGGGACAGTTCTACTGTGACACATGCTGTCTCCATGAGTTGGGATAGAATCAGTGTCACTGGTAACATTCAAGTACAGAATCAGAGAAAGTAGATAAGTGAATACAATCAGATTGGGGTTTTGTCTGATGAATTGGTAAAACAAAGATACTAGTAAAATGGCAGTGGGATATTTTAGGAGATGATTTCTTATAAATTTAAAGTTGAATAGAGAGGGGCATGAAGGAACTAGATAGATATTGAATTTGGGCAAAACAGAAGAAACTGTTATAAAAGTCACTAATCATAGTAACCATGGACCATCCTGGAAGTCAACAGAAGCATCTGTCGATCCTGATTTAAGGGAATTGATATCAGTTAAATTAGATTTCAATGTGACTCAAATCAGTGATAATGGTGCAGAACAGAGTAATTCAGTATGAAATAGTAAATCTGTTTTTAAAATATTCCACTCAGTCCTTGGAAACTCATTATGTGTGTAATGTACTTGGAAAAGGTCTTTTCTTCAATAAAAAGTATTGCTTCCAGATTTCTAGTTAATACATGCATGAGTTTGTTACAACCAAAACCTGTTAAAACAGGTCTCTGTAGTCATTGGATGGCAGCAGACAAGCACTTTTGGCAATATACTTCTCTTAGCACCATTAGCATGACTTCCCAAACACCATCCAATCAAAATAGTGATTTCTAGTTAAATTCATGGCAGAGGCATTAGCTCAGAAGTTGATGACTGTGTCTTTTCAAATTCCAAAGTTGTAAGCTTAATAGATTTTCTTGAAGCGTATATAGGATGACGACAGGGTAGGTGAGGAAGGTATTTTTTAAGTTTTTTAAAAAAATTATTTTATTGGAGGCTCATACAACTCTTATAATAACCAATACATACGTCTATTGTATATGAAGCACATTTGTAAATCTGTTGCCATCACCATACTCAAAATATTTCCTTTCTACTTCAGTACTTTGTATTAGCTCCTCATTTCCCTCCTCCCACCCCGTTCCCCCCTTCCCTCAAGAACTCTGGTAATTTATAAATTATTATTGCTTTGTCGTATCTTCTACTGTCCGATGTCTCCCTTCAACCACTTCCCCATTATCCATACTCCAAGGAGGAGGCTATATGTAGATCCTTATAATCAGTTCCTCCTTTTTATCCCACCTTCCTTCCATCCTCCTGGTATTGCCCCTCTCACCACTGATCCTCAAGGATCATCTGTCCTGGATTCTCTATGTTTCTGGTTCCTATCTGTACCAGTGTACATCCTCTTGTCTAGGTGGATTTGTAAGATAGAATTGGGATCATTAGTGGAGAGGATGAAGCATTGAAGAAATAGAGGAAAGTTGTATATTTCATCGTTGCTACACTTCACCCTAACTGGTTTGTTTCCTCCCCATGACCCCTTTGTAATGGGAAAGTCCATTAGCTACAGATAGACATTGGGTCCCCAATCTGTACTTCCCCTCATTTACAATAATATAATTTTTAGTTCTTTGATGCCTGATACCTGATCCCTTCGACATTTTATGGTCACACAGACTGGCGTGCTTCTTCCATGTGGGCTTTGTTGCTTCTGAATTAGGTGGTCATTTGTTTACCTTCAAGCCTTTAAAACCCCAGATGTTAAATCTTTTAATAACCGGTCACCATCAACTTTATTTACCACATTTGTTTATGCACCTATTTGCCTTCAAAGATCTGTCAGGAAGGTGGGCATCATGGAATGCCAGTTTAACAGAACCAAGTGTTCTTGCTTTGATATTTTTAAAAAATTGAAAACTTTATAGGGGAAAGGTCAGGAAAGTTAAGCTGAGGAATTTTTTTCTATCATGGCAATGTACCTGCGCCTTTTTGAGGAGAGCAAGGGTCATGCTATGAGCTTTGCACAGGAACGTCTTACCTACCTTACTGTCCTCTGATCTTGCCCTTTCGTACTTCCTATTCTTCCCCAACTTAAGTGGACTAAATGAAGGAAAGAAATGACTTTGAGAAGGATGGCTGTTGTTGGGTGGCATCAAGTTGGCGCTGACTCATGGCAATCCCACGACAACAGAAGGAAACACCACGCAGTCTTGTGCCAGCCTCACGTTTGTGCTTATGTGTGAGCACCTTCTTGTAGCTGCTGTGTCAATCTTTTTGCGGGTCCTCCTCACTTTTAGCAACCAATGTTGTGTCATGTGTCAGAGGAAGCCAGCTTCTGATACATACATCATGGATTCGATAGGTCTAGTTGTACAGCGATAATTACTAATTATTATAGTAAAGTTATGGAGAGCATGAGAAAGAGAGAAATAATAAGAGTCAGACACATTCCATGGTACATGCTTACTTCAGCCCGTCAGGTGGTCCACGTGGAGAGAGCATGAGTGGGGGAAGGGTTTAGATGAGGGAAAGGGGCGAGAGAGTCCAGTGCATGTGTTGAGAGAAAGAGAGCCTTCCTTATTCTGATCAAGCCTTATATATCCTTTGGAGCCATGCAAGGCCCCTAATTACAGGTAAGGACATGCATCACAGGAAAGGGTTGTGCTGTAAATACACTGATGGCTGCCTAGCCATGATTGCCCTTAGACTTTAGCTTAAGCTTTCATTGTCCTAACAGTGGGGGCTTGGCCCTATCTGTGAGACACACAAAGCCCTGATAGCCGGAGCCTTTAGGAAGAATATTTAACTTCTGACATCCACATCAAATACTGGTAAATGGTTGCTAGTATTTGCTTAATATTTTGGAGTATATTTAATTGTGGAAAACTCCAAATTTTACCCGATGCTTGTGCATATGGAAAGTGGTTAATAAGCCACACTCTCATCCTGATACTGCATTCTTCAACATGAAATCTACATTCTTTGATTATTTGTTAAAGCATTCAGACAATAAATATGGCGAGTTGATAGGATACTGACACACACCTTTCTTGATTTCAAACTATTCAGTATTCTTTTCTTCTTCACAGAACTGCCTTTGGATCCATATTGGTTCTGCATGAGTGCAATTAAGTATTCTGGAATCAATATTTTTCTCAAAGCTAGCCATTATGGTCCGCACTGTCAAATGCCTTTGCATAATCAATAAAACACAAGCAAGCACTTTTCCAGAAATCTTTGCTTTCAGTCAAGATTTATCTTCCAACAGTAATGATATCCCTTGTTCTATATTGTCTTCTGACTACAGTCTACTGTACTGTATACTACTTCTGACTACTGAATTTTTATCAGTTTCCTATCAATTTACTACTTTTACTCTTGTTAGATGAACTTTCGCAAAAATTTTTTTAGCTGTGCTCTTAATGATACTGTGCCATAATTTCTACATGTTGTGGGATAACTCTTCTCTGGAATGAGTACAAATATGAATCTCTTTCAATCAGTTGGTCACGTAGCTGTGTTTCAAATATTTTGACATAGACAGATGAATGCTTCTAATACATCATCAGCTGGTTGAAGCATGACAACCAACATTCTATCAATTCCTGGAACCTTGATTTTGGCTAATGTCTTTCAGATCGAACTTCTTTCTTCAGTACCATTGTTTTTTGTTGTGTGTGTGTGTGTGTGTGTGTGTGTGTGTGTGTTATTCCTTGAAATGGTTGGCAGTTCTTTTTGGTGACCCTGTATTCTTTCTATCTTCTTTTGAGACTTTCTGCTTCATTCAATATTTTACACATAGAATATTTCAGTATTTCAACTCCAGACTTGATTTTTTTCTTTAGATTGCTTATCTTTAGTTATACTGGGTATAGTCTTCTTTTTAGTTTTATAACACTAGGCCTTTGCACATTTCACTATAATATTTTACTTTGTCTTTTCAAGCTGCCTTTTGGAATTTTCTATTCAGCATTTTTACTTTGTCACACCTTCCATTCACCTTAGCTATTCTATGGTTAAATGCAAATATCAGAGCCACCTCTGGCATCCACTCTGAACTTTTGTTTTTTCCTTCATTTTAATCACCTTTTTCTTTCTTCACGTGTGCTTGTCTTGATGTCATTACACAGTTCATTGAGCTTTCTGTCTTTAGTGATCAATGGATCTACTCTGCTCTTGGGATGAGCTCAAAAATTAAGGCAGGTTAGACTCAAGTTTGAATTTAGGCTCTTGTGACTTGTTGGCATTTTCTTCAGCTTCACCCTGAATTTACACATGAGCAATTGAGAGTCTGTTTCACCGTGGATCCCTGGCCTCATTTTAGCAGCTAATATTAAACTTCTTGATCTTCTCTTCCCACAAAGGTAGTCAATTTGATTTCTGTGTATTCTGTCTGGGACGTTCACAGGTAGAGTCACCTTTTGTGTTGTTGTAAAAAATGTATTTTCTTTGAAGAAGTTGTTGCTCTTGCAAAATTCTGTCATCGCCAGATTAGGTTTTTTCACCAAGGTTATATTTGCCTACTACTTTTCCTTCTTCTTTGTTGCTAATGTTTGCTTTCTTATTACTGATAATCAATGCATCTTGATTGCTTGTTTAATCAATTTTGGACTGGAAAGATTGTTAAAATCCTTCAATTTCAGCATCATTAGTTTTGGTATATTTGCATAACTTTGAATAATACTGTATTGACCAGATTTCCTTGTCTATGGATAGATATTATCCTATCAAGTCAGCATCGTACTTCAAGATTGATCTTGACATGTCCTTTTTAATGACAAATGCAATCCCATTCTTCTTGAATCTGTCAATCCTGGAGTAGTCAACTATATGGCTTTCTGACAATGTTTCATTGCTATTTATAAGGATTCCATTTCCTAGTCTTTAAGAAGTAGATGGCCTCTTCCTTTTCTTTAGTCTGGACTCTCCATGGAAATCTGTTTATCATGGGTCAACTTTCTAATTTTTGAGATACCTGTGGCTCAGTTTCTAACATCACAACATTTAAGTTATAACAGTATAACAAACTGACAATGTTGTGGGGTATATATACATATATATCCTATCATTTTCTATGACTTCACTAGATAAATATATATTTATGCCACAAAACTTTTATGTAATACATACTATTAATGTCAAAAGCCAAACAGACCCATCTCAGACAGAAGAAGTATAGGAAGAAGGCACATTGGATGCAAATATGGTGAGATTTTGCCTTCTCTTCTTTTGTCAGGAGAGACAAGTCCCTGAAAAAAAAGCTTCTTGCTAAAGTTGAGATGTGGCAAAAACTATGAAGACTCTTGAGAAGATGGATTGTTAGAGACTCTACAATAATGGACTCAAACATAATTATTGTGAAGATGACACAGGGCCAAGCGGTGTTTCACTCAGTGGCATATAGGATTACTATAAAGTGGAATGGATACAACAGCACCTAACAATTATGACAATAAAATTCTCCGGATCCCAAGAGAATCTTGTTATTGTGTTATATCCAACACAACAGTGAGATCAAGTCAAACTTCTGCAATACTGTTTTCTTGGGCTTGAGACAATGAGGAATTGACTCAAGGTGGAAATGTTCTGTCTTTATAGCATTTCATAAAGGAGAAAAAGATGTGAGAAAAGCATATGAAGGACAAAACATGGCGGAAAAACCTTTTCAGTGTTAAGTTCCTAAATTCACAAAACTGGTAAGTAGGAATCAAGAAAAGGTGAAATTATACAAATCTATAAATGTCATATCATTTGCTTATTTAAATGCTTATATTAATAATAGAAGGAGCTCTCTTGGTATAGTGATTCCAAGTTGGGCACTGCTAGCAACAGTTTCACAGTTCAAAATCACCAGCTGCTCTTTGTGAGAATTAAGTCTTTTTATTCCTCTAAAGAATACAGTCTTGGAAACACACAGGCGCTGTTCTTACCTATCCTACAGGGTCACTGTGAGTTGGAATTGACACAAATGTTTTTCTTTGTAATAACTTCAGAAGAAATACAATAATTATAATGGACTCTATCTAGAAACAAATTCAATAAATATACTCTTAATACCTATACTATGAGAGTTCGATTTTGTGTCCACTTGCCTCAGCCAGAGTTATCAGTGGTGACCCGGCAATTGAGGCCTCTTCCATGATGCGAGCCAACATAATAGCGTCAACTCCATGATGGCAGTCAGCAGCAAAGCAGTTGTAAAGGGGTTAGGGAGGAAGGTAGCCTTAATGCAAATGAAAGGATGGAGCTTTGAGGATGTGGATTATTCCTATATAATTAGCACTGTAGGAAGATTTTTTTTTCTCTTTTCCTGCCATTCTGGATCCTGAGTCTGTCTCATTAACTTCCAGTTCTCTGGACTTGATTCAAGGACCCACCATGCTGCTTGTCAACCTTGGGTTCATTTGACTCTGCAACCATGAGCCTGACCTACTGACCTTGGGTCTTTCTGCCCCTGCCTCACCACCCTTTGGTCCTGCTTCCTAGTCCATCTTCCTGCTTCTTGGATTGTCAACACTGGTGATTTTAAGAGACAGGAAAAACCTCCAGGTTAACATCTGACCCATCAACTTGAACCAGAAATGACTTTTACTTTTACACCTATGTAACCTGCTTTCTTGATCATATATATACATATACATATATACATATACATATACACATATATATTTGTGTGTATGTATTTTAGAGAATCCAGCATAATACACCCACCATCATAAAAAGACTACCTTTTCTGAAACTGTTTCCTCCTCAATAGGAAGCACTTGCTTTTAAGGGACCTTCTTTTAGTGCTTTTCAGTTCTAAATTCTGTTATTTTGTTTTCTCGCACTGCAGTTTTCTCAGTCCTCTACCAGTGTATTCATTGGAGATGTTTAATCAATCAGATGTTCTGCATTGACATACAGAAAATCATCTGTTGTTTGTTGTAGATCTATGCAAGAAGAGCTTAATTTCTTTATTTTAAAGAGGCCCAGGGAAGCCCATTTCCTCCATGTGGCTTTGGTTATAGGAAAATGTAAAGTACATCTCTGACTCAACTTGTGGGTGGTCAAATAAGAGGAAAGTAAACAAAAGCTAGTTCTGTAATATGTTAGGTCACTGTGATTTTGTGTTTGTAAAAGCTGCCTGAGAAAAGATAAACAAACCAACCCTCAAATCAAGTTAAGAAAGAAAGCTTTCTGTAAGATTCAACTATAAGTTTGCACAATACACTTGCTTCCTAAAATAAGAGAGAAACCTAATATATCACTCTTTGATAAAGTTATTATTCTTATTAATTCCCACAATGGAACACACTGACATCTACAGCCAGAGAACCTCCTGAATATAATCCTTTGTGAAATTAAAAATCTAAAAGTTAATTTCAATGAAAAAAAATCCAATTTTCTGAATTTTTAATACTTTTTTAACAAAAGAAGTAGAAAATGCATGAAATTTTTATAAGGCCATTAGTAATAGCAGTTAGTAGAGACTCAGAATCTGTATGCTTTATTCATAATAGAAATATAGAAATGACTCTTACTGTCTTGAAAAGAAAACATAATTAACATATTTGGGGGCAATATTGTGAATGCTATCCTGTTAATTAGATAAATTCTATAATCAAATGCATTAAATTGATAGTTGGAGATTATTTGATGCATTTTGATAATTATTTCCTTTAATTCAAGGAACACTTAACTGGAAGTTTTCAGTGCAAATTGCAAGCAGGCATTAGACCCTATACTGGAATCTTTCCCTTTATTATAAAGATTTTATTTATATCTTCTGTAAGCATTTTTTGGCATGTTGAATTTTAAAAGAATACATATTATGAAATTTTAATCAATTTTATTTCATATTTCCTCATATGGATACAAAGGTGAAGGCTAAAGATAAAACAGAAATTAAAATCATAATTTCCAGACCACAGATATTGGTCCTTATGTAGCTCTTTTCTCTTCTGAGGCTTATTAAAATATTTACTTCCAAGATCACATCTGAGAAAAGTAACACTGGAGAATTGTGCAAAAATATAAATTCCGAGGAGGTGAAGAAGATTATATCAATTTATTAGTTAAACAGTAATTGGTTCAATTATGCAGCAAACAGGATAAAAAAAGTCTGCTTAAAATCAAAGTCAAGTCTTTGCCTTAAACTTTAAAAATTAATTGACTCCCTTATGAAAGCAAGAAAGTAGAGTCTACATTCAAAGTTTATAGTTCCTAAAGAAATGTTGTATAAACCATGTCTGACCTCTAGTTACAGAAAGTAGATAGTTCAATTCTATGTCTGCTGAAGAATGAGGCAAAGGCCCGACATGCGTCCATCTTCCAATCTCTTGTCTACCTTCCCATGTCTATCCACCCTCCCAAGGGGCTCTAATTCTCTGCTGGTTTTGATAATCCATTGCAGTGACCACATAGAAATCACACAAAGTATTCATGGTTTTGTGGATTTATTAGGGAAGCTAACAAGTTACAAAATGTTAAAGGGACAGTTCTATCGTCTGTAGCCTCTCTTCTCAACCATGCCGATCACTTCCTTGGCCTTTGGGAAACTGCTACCGAGCCCCTTTAGCCCTGGTAAGGGCCCAGAGAGCACCCTCTGGGCAAGCCAACCTCCTGCTCAAAGGTATTGGCGCACTCGCTCGCACAGCTGTTGACTTAGTGGTGATTTACAGTGGTCCTGTAAGACAGGGAAGGACTGTCCGCGGGCTTCTTAGACCAAAATTCTTTTTTGTTTTGTTTTGTTTGGGGGGGGTATCACTGCCCCCTGGTGGAGTAGGAGGCCCAGCCTTGCTCCTGGAGAGCTGCTGCTGGATTTGAACCGCTAACCCAGGGGGCCGCAGTCCCGCACTCAACTGCTACGCCACCGGGGCTCATGCCCTAGAGAGTAATTCTTTACAGGAATAGAAAGCCTCAGCTTCTCCTAAAAATAGTTGATGTTTTCTAACTGTTAACCAGTGCATAACCCTTGACGTCAGCGGTTCTCAACCTGTGGTGCACTACCCCCTTGGGGGTCAAATGATCCTTTCACAGGGATCACCCAATACATAACAGTAGCAAAATTACAGTTATGAAGTAGCAATGAAAATAATTTTATGGTTGAAGGGTCACCATAAAACAAAGAACTGTATTAAAGGGCCATGGCATTAGGAAGGTTGAGAATAACTGCCCTTTACCAAGACACCTGTTTTACTTGTTCTATGCACTGGGAAGGTCACTGCTCTTATGGGTGCTACTCCTCTGCCTTTTCTCCACACCTGAAGCTAAGACACATTTCATTCCTGGTTCATTTTCTTGTTGGCTATGAGATTTTTTATTACAATGACTCATTTACCCAGTAAAATGATTGTGGTACTTATATACTCTGTTGTCAACTTACGACTATTAAGAATGAAGGGATAGAGCTTAGACTGTCAATCAGGTCACACCTTGATGACCTCATTTGTAGGCGCTACAGAGATAAATAGCTCACTGGGGACCAGAACCATACTTTCTCAGCTCTGTCTTTCTGCTGACAAGACACATGGAGCTGTGCTGATGGAGCCAGAGCCCTGAAATTGGAGAAGCAATGTGGAGGAGACCCATTGCAGCACTGAGATACTTCCACCACCACTGGATTCACAAAACTTTCCACTGACTGGCCTGTGATCCTTCTGCATTTGGCACCATTGCACGTACTGTGTGTGTCTGAAGAGGAATTTATAGACTGGTATTAAGCATATAGGCTAATGCAGGACTAATGGACTTGATCTAGACTGGACTAGGTTGTTTTCTCAATATGCAATTGCTCTTTCATATAAATCTCTTACATGCATATGAATGTCTCTGGATTGGTTTCTCTAGTCTACCTGGATTTACACAATGATAAAACTGATTATTTCCCTCTATTATGATTTCACATACTCTATTTGCATGGTCTCATCTAATTGTTTAATGGGAGCTACAAAGAATGTGGGTTGAAGAGCCATACCAAAGTAATTTCTCATCACTGTAGTTCCCAAGTCTTACTTCATGGCAGAGCATTTCAAGCACCATCTAAATTACTTTCAGAATATCTATTGAATTTCTTTTGTTTGGGTTCTCATAAGTGTTCTACACATATTGGTGAAATCATTTAGTGTTTTTTCACTTTATAAATTGAACTCAAATTATTTTTCAGATTTTAAGTGCTCTCAAACTTAAAAGTTGTTTTTTTTTTTAGCTTCAGATGGCCATTCCTCTGAAAAGTGAATAAAAATGGAATGAATTGATTCATGGTTTATACATGATTTGAAACCACAGATGTTCTGTTTGACTAGTAATAATGTAATTTTTTAAATTTTATGATGAGAAGTTTAACTTTTAGTCTGAAAACCTTGCATAATATTTAATTTCTCTAAATAACAACAAAAACATTTGTATGACTACAGAGTATATATCTTCTTTATATAATTTTCACCCATTTTGGAAGCAAGTAATAATGTCAGTGATATCTCAGCTACATGAGCACATTAATTTATTTAACTCACAATTATTTACCCAGTATTCATTACATTATGATAACATTAATAAATAGGGATGTAGGCAAGAGGAGATAAAATATAAGTTCTCTTCTTAATGAGCTATAAGTGAATGTGTGCAATTTGAAGCCATGGAAGGGTGTGCGATCAAACAAACAACCAAAATCAAACTCTGTGTGATAGAGTCAGTGCTGCCTCATGGTGGTCCTATAGGAAGGAGTAAGTAGACATGCCTCTTGGGGTTTCTGAGACTGTCAATTTTTACAGGAGTGTGCAGCCTGATCTCTCTTGTTTGGAGCAGCTAGTGTGTTTGAACCACTGGTTCAATTTGGAACCACTGAACCAGCAAGATTCCTTTGAGATAAGCTAGATAGGAATTGAAGACTGAGTAGAAGATAACAAATGTAAAACCTGAGGCTCCTTCAATGAATTGAATGGCAGGAGGTTATCTCAAAGAGGAGGAAACAGTGGCCATAGAGGAAGGCTGGGAAGGAATGGTAGTATAGAGAAGAGGAGAGAAAAAAGGAAGTCATGTTTACTATAAAGAACATATGTGTCTTCAAAGAGGAAAAGTGTAATATATATATTGGAAAAGTATATGTGTGTGTGTGTAATGTATATACTTTTCAAGGGAAAAGTGTAATATACATACTGTGTGGATTTCAAAAAATAATTGAGGAAAACAAATGTGTACATAGTTGTTATATACTGTCTGAACAAAAATCCAATTTGAATCAATTAAAATTCCAAAAGCTGCTATCAGGGTAACATAAATTCTGTTAAAATGGAGGTAGGAGAAAACATGGGTGAGGGGACAGCGGGGAGAGAGGGGGGAAATGAGGAACAGATACCAGGGGCTCAAGTAGAAAGCAAGTGTTCGGGGACGATGAGGAAAACAGATGTACAAAAGTGCTTCACAGAATATATGGATGTATGCACTGTGATAAGAGTTGTACAGGCACCCGATAAAGTGATTTAATTTAAAATAAAAGAGGTAAAAAAAAGAGAGAAAACATCAAATGCATGATGGAGGTTAAGTGAAATATACTCCAAAGAAATCAGCAGTTCATGAAAGAATAATTTATTTTAAGGAGTCAGATGCAAGCAAAAATTAATCTTACTTGAGTCCTTAAGATCAACAATATCAGAACCAATTGTCAATACCTGAGCTATTTCAATTGGTTCAACTTGCATAATTCTGACTGAAAAGTTAAAGTTGAGTTTTCTGTTCAATGGGTGCCAAGATGAATGCTCCTAGATCAGCTGCAGACAAGAATAGATATTTCTATGGAAAGGTTAGCATGTCGGATCAAGGTCCTGAAGCATGTCTTTGAAGAGTTAGACAGGAGATAGAGCATGATTTTACAAGTACCGTTATGAAGACAAAGCCCAGTGAATGCACCAAGAGGTGGAAATGGCCTTGTCAAAGTACAAACAAACTGATCGAGAGCAAAGGTCATGGCATCATGCCTTTTGCTTATTTAGTTCTCAGATGACTGAAGAAAGAGAACATCTGTTTATTAGGAGAGTATTTGTGAGAAAGTGAGTCGAGTCTTTAGCAGAAAGATTGCCTCAACTGCTTCACGAGAGGGTCCCTCTGGGGCACTAGAATGCTCCTCCTTGTTCCTTTCATCAATAAGGAAAACTATGTGACAATTTTCAATGAAAATTCTTCGACAATCTCCATAAGGGCCTCCCTAGCTTCTGACTTCTTTTTTTATTTCAAATAATAAATAAATAAATAAGGAGTCCTGGTGGCAATGTGCAATAAACATTGGACTAACTTCAAGGTTTGTGGTTCAAACCCATCAGCTTTGTGATGGAGAAAAAAGAGGCTGCCTGTGCCTGCAGAGATTTAGTTTCACCAAGCATACATAGTCATTATGGGTCTGAGTCAGCTGAGTAGTGGTGGCTGAAATCCTAAAGAATATTTAAAGGGCACTGAATTTTCTTCAATTAATAATGTATAAAAGACTGAGTCAATGCCATTAGATTCCCAAGACCCTCAATTATTTTGAGGTAGGCTAAATGGCTGTTCCTACTACTTATAAAAATGTCTTGACATTGATGTAGCCTATGTTGAGAAATAAATTTTAGGTTTTTATCCTTTAATTCCACCTCACACGATCACACATTTTTATTTTTTTTCACATACACATTATGAAATCCCCTTACAGTGGCTAGATTTTTAAAGATGTCTTTTACTGTTCTTGATGCAACAAAAATAACACTTTAGCAAATGATTTTCCATTTGTGTTGTTTTATTGGAAGCAAGTTTTCTCTCCCCCTATCCCACTAAAGATTCAAGGAAGGAGGTAGTGGAAATTAGAGAAAACCTTGGGAGCAGAGCCAACCCTTCTTTTTTAATCTCAGGAGTTGTGGTTAGAATGATAATAACAAATCCTAAATGGATTTTACATGCACGACATACACACAATTAAATATCTTCTAGCTATAAAGAGAAATGGTATCCTGAAATATGTGACAGCATAGGTGTACCTTGAAAACATTACACTGAGAAATTTAATCAGTCAACATCCCCCCCCAAAGTGTGCATTATTCCACTTAGTTGAAATAGATAGAGTAGGCAAACGTATACAAACCAAAGTAGGTTGGTCATTAGTGATTGCCAAGTGTGTGAAGGAAAGGCAGGGTGAACTGTTGCTGATAGGAGCACTGAAACTCTGTTCAAGATTGTGGGAAAATTTATAACTGAGCAGTAGCAATAGTTACACAAATGATGAATGCAATGAACATAATCGCAGTGTAATGTAAAAATGAGAGTGACGATGACAACAAGTGTGCAAATGTGGCCTGCATACAATTGATGTCTGTTTGGATCATGATGGGAGTCATATGAGTCCCCAATAAAATGATTCATTAAAAAAAGGGGGAGGGAGAGAGAGGAGCCTATACCAAAGGCTCAAGTAGAAAATATTTGGAAATGAATATGACAGCATGTGTACAAACATGCTTGATACAAATCATGTATTGAATGTTATAAGAACTATTCCAGCCCCCAATAAAATCATTGAAAAAAAAAAGCATATGCTCTAAACTAGAGGCCTATAAGTTTAGGAAACATCTGGTGTCAGCAACTCTGATATGAAAAATGTAATTTGAAAGCAATAGCTGAGACTGAAGTAACAAGAAATAAAAACAGTTGCTACTTAGGAAAATATGTAATGGAGCAAATGTTCTGATACATACACATACATGTATGAGAGCGCTTCAAGGAATTTGTAGTAAAATGGGACTTTAAAATGGAATTTTTCTCCAAACTTTTAAAGCCCTCTCATGTTCTGAAAAAATGAGAGAGGACAGAGATAATGGATGAATTTTATGATTCCGAGAATCTAAGCCTTCTATCTCTGAATATTAGCTAGAAATGTGGCGAGTATTTTAGATAAGATGCGAATTCCAAAAGAATGAGGTGGAGGAGAAGTAAGTGATCTGGCAGGGTGATGTCATGACAACAAAAATGTGTACCACTGTATCTATCTGTGAAGGAGACTTGGGAAAGCAATCAAAAGTCGTCTTCATTTCGTATGTATCACGAATACAAAATTGACAGCCAGCAGATTTTTTTATGAAGCCAGGTATGATAGAGCCCCGTGATAGACAGCCAAGAGCCAATGGGGGATAGAAAACATTGACTCAGTAACTGTAGCCAATAGAGGTCCTGAAAACTTTCTTCCATCCACGTCATGATTGTTGGCTCTGCTTTGAGAAGGCTGTGCCTCCACGGACAGCACCCCCGCAGTTAAATTTGAGTCCTATAGGGCTCATCTTCTAGCATTATATCCGACAGTTTTACTGAAATTCATCAGGTTTTCCACAGTTGATTCCTCACAAGGGAGCAGCCTATTCTTTCTTGGTCATCTTTTCCTAGTCTGGAAATTATGTTGAAATCTGTACACCTTTGGTGGCTTGCATGCTCTGTGATGAAATGGCATGGTGTCCAGTAGCCTTCAAGCCACCATTGTACAACAACTGACAGACAAGTGATGAGCAGCACTTAATGCAAGAATCTGAGAAATACCTCATGACACGAGTGAACCTGGAGACATTATTCTGAGTGAAATTATTCAAACATAAAAGGACAAATGTTGTATGAGGTGACTGTAAATTTTTCTTTAAAAATAAGAACATGTGTTCACACTAAAAGGACATACTTTGCATGTTAGTGGGGGTGAGGAAAGAAAGGATCAAAGGCTAGGTGTGTCTCAAAAATACAAAAGGAAAACGCTATCTCCTTGCCACTGAGTTGACTCTGACTCAGAATAACCTAAAGGACCCAGTAGAAATGCTCCTTGGATTTCTAGACTGGAAATCTTCATGGGAAGAGAAGGTCTCATCTTCTCTGGGTGGAAAGACTTGTGGCTAGCAGTTCGATGTGTAACCCGCTATATAACAAATAGACAGTTGTTATTTAGGTGAAAGGAAAATAATATATAGCAAGAAAAACATGGAAAAAATAAATGGATAGATGGGAAACCAAAGTGAAGTTTGATGAGTTGTTGAATGAAAAACTAATTATCTGTTCTGTATACCTAATTAACCCACTAGCCAAAGAAACTCCAAGGAACATAGTATAGTTATGAGTCAGAAACGATGAGAATACTATTTCATGGGGCCCTCCCTTAAACTTCAGAGTTTGTTACTACATCTGTTTCTCATTTATTGACTATCTCATTCTGACATATCACATTTATGATAATAACCAATAGCTATTGTTCCACAGTTTGTGTGCATTAGTATGAAGCTGGAGCAAGACTGGGAAGTGAAAGCAAAATATTAGAAAGCTCTATGTTCAAGGTCTCTCAGTGGAAGAGAAGGTAGGATGGGGAGGGGGGCCCATCACACTACACAACCCTGCTGAGATGTGTCAGGTTTGCAAAATGAGAGGTGAATGACAGAGATCCCACCCACGACAACAAGGTAACACACTTGACTCACAAAAATGCCAGTTTTCACATAATGATCTGTACCTGGGCACCTAACCATGTCAATAATTGAGGAATATGTGTTTCTCTGTTTTACCAGGGAAGAGTCCAAGCTATCATTTGGTGCAGTGTCTCTTTCAAAGTCATGTCACATGATGCAGATAATTTTCCAATATATTATATTGGAAGTATTATATATACAGCACTAACTTGTCAAGCTTCACAGTTTTGTCCATAGTCAAACATATAGATTTTAACAAGACAGAATAAGTAAACACAGAATCTCTTAAGAAAACAAATATCCTATAGTCATGTAGTGCTGCAAGCATTTTAGTTTATATAAACCAATCTAATCTTTCACTCCTGTTTTACATTAATATTTATACATGTTTATCTGTACCTAGAATCTAGAATTAGTGTTTTGAAATGTATTTAGGAGAAATTATTTCAGTCTTTCCAACATAAATAATGTATTGCATGATTGATGCACATTCATGACTGACTGAAGCAATTATCTTTCATAGGTTCTAGGAAATTATAAGCCATTATCTAATCTCTCTCTCTCTCTCTCTCTCTCTCTCTCTCTCTCTCTCTCTCTCTCTGAATTCCAATTATACATATGCTAAATTTTTTTACAACTAACTCTGACTTTTAGTCACAATCAAAATTTTACATCTTTTAATTTCTTTAGCAAAAGGAATCCGGATAGTGTAGTGGTTTATACATTGGGCTTCGCACTTCAGGGTCAGCAATTTGAAGCTGTCATCCCCCTGACAGGTGAAATATAGGACTTTATCTGCAATTCTGCAGGGTTCCAATGTGTTAGAATCAAATCAAGGCCTGTGAGTAATAGTCCAGATAATCAACTCTGTTCCTTTTTTAAATTATTTTTTAATAAAATATGCCTCTTAAGATTTCCCCCCAAAAGATGTAGGAGGAAAAAAAGGCTATTTATAGAGATATATCTATTGGCATGTATATAAGTAAATATATTAATTTATAATTAAGTAGGTAGAGACCAATATATGTGTGTATGTTAAATATTAAGATAGCGGATAGATATCGGGTCTCTACTCAAGTCCTCTCTTAACACAAGAACCCTTTGTCCTGATATCCTGGCACTCTTTGATGCTCATCTTCCCAACATGATGGCTGAAGATAAAATGGGTGCATACGCAAATGTGGTGATGAGAGAGGATGGCACCCAGCTCTCAAAAGATACAGCATCTGGAATCTTGAAGAACTGAAGCTAAACAAGCAACCATCTAGCAGAGAAGTAAGTTCACATGGATGAAGCACACCAGCCTACGGGATCATGAGGTGTTGATGTGATCAGGTATCAAAGATCCAAAATAAACAACCAAATCAACGTGAACTAGGGGAGTTAGTGGGGACCCTGTAGAGAATTAGATATCCCCCTTTAGAAGAGTTCTAAGGAAGGCATGATTCAACCAAAGTGTAGCATAGCACCAACAAATCACACAGCATTCCTCTAATTCTTCAATGCTTCCTTCTCCCCCCCCCCACCATGAACCAAGTCTACCTTACAAATCTGACTAGACTGGAAAACACACATTTGTACAGAGAAGAACTCTCAACACATGGCATTCATGACAGAGAAACCCCTCAGGAACAATAGTGGGAATAGCAATATCATGAGGGTAGGGGCTGGTTGGGGAGGGGGAAGGTAGAGAAAGGGAGAACCCATCACAAGGTTGGATATATAGCTCTTACCCCCCCACCTCAAAGAGGACGAATAGCAGAAATGTGGGCAAAGAGAAACAACAGACAGTGGAAGATGCAAAATTATTACACTAATATATAATTGATCAACTATTCATGAGGGTAGGAGGGAATAGAAAAGAGAGGAACTTATATCAAGGGCTCAAATAGAAGGAAAATGTTTTGAAAATGATGATGGAAACATAAGTACAAATATATTTTATGTAACTGGCATATGAAATGTAATAAGAGCTGTAAGAACACTCAATAAAATTATTTTTTAAATAAGTAATGTATACACACACACTTTCCCCTGTAGTTCCAATTGAAATATTTTCCAATAGGCAATGTAATTTTAGTGAATTATTTCTGAACCCCACAAACATTGTTAAATTGATCCTTTCTCCTCCTCCCCCCCATGTATTAGTGGCAATTCCTGATTATAAATGAAATCTATTCCTAAGTGAGTCTTTATATTTGAAGTAAATCATAGCAGGTGCATCGAGTTCTTTTATACCTGTATTTTGATTTAAGAATAGGATGTTTACTCACTGATTTAAATGTTGCAAATGGAAGTCGTTGTGATCAAGAATAGGTTGCAAGAAGAATAGGTTTCAATCCTTTCAAAAATGAAGCAACTTGGCATAAAGGACTAGTGGGGCCCTCACAGTGCACCTGGTTATGCAGGGCTGCTAGCTCTGTGCTTTGGGGTCGTGATGAGTCAGAATGACTCCTTACTAGTGGCGTTGGGATTGATGTTAAGTGGAAAGTGCAAGTTGTAGATTACCCATAAAGTAGATGTTCACAACCCACGGAGTAACAGTAGTCCTGTGGTTGTTTCTTAGTCTTTTTCAGATGATCAGATCATCTAAAATCTTTGCCACCGATTTCCTTTTCTCTTATTTCTACTGGTTCACATACCTTTCATTTGTGTCTTCTTCTCTTTCTTAATTGGCTATATTTTTGAACTCATGAAAACAACCCAATCTCTGAAATTTGTGTTTTTTTTTCTTAATTATGGTGAGAGGCACTATCTATCTGTTTTTATCTTAACCTATGTGAAAGTTTTAAATTCCTTTGGCTATCCAAAAGACAGAAACTTGGGTAATAGATCCAAGAAAAGACTGGTTCTCTTCTGATTAATTTTAACTATGAATGTATAAGCTGCTTTCTAAAAAAAAAAATCGGGAAATAGTTCAATAAGAAAGAATTAAACTCTATAGTTGGACAAATTGACCTGATAAAAATATTCAGATCTCTCCAACCAAATCTAAAAATTCACATCCTTTTCAAGTGCACA
The DNA here is from genome assembly GCA_004026705.1 of Nesogale talazaci. NCBI lineage: Eukaryota > Metazoa > Chordata > Mammalia > Afrosoricida > Tenrecidae > Nesogale > Nesogale talazaci. The sequence continues at coordinate 54,152 of PVJH01001040.1, forward strand.
TGGCCTGTATTAAAAAATAGACCACATGCCAGGACACAAGTCCAACTTGAATAAATTCATACATATAGAGGTTACAAAGGCCTCCTTCTTGCACCACAAACCTGGATATCAATCAAAGAAAGATTAAATAAAAAACAAGGGCAAATACTTGGAGGATCAATAATTTTCTTCTTCAAAAAGAATGGATGGTGGCCCAAATTAGACACAAAATTAGGAAATTTCTAGAAACAAATGAGAATTCAATGCACCAAAACCTATGTAATACAACAAAGGCAGTTATCAGAGGATATTTGATAGTGATAAATGCACTTCTCTAGGAGACAGAGTGTCCTATGGTCAATAATCTATCCCCAAACCCTCAGCAGTTTGAATAGAATCAACAGAATATTAGCTCTAATAGCAATAAATAATAAAAATCAGAGTAGAGATTTAAAAAATAGAAAAACAAGAAAACAATGCAAATAGTCAACACAGTAAAAATCTGGTTCTCTGAAAAGATTAACAGAATCAACAAACTCTTGGCACTGCAGACATCAATATCCAGGATTAGGGATGAAACAATTGCAATGAACTCAAATGAAACTGAAAGATTAATTACCCAGTACTGCAAATGTTTTTACTTCAATGAATGTAAAAAAAGGAAAATGTAGACAAGTATCTGGAAAAGCAATCCCTCCCCATACTTTCCCACATAGGTGTCAAAAACTTGAGCAGACTCATAGCACAAGAAGAAATAGGTATGGTTATCAAGGAACTACCAACTAAAAAGAGTCCTGTCCCAGATGGTTTCACAGGAGAATTCTAACAAGCATTCTATGAAGAGCTGACATCAGTTCTATACAAGCTCTTCCAGAACATAGAAGAGTACAGTAAACTCCAAAAGCTAGTATTACACTGATACCAAAACCAGGCAACAATCCCACAAAAAAAGAGAACTACAGGCCAATATCTCTAATCGACATAGATGCAAAAATGATTAACAAAATTTTGGCCAATATAATACAAAAGTATGTAAGACAAATAATTGATCATGACTGAGTGGGATTCATACTGGGATTGTAGGGATGATTTGGCATTTGAAAGTCCATTAATGTTATCCATTACATAGAGAAGGAAAAAGATAAGCACCATATGATAATATCAATGGACAAAGAAAAAGCATGTGACAACATTCAATATCCATTCATAATTAAGACAGTCACAAAGATAGACTTGAAAGGAAATTGTCTTAATATTGTATAAGCTGTGTATGAAAAACCAACAGCCAGCATCATAATTAATGGAGAAAAGATGAAAACATTTCCACTGAGAAAGGGGACCAGACAAGGATGCCCTCTATACCACTTTTATTAAACATTGTCCTAGACGTCCTAGGTAATACCATAAAGCAAAGGAAGGACATCAAAGGTATTTGTTTTGGAATGGGGATCTACCTAACCAAAAAAAAAAAGGGGGGGGGGATGGAATCTGTACAAGGAAACTTACCGAACATTATTACAAGAGACCAAAAGGGATCTTCATAAATGGAAGAAAATCTCTAGCTCATGGATTAAAAGACTCAAAATTGTAGAGATGTCAATCTTATCCAAGGCACTGTACAAGTTCAATAGAGTCCTGATAAAAATACAAGTATCTCTTTTTAAAGAAATGGAAAAACTGATGACCAAGTTCATATGGAAAGGAAAGAAACCTAGAATTGGCAAATAACTGCCCATGAAGATGAATAAGTGGGTGGGCTTGCATTACTTGACTATAAAAATTTACACATCCATGGGTGTCAAAACAACATGATACTGATATAATAGTAGATATAGATTAATGGATAAGAATAGAAAAATCCAGAAATAAAATCAGTAGCAAGAGACAATTGAACTTCAATAAGGGCCCAAAAAATATCAGATGGGAAGTGGATATACCCTTTAACAAATGGTGCTAGAAAAACTGGATATGTACCTACAGAAAAATGACACAAGAACCTTACCTTACTCCATATACAAGAACAAACTCAGGGTTTATTACAGATTGAGGGAAAACCCCAAACTGTCAGCATCATGAAAGAGAGAATTGGTACAAAACTTAGAACCTTAGCACAGCAAATACTTGGGTTGTGAGAAATAAAGAAGGGTACACACTCTGAGGAAGTTACTATTGATAAATGGAACATACTAGAGATAAAATACTTGTGCACATTGAAAGACTTCATCAAAATAGTAATGAGAGCTCACAGACTGGAAAAAGATATTTTTTAGCAGTGACATATCAGACAAAGGGGTTATTCTAAAATAAACAGAATTCTGCAAGCTTATAATGAGAAAAAAAATGAACTGTACACTAAATAGGTGGGCAAAAGTCATAAGATTCACAAAGGAGAGAACTTGAATGACCAATAAACATAAAAGAAAATGTTCCAATTATTAACAATTCATGAAATGAAAACTAAACTACAAAGTACCACTAAACATGCTCAAAGCTAGCCCAGTTTAAAAAACAAAAACAAATCACATGTTGAAAGGAGCGTGGAGATAGGAAAATCTTATTCTCTGCTGGTTGTCTTGTAGATACATACTGTGGAAAGTGATTTGATGAAACCTAAAACAGATGGAAATCTAGTTACCTTACCACTCAGCAATTCCCCTACTGAGCATATGCCCAGAAGAAATAAAGAAAAGACCACAAGCAGACATCTGCACTTCGATGTTCATGACTGTGCAGTTCACAATCCCAAAGATTTGGAAACAGTCTAAATTTACATAATAGGCGAATGGATATAAAAAAAAAACTCTGATGTATATATACACACACAATATATTATTCCTGATCCCTAAAAATAGTGATGAAAAGATGAAGCATCTCTTGTAGGAAGACGAGGTGAGTTAACCAAGCACAAAAGGATAAGTATAGCATCAGGCCACTGAGGTGAGTTCAAAGAGCAGAATGACAAAGGTGAAATGCATGGGATGAGGACCAGATACACTGGCATGGGCCAGATCAAGCCCAATGATGCATCATCATCAAAATAATATCGTAACAGTAAAATAAAAACAAACACAATGCTGATGCCATCTGTGCTGAAAGACCTACCCCCCACCCCATATGCACTGGGGAAAGAAAGACAGATAGCAACGGGGGGCAAGGGCACTAATCTAAACAAGAGGAAGGTATTGTTTGTGTCTCCACGGGAAAGGGAGAGAGTAGACCTCATTCCAGTGCCCTAATCTTTAAGGACAATATTCCTGCACAGAGTAACTGATCCACAGAGGACTGCAGGGGTGGCCTCAGCTTGAGATGAGATGTCCCCTTTCTCCTAGATGGCAGAGCTACAGCACAGAAGATACAGTTCAGAGAGAGCAGTCAGATCGACCCAACCACTTAGGGGCAGACCAGAAGGCAAGTGCAATAGAGTTGAAATGGTAGCAAAGCCATGATGTGTCTAAGGAACCCCAATTGTAAACATCTGACTAGGGGGCAGTTATTGGCCCCTCATCTAAACTACTTGGGGGTTACTCCCAAGGGGCCACACTCAAAGTCTGAAGGTGTACCGGGGGTGGAGGGGAGGGGAAGGGTGTGACACACAAGACTGCACCATCCCTGACTATAGGAAGAGCAATTGTGACTGTTAGGAGGTCACAAGTGCTGAGGACTAAGAGGGTATAATTGCTGTTGGGTTAACAGCTCCTAGGATATAAACTCTGAGAGAAATGAGGACTGGACTGACAGTTTACAACATATCCCTCTCACTGCTTAACAGAGAGATACTCATCTACACTGGATCAGGATAACAGATGTTGAACTGTATGCATGATCTTTCTTTTTTACTTTAGTTTCTATTTTAGATGGGCAGGATAAGCAAGTCCAAGGATATAGAGATGGTACCAATAGCTCATGTGTGTGTGTGTGTGTGTGTTTGTCAGGGTATGGTAAGTGTGGGGAGGAGACAGTGGAAAGGAAGCAGTGAATCCATAATGATGAGGACAGGGGAATAGCAGGAGTACAAAAATTGATGGTGAGGAAGATATAGTTCCTGGTTGTATTTGATCAATTGAAACATATCTATGAGGAATTACTAAAAGACAAGCAATGGGTAATCATGATGGTGGAGCAGAAGAAAAGAAAAGAGAAAAAAGAGGAAAGAAGAAGAAAGTAAACATTATGTATATATATATAAATATGTACATATGTACATATATAAAGATGTGTCTAATTATTTATCATCTATCTAAATACAATAAGGAAGCAGATGGACTTTGGGCCTCTACTTAAATCTTATCTCAGTACAAGAATGGTTTGTCTAATAATGTGTCATGGTATTATACCCACCTTTCCTACATGATTGCTGAAGATAAAAAGAGTGCATAAGTAAATGTGGTGAAGAAAACTGATGATGCTGAGCTACTGAAAGATATAGTCTTAAAGTCTGGGGTCTTGTAGACTTGAAATTAAACAAATGGCCAACTACCAGGGAAACAAAAAAGGCCAAATGGAAGTAGCAACATCAGTTTGTAAGATCATGAGTTGTTGATGGGAGCAGGTGTCAGAAGCTCAATAATAAACAATAAATTTGACATGAAGAAGTGTGGACAAAGTGGAGACTTAAAACCCACCTGTAAGATAACTGGACAGTCCCTCCCAAGGGCCACTAAAATACGTCTAGGTTGTAGTAGAGCACGGATGGAACACATAACTATCCTCTAGTTCTTTAAGATTTCCTCTGCTTACCATTATGGTCTTTGTTTTACCTCATTAGTCTCGTTAGAACTGTGTAGGTTCATTTGTATAATTAAGATCATTTGAGGCCTGAAAACCTAGATACATAACCCTTCAGAAACAGTAATGAAAGTAATGATTCCCTGAAGGTATGGGAAACAAGACTGGGGTCAGGGGGGTGGGGAGGGAGGGAAGAAACAGGGAACTAATAGTAAGGATGACTATATAATCCCATGGAAGGGGAACAAACAACAGATTTAAAGGTAAATAGATGTATCAGTTGATGTAAGTTATGAAAAAATAATAACAATATATAATATAATAATAACAGTTCCTAGGAGGTAGGGCAGGGGAGGGAGAGGGAGAGAGGAAACTGATATCAAGGAGTTCAAGAAGAAAGAAAATGTTTTAGAACTGATGGTGACAGCAATTATACAATTATGCTTGATCTAATGGAATTATGAAGTTTTACAATATCTGTAAGAGCTCCCAATAAAGTGATTAAAAATAATAAAAACAAAAACAACCTTAATGATGCTATTCGCTGGCCTCTGATTTACTAGTTCCATTCCAATACCTGAGTTTTTACTAATGTTAGGCAGACCTCAACTTAGCATTTAGAGTAATAGTTTTTCTTTTCTATGTAAAATATCACATCTTGGGACCTGGAAAATTTCCTTGCTAGGTAACACTATCTTGCTGTTCAAGTTTCCCTACTGTATTGCTGAAAGCTTGTCATTCCTTTTCAAGTCTTCTGCTCAGTATCATATTTATAAAGGAAAAACTCTCAGTGCAAATGCCTGACCTCTATTTCTTCAAGATAGTTTGCACAGAAATCACTGCAGGGCTTTCCTTCTTCCTGAAAACCTTAGTGACATTTTTCTGAGCATTGCTGATATCAACTGTTCATGAAATCACTTACTTTCAAATTACTCTTTGGATGCCCAGTTCAGACTTAGCCTCATTCACTGCCATCGAGTTTTGTCAACTCATAGAGATCCTTTCAGACAGGTAACTCTTAATTGAGTATAAAGCCCAGTCTTTCTCCTTCAGACTCAGCCACTATCATTAAAATTTGGTGTACCTATAGCTTCTACTCTTCTTATGGACTAGATGTATAGTTCTCTACCCTGTCCTTGTCTTAATGATGCTGTCAGCTTCAAGTTGTGAATGAAGTCAAATGCAATTTTTTATATTCTGCATTATGTTATAGGACTCAATTTCTTCACCATTGAAAGTAAAATTTTTTCAATGATAAAATGTCTATTGATTTGGTTATTTGGTCTGCTAACATACTTAATTAAAAAAACATGCTTAGGTGGATAAATCACCTAGTGAGCAGCAACAAAGGTAATATAAAGCATTGTACATTTCTCGATTTCTTAAAAATTTAAAAAAGGAAATCAGAAATTTAATACTAATGAAAGATACCCTTCAAAGTTATTCCACTTAAGGGGTCAATGGTTCACAGATTGTTCTAGGGTAATTGAAGGCTTATTACTTGGTGCTTGTAGCCTACTATGCACCTGGGCTGCATAAACTCTTGGGATTATACAAAATGCTTGAGAAAAATATGGAGTTACTGGCAGGTGGGAGACATGGAAGATGTGACCTGGAATAAATAGCTCATTCTAAGAGAAGAGAGGCTGGATGCTGACAGTGTCAACTGCATCATTCTCTAAGAGATTTAAATTGTGTCACATATTTAAAAACTACAGATTTCCTAACATTTTAATTTTTGTTTCTGATGTTTTGATATTTTGATGTTTATTCAAAATTTTCCCCTGATAATGTGTGTTCTAGCACTTTTAAGGGGTGAGGGTTAGAATACAGACACTGGTAGGTAGATGAACCTGCACTTATGGACATGGTACACTTTCACATAACCCATGATGTAGGTCAAGTGCATAGTAGACATAGAGTTGTTAGCCACAAGGTCAGCAGTTTGAAACCACCTGCAGCTCCATGGTAGAAAGACAGGGCTTTCTACTCCCTTTAAAAGTTACAGTTTCGGAAACACACAGGGCCAATTCTAGATGTCTTGAAGGGTCACTACGAAATTGCATCAACTCAGGAGCAGTGAGTTTGAGTGAGAACAGAACACTCAAATTATAGAACAGTGTCATTAATATCACATGCAAGTAAAATTTTGCTGAAGCTCACTCAACGATAATTGTAGAAGTATATGAACAGGGAGCTGTCAGAGGCTCCAAACAGGATGCGGAAAAAAGACTAACCTTGTTGACATCAAATGGGTCCTGACTCAAAGCACAAAGTACCACAAAGATGTTTGCCTATTGACTAGGCCAAGGCTTTTGACTGTGTGGGCCTATGGTAGTTACATAATCCAGTGTCAATTTGAAGATTAAGAGTGTAGGGATGGAGTCTAGGTTATCCTTCAGGATATAGTCAATGAGGACTCTGTGTGGGCATGGATTCTGGAAATTCCTGGATTTCCTCCTTGGAAAGCTCTCTGCTCACTCCCTGGGAGACACGCTACTGACAAGACTGATTCCCTGCAAGACATTCCTGAGGAGAAGCCACCTGGACCTACCCTGATACAGCCCTGGAAGTTGAAGCTGCATGGAGACCCCTGCCAGCGCTGAGATGCTTTCAACACCACTGGATCCAAAGATTTTCTACCCACTGTTCTGTATCATTGCATGTATTTTGTGAGTCAGAAGAGTACTTTATAGATTGGTATCAGATATATAAGCTAATATCAGACTTAGGGATTTGATCTAGAATGGGCTGAAATGTTTTCTCAATGTTCAATTCCTCTTGTATATAAACCTCTTTCTTATACGCATATGAGCGTGTCTTTGGATTTGTTTCTATACTCTACCTGGACTAAGACAGGCCCATAATACATTGTAGATAGCATTGAAAGAACAGAATTCCAGGATGCTTATCTGTGCTCCTTAGGAACTTGTACATGAAGGAAGAATCAGCTGTGTAAATAGAAAAGGGAATACCAAAAGGTTTGAAATAAGGAAAAGTGTGTATGTGTGTGTGTGTGTGTGTGTGTTAGGGTTCTATCCTCTCACCACAGCTTCCAGCATTAAAGAATCACACAAATCACTATAGTATAATAAACTGACAGAAATGTAGTGGGAGAAAAAGGTATATAGAGAGATTACTCTTTCCTACAATTTCTGAGTCTAGGGAGTGATGATAGGTTAGGCTTTATAGTTTATAAATCTAAACACAAGATCTTTTAAGCATGTTTGAATGAGTTAATCTAACTTTCTAGTCAATGTTTTGCACTTTGGTAGTAAGATTGAAGGTGAGAAATTTCAATCTTGGACTGAATTTACTAGTGACTTTCACAAACATGAAAAGCACACATAAGAAAGAGAAAGAAAAACTAGGAATTGTTTATTAAGTTTCTTACATATTTTCTTCTATATTTACAAGTGGACAAGACAGTATGGAGAATTCATAAAAAAGGAAAATATTTATCAAATGTATATATTCACATATATATCCTTTAAATGTACATATCCATATGGATTCTATAAGTTCTGATTACTATGCCAAAACCAAAAATATTTCTTTTTGGCCTTTGAAGAGTGATTACACTGGTAGGTTCTCTTGTTTTTTCTTGGTAAAGTTTATTCAAATATATTGCTCTCCATCTCTTGACTGACTTTTGCAATGTTACTCACAGATGAGTGGTATCAACCAAAATCTGAATCACAGGTGTGTCTTTTCAAATTGAATAAAGTCTACTGAGTGAGACACTGAATCAAAGATTTAGTTTGATGCATAAGGAAAATATTTGTAAATGTTTCTGAAAAAGTTTACAGTGGTACAGCTGCAGCCTCCCTTTTAGATAGAGAAATATGGGAGACAAAATGGCTTATTTGGCGAGAAAATCAAAGTCAACTTTTGTAATAATCAGTAGTATTCATTAAAATATTTATTTGATTACTATTAGACCTTTTCCATTTTTTCTTGTTTTATAAAGTAAACCCATGTTCCCTTAAAATAATCCCATGATCTTGAATTCATGGAGAAAAAATTTCCTGTAAATGTCAGTAAAAGCATTTTATTTCTCAACATAGAAAGTCATCTAAAAGAGATAGCAGCCCTAAAAATTAATTGTTAAGCCATTGATTTCACAAGCATAAGAAAGTAATGTGATAGTGGTGTTGACTAAACAAAATACATATTAATTGAGGTATTATTTTCTAGCTATTTATGCATTACTTCCTTTTTAAAATTTATTTTTGAAAATTTGTATTTTCCATTCATATCAGGTCTCAACTTGATCAATTTCACTACATGATTATTTAATTATTAACATTTAAAAAGCTGAACTCTTATTTTAAAGTTTACTATCAATAAATTAGTGCTTTAAAAATTGAACAGAAATTTTAGTTCACTAATTGAAAGGGCTATTCATTTGCTTTAATTTTGAACTTACACTGATAATTGAGAATATATGAAAGGTAACTTAAATATTGAAGTTGAGAAGATAATGGATTAGCAATCAAGAGATTGCATCCCTACTATAATCATAAGTAAGCCAAGTAGTAATCAGTAAATAAAATCCCTCTTTTCATGCTAAAGCTCCTGAAAGCCTAACAACATGAAAAATAGGTCATTTGAAAATAAAGACGAAAGCATTTTCTAGGGTTAATCAAAAGGTATATATTGAGCTAGAGAATTACGTGACTTGAACTTGCCTCATATAGTTCTTGATTTTCTTAAGGAAACACACTAATACACACAAAATCTAGGGTAGACTATCTTTAAGGAATTTCTTTTTTTAAAAAACCTTTTTAATTGGGGCCCATACAACTCATCACAATCCATATATGCACACATTGTATGCCAAACACATTTATGCACTTGTTGCCATCATCATTCTCAAAACATTTTCTTTCTACTTAAGCCCTTGGTATTAGTTCCTCATTTTTCCCCTCCCTCCCTGTTCCCTCCTCCCTTGTGAACCCTTTGTAATTTATAAATGGTTATTATTTTGTCTTATTGTACACTGTCTGATGTTTCCTTTCACCCACTGCCCTGTTGTGCATACCCCAGGGAGGAGGTTATATACAGATCTTTGTAATCAGTTTCCCCTTTCTATTCCTCCCTTCACCCTCCTGCTATCTCCACTCTCACCACTGATCCTAAGGGGATCATCAGTCCTGGATTCCCCATGTTTCTGGTTCCTATGCGTATCAGTGTACATCTTCTTGTCTAGCCAGATTTGTAAGGTAGAATTAGGATCATGATAGTAGTCGGCGCTGGGGGTGGGGGTGGGGTAGGAAGCATTTAAGGACTAGAGGAAAGATGCATATTTCACTGTTGCTACACTGTACTCTGACTGGCTCTTCTCCTCCGAGTGAACCTTCTGTAAGGGTGTGTCGTCTCACCTATAGATGGGTTTTGGATCCCCAATCTGTACTCCTCCTCATTTATAATGATGTAACTGTTAGTTACTTGATGCCTGACCCCTATCCCTATCCCCATAGGCTGGTGTGCTTCTTTGTTGCTTCTGAGCTACAAGGCTGCCTGTTTACCTTCAAGCCTTTAAGATTCCAGATGCTACATCTTTTGATAGCTGAGCACAATCAACTTTCTTCATGACATGTGTTTATGCACACATTTGTCTACAGCAATCATCTCAGGAAGTGGACACACAATGATATGACTTTTTGTTCTTTGATGCCTGATAACTGATTGCTTTGAAACCTCATAGTCACACAGACTGGTGTGCTTATTTCATGTGGGCTTTGTTGTTTCTGAGCCAGCTGGCCACTTGTTTACCTTCAAGCCTTTAAGACTTGAATATCTGAGCACCATCAGTGTTTTTCTCCACTTTTACTCCTCCACACATTTGTCTTCAGTGATCGTGCTGGGAAAGTGAGAATCATGGAATGCCAATTTAATAGAACAAAATGTTCTTGCACTGAGGAAGTACTTGAGTGGAGGCCCAGTGTCCATCTGTTACCTTAATACTAACTATATAAGTATATGCACTTAGATCTATTTCCTCCTCATCATATATACATATATTTACCTATGTACATGCCTGTATTTAGATCTCTATAAATGCCCTTTGCCTCCCAGTTCTTTCCTCTATTTCCTTTTCCTTTCTAACTATTAGTGACAACACAAGACTAAACTGTGTGTTGCCTGTGTGTGCATTAAAATTGCAGAACCAGAGAAGTCAGGGCAGGAGAATAGTGCACGCATGTTAATTCAAGGAAAATGAGTTAAAAACCCTAGGGAGTCAACTCTGTTGCAGTGTAAAACATTCCTTTGGCTTTCAAAGTAACAATTGATTTAATAACACAATAAACGAAGTAATGTGGAAGCAAAGAGCCAACAACAGTCAGTCTAAACTCTCTAGCACTCTGATGAAGATGACCTATATTTTTAAAATACATTTGCATAAAAAATAGCCGTCTTTCTAATAAAACCAATGTGATGTAGATAGCTTTAAGTTTAATACATTTTAGAAATAAATCACAGTCCAGGTTAAGGTTGATTAGATCCATTTGAAAAACTTGTGGGTGGTCTGTTTATATGAAAAGTCTTAGTGATCACTTTTGATTGTTGCACCCAACCAGTAACTCAGTGCATTTGGCACAGTAGAAGAGACCTGAACAAAGGAAAGTTAGACAAAACAGAGGGAAAGGAAACATAATGTCTGATGATTCAACTGGAACTAGTTAAATATTCAGAGATTACCAACAAAAAAGTTCTGAATCGTGCTTAAAGTAACTATTTTTAGAGTTTTTTAGATGTGCACTATAAATTGAAACAAAGATGAAATAAAGTAGTTCTGTCAGTCAATCTACCCACCGCCCTCCCCCTCATACAGCTGTTGTAAGAAAAAAAATGAAATAATGTTTTAGAGTTGAAAAATAATGATTTATTGGAAAATTACGGCAGATTGGCAAGAAATTGACATAAAAGTATACTCTTCGTCCTTCCCTTCACTAAAACTAGGAAATGGCTTTATGAAATAAGATGTCAGCCAACTCAAACTCACCCTCACTCCCCTCAAGTCAATTCTGAAGCAGAAACCCCTGTGGGTTTCTGAGACTGTCACTCTTTGCGGGAGCAGAAAGGCCTGTCTTTCACCTGGGAGCTCGGGCGTAGCGACGGCATGTGAAGCTGCAAACTCCAAGATCAGCAGTCTAGAAATCTCTTGCTGTTCTGCAGGAGAAAGATGTCAAGAGATTACTGTAATTACTTCAGTGTTATAAGCTGAAAAACAATAAATTCATGGGCCTTATTTAAATCACTTTATTAACTAGCATTATCATGAAAATCTTGAATAATTTTAGATCATTGATCATTATAGCTTAAAGGGGGATATGCTTTGAAATAAAAATTATGAGATGTTGGGGAGTTTATACAAGCAGTTGTTCTATGTGTAGACTGTGCTGAAATGGCTGATTTTCTAATACATTGGTTTATTTTAGAGCTAATAAGTTGTCCAATAAAGTTTGCATGTTCATAAAGGAAAAGCTTAAAATGATGCTAACATCTAAAGCAGATTTTAAACACATAACTCAACCTTTCATGAAATTGGAAGCCAGCTTTTTTTTTATCAGAAAGACCATTGTTTTCAATGGTTTTATGTTGAGATGAAAAGCAAGATGGAAGGGGAAGGGGAAGTAAAGATATTTTACAAAGCAACCAATGTTTTTTACTAGTAAGAATAAAAATAAACTAAATTAGTAGCTATCCTCTGTGCTTTTTCTATCAAATAATATACATTCTGAATTTTGTAGCTACCACAAAAATATCTTAGACCTAGTAGCTACCAGAGGACCCAGGTAGACACCTTGCTTAAGCATTCAACTAGTAAAAGTCACGTTAGCAGTTTGCATCCACCAGCTGCGTCCTGGGAGAAAGAGGTGACAGTTGGCTTCCATAGTATTACAGCTTTGGGATCCATGGGACAGGGATCAAATCTGTCTTAAAGAGTTGTTAAGAATTTGAATTCCCTTGATTTTAATAGGTTCTTCAGAAATGAACATTAATGGTGGATCCAAGTAAAACAAAATCTTTGACAATGCCAATATTTTCTTCATATATCATGGTGGTGTTCAATGATCCAATTGTGAAATTTTTGGTTTTCTTAATGGTGAGATTGTGCTTGCTTACTTACTTACATTTCTCACATGAACGGTGAGAGCTCTTGATCTTAGTCCCTCAAATACAATTTATTTTAAGCAAACAAGGTTGTATTGTCTGCATATGTCAGGTTATGAATGGGTTTTCATCCAATTCTCATGTCCTATTCTCCTTTATACAGTCCAGCTTCTCGGATGATTTGCTTAACATACAGATTGAATAAATATGGTGAAAGGAAACAACAATGTCATAAATCCTTCCTGAATTTAAACTATGCAGATTCCCCTCTTCTGTTCAAAGAGCTTCTTCTATGTCCATGTATTGGTTCCACTTGAACATAATGAAATGTTCTAGAACTTCCATTTGTCACAATTTTATCCACAGATTGTCAAGACCCACATAGTCAACTATCTTTGGGGAGTCAATAAAACACAGTTTCTGTGAGTTCTTTTGAAATCACAGAAACTTGTGGCTCCATGTCTTCTTTCAAGTCTGATCTAACTCCTTGGTGATGTACTGCTGCAACCAATTTCAGATTATCTTCAGTTTGAATTTAATGTGAATGTGATTTTGATATTGATAAAACACTACTGAATCTTGTTGCATCTGATTTCTTTAGAATTGGCATAGTTGAGGTTCTATTTCAATCCATTGAAGTTGTCTTCCATCATTTCTGGAATTTTGGCTAGGTTGACGAGGCGCCGTTGAGTCAGTTCTGGCACATAGTGACACTAGGCACAACAGACGGAGCATGCCTGGTCTTGAGACAGCCTCACCATTGTTGATTCCAGTGTGTCAATCTGTCTCTTTTGACAATCTTCCTCTTTTTCGCTGATGTTCTCTAGGAACTGTTAATAAGGTGTCAAAATATAGAAGATGATGTCTTACCATGCTCATCTCTAATATATGTTGTCCTCGATAGTTTCCACCAAATCAGTGATGATATATATATATATATATATATATATATAACAGTGTATTTCTCCCCCCAAAAACAACAATTTTTCCTTTTTTCTTGTTTTTATAAATAAATCATTTTATTGGGATCTCTTACCGTTCTTATAACAATCCATACATCAACTGTATCAAGCGAGTTTGTACATATACTGGTTTCAACATTTTCAAAGTATTTTCTTTTGGTGTGAGCACTTGATATCAGTTTCTCTTTTTTCCCTACTTCTCCTACCCTTCTACCTTCACGGACCCCTGATAAATGATAAATTATTCTTATTATTATCTTACATTGGCTGCTGTGCCTCCCTTCAATCACATTGTTGTTGATTGGCCCCCCTGCAAAGGGAGTCAATTGTGTGTCCTCATAATTGGTTCCCTGTTTCTCCCCCTAGTGTCCCCCTACCCTCATGGAATCACCACTCCCACTGCTATTTCTGAGGGGTTAATCTGTCCTGGATTCCTTGTGTCAAGAGCTCTTATCTGTACCAGTGGATGTGCTCCAACCTCGCTGGATTTGTAAGGTAGAAATGGGATTATGATATCGGGGTTGAGGTAGCTTTAAAGAGCTAGAGAACCAGGTGCCATTTTCCAGGGAGTCAGAGAGCACTGGCTCTTCTCTGGGAGACTCATAGGAATGCCTCTTCAAACTGCCCGTGGCTAATTTCACTATGGAATTGGCCTACCACTTTATCCTCCTGGGGCTTCCCTCTTTCCCTCGCCAACCAGTATACCGTTATTTGGAGGGCAAGTTGGAGGTTCCTCTCTGGGGACACTGGTTGGGTTGCTGTGGACCCACAACGATGGTGCTGTACTGGGTGATCTCACAAGAAGTTGTGACTGTGTGGCTCATGGCAGCTTGGGGCACTGCAGAGGGCATGTAGAGGTGCCCACTGCAAGAGAAGTGCTAATGAAGACTGGTGGATTGCCTGCTTTGGTGTAGAGCACGGTGAATCGTGGGCAGAATAGCTCTGGTCAGGTAGATCTCTGCGGAGCTTAGGCAGAGGTTCCCACAGCAGTGTGGAAAGTTGGTGAGTGCTGGCTGACATACTCCACAAAGCCTAAGACAGGCAGAAGGAAGTTGCCTCAGTCACATGTAAATGAAGGGGAGTGCGGAGTAGGGACCCGCCAACCCATCTGTAGACAGTGCCCTTGCATAAGCATTACTGGGAAGGGATGAATCAACCCCAGGGTGCAGTGTAGCAATGATGAAACATACAACTTTCCTCTGTCTAGTTCCTGCTGTCCCCCAACCCCCACTGTCATGATCCCAACTCTACCTTGTAAATCTGGTTAGAACAGAGTATGTACACTGGTACATATAGGAACTGGAAACACAGGGAATCTAGGACAGAAGAACCCCTCAGAACCAGTTCTGGCAACTGGAAGGGTGGAGGGAGGGTGGGGTAGAAAGGGAGAACAAGGACCTACAATATTTACATACATACTTTATGTCAGTCTTTATGCCTGTTACCTGATCCCTTTGACATACCATGCTCACACAGGCTGGTGAGCTTCTTCCATGTGGACTTTGTTGTTTATGAGCTAGAGGGTTGCTTGTTTACCTATTTCTTTATGACCTCAGCAACATGTACCAGAGGCCATAGTCCTTGATTTTTAACCAGTGCTGTTAGTTCCCTTTACTTTTAGCAAGCAAGATTTTGTCCTCCACACAAGGTTTTGCCTCACTGGCTGTTAATAAGACTTCCTCCAATCCTGAGGCTAAGTCCTTCTTCCTGTTCTCTAGCTTCTCTGATGATGTGCTCAGCATATGAATTGAATAAGTACGGTGAGAAGCTACAAACCTTCCTAGATTTTAAACCATGCATAGGGGAATGGCCAAATAGGTGAAGTTAGAAATGATTTTTTCCCACTCTCTTACATACAAGTTCAAATTAATAGGATAATATAATCTATAATTATGTGCGCTGGGCACATTTACTGCCTGACACATTAGTATAGGAAATAGATATGTTTAAATTTTAGAATGCATGACAAATCTGTTACCTTCCTACTTAACCTTGGCCAGGGGTCAGTCAGATACACTTTTCAGCATTCTGAACAAACAGTTCAGAGAAAATAGACTCTTGATCACATTAATTACAAAGTTCTAGTAAGAAGGCACTTCACTCTTCTCCACTCACCCCAGGCCCCTCTGGCTTTCTTTCTTGTAATTGACCTTTTATTTAAATTCTATATAACTTCTAAGAATCTATAGTGTTTTATATTGAATTCACCAAATCTACCCTAACTCCAAGGATCAGTAAACTTGATCTTAGCTGCAAAGATGCAAACATGTTAAGGATGAGGTCATTCTGGATCCAATGGACAATTAATACCATAAGTATTCTTCTTTTAGAAATCATTTTATTGGGGGGGGGTTCATGCAACTCTTATTATAATCAGTACATACATCTATTGTATGCAAAGCACACTTGGACATTTGTTGGCCTCATCATTCTTATAATAAATATTCTTATAAGTGTCAGTAAAGAGAAGAAAACAAGATGAGAGGAAGATGGTGAGATAGACTGATATTATGCACCCGCAAACCAAACCTGGAGAAGCTGAAGAATGCAAAAAGATTCTTCTCTATTTTCTAGAGGGAGGGTAGCACTGCCTCTTGATATTGGACATCTGGTCTCCAAAACTTAAAAAAAGTAAATTTCTGTTGTTGAAGTCCCAAATTTGTGGTAATTTGTAATAGAAGTCACTGAAAACAAATGCAACACTTTCCCAATAGATTCTATTTTGTGTCTAGACTTGATTAAATGGATTTCTGTTACTTGTACACTTGAGGAAAAGTGTGATATATAGTTTTATGCATGTAAATACACTAATACAAAACAATGTTACTAAAAATTTTGTTTTGGATTTGAAAAAAGTGACTTTAAAATATGAAGACCAACAGAAATTTCATTTTATAAATGCTAGAATATGTTCTTAGAAAATCTAATGCATACAGTTTTATATTTTTTATTATGTCTGGGTCTAGCTATCTACTTAGAACAAATTGCTGACATTCATTGAACAAATTTTGCCGAGAGAATTAAGACCATTGTATCTATTGGTAAAAAATTAGCTATAGAAATATTACCAAAATCTTGTAAACCTAAAAACAAAGAAGTACATATAAACAACAAACACAAATGAAATATGTGTTCATTTTTTCTTGGAGAATGAAATCTATTACCATTAAAAATGTCCTTATTGGGGGGCTGAGCCCTGGTGGCGTAGTGGTTGTGTGCGGGACTGTGGCCCACTGGGATGGAGGTTCAATTCCAGCTCCACAGAACAAAGGCTGGGCATCCTACTCCCACCACCTGAGGGCAGTGATGCCCCCCCAAAAACAAAAACAAAAAAAAGTCCTTATTGTTTAAACTACATATTTTCCTTTTCCATCAATACTTATTGACTCAAGAAACTATGTTTGTTTGAATTTGACTAATAATTGTTTGAATTATAGTTTCACACCTATGTAGTGGAATTCTTACTAAGTTCTCTAAAATAAAACATAGAAATGTATAAAAGGAAAAAAAAGTAGACTTGCATATTATAGAGTTATTCTCTGTGGGTGATTTATCCCCACATTTTTATAGGCTGTGAAAATGGTCTTAAGTAGAATCATGGTTACATAAATAAACCCTCAACCATAGAAGTATACATCTGTTGATTTCTGGCAGTCCAGAAATATTAATAATTTTTTTGCACTTCTGGTTTCTGACCTGGATTGAACTGGACACACAAATAATGTGAGAAAGGCTGTTCTCATGGTATTTTGGCTTAAACTAGAAGTAAATCTGCCAACATTCCTGTGAGCATGCTTTTCTTTTGTCCAATTTTGACTGTTTGAGAAGTCAAGTTATGTTAAGACCAGGACCTGATCAGAAATAAAGCTAGACTATGACTCTGTTAAGAATCTTTTTTTAAGTGGTTTAATTGTTTAGTCTAAACTTGTGAGGGCAAAGATTTTAGGAAGACAACATTGTCAGAAGTCATGAATATTTAATAATTTCTAGAAATGGAGTATTAGCACATGTGCCCCTTCAGTGGAATTGCCATCATCCCTCTCAGGAGGTGGACTGAGCTTAACTGGTCACCTAGTGTAAGGTACAATCCATTCCAGATAGACATTCCTAGCAGAGGTTTAGGGACACAAAGAGTAATTCATCATCATGTTCAAGAGGAAGAAAAGGATATGTTAATAGTTAATTTTTCATTTGAACCTTAGTTTAATGAACTTTTATTCGCATACTAACAGGTTGCTTGAGATTAGGTCTCATTTTGTAACATTAAATAAGTTTATTGTTCGAGCATCTTTGCATTCATCTCCTAGCAAGCATTATTTTTCACTTTCAGATAAGCTTTAATTTTACAAAATGTGTTAGGGTAAACTAGAGAAACAAGTTCATAGATGCACATATGGATATAAGGGAATGATTTATATACAAGAGGAATGGAACATTGAGAAACCATTCCAACACAGTCCAGATCAAAGTCATAAGTCTGATATTATCCCATATTCCCAATACCAATCTATAAAGTCTCCTTCCAACTCACGAAGTCACAGATCAGTGGGTGCAGAATCCCAGCGCTGGCAGGGAGCCCCATGACTCCTCGCCTCCAGGGCCCAGGGCCCATCAACAGCATCCAGTGGTGGAAGAAGCAACTCACCACTGGCAGGGGTCTCTCTGTGGCTTTCCAGCTTCAGTGGTCTGGTTCCATCAGAGTAAGGCCGTGTGGCTTCTCCTGCAGTTCCTCAAGGTCCTTGGACACTGCCATCTTGTCTTGTCCATAGTTCGTCATCTCGGAGACTGACTCCTAACAACTGGAGAGATGGCCTCTCATCTCCACAAGGAAAATATCATGAGATTTCCCAAAAGTCTCGGGAGAAAGCCATGCCCACACAGAGACCTCATTGGCTAATCAATAGCTATCTCCAGATTTACAGGCTAGCCTCCACCCCTACATCTCAATCATGAAATTGACACCTCAAATACATGACCGCCACACAAAGAGAAGGAAAGCAGAGAGGATATGCTGGTGTTTTAATCACTTACTTCTGCTATAACAGAGATATCACAAGTGGATAGCTGTAGTAAACATTTGCTTCTCACAGAGATGAGAGGTCTAAATTTAGGGTGCTGATTCTAAGAGGAGATTGTCTCTTAGAAAATAAGGAGGGAGACTGTTGTTTCTTTGAGTTTCTACGCCTGAGCAATCTTAATGCAATTTGGCATCTCTCGTCCCCATCTCTGAATCATTCTGCTTCTGCATTGCCATTGATGTTCGGAGCCATAAAATAGGGTCTGAATAATAGAGACTCTATATACAACAGAAAGAAATACTGCCAATCCTGCACCAATCTCTCAATTGTCATGGTTGAGCCTATTGTTTCAACCACTGTGGCAATTCACCTTGTTGAGCAGCTACCTCTGTTTTTGCTGATCTTTTACTTTACCAAGCATGCTGTTTTCCCTGGGGTTGGTCTCTCCTCAGACCTTGTTCAAAGTGTGGGAGATGAAAGTCTTGCCTTCCTTACTTCTAAGGAGCATTTGGTTGTACTTCTACAATAGATTTGTTTGGTCTTCTGGCTATTCATGGTACTTACTATATTCTTTGCCAGCATACTAAGTAAATTCTTCTTATCTTCCTAATTCAATGTCCAGCTTCCACATATATATGAGGAATGCTTAAAATGACATCCTTGCTCTTCAGTACTTTACAGAGGTCTTGTGCAGCAAATTTGCCCAATGAAATACATTTGATTTCTTGATTGCTGCTTCCATAGATAGCATTGATTGTGGATGCAAGCAAGAATTAAATCTTTAACAATGTCAGTATTCTTTCTGTTTGTCATGATGTTATCTATTAGTCTAGTTAAGATTTGGGTTTTTCTTTATGTTGAGTTACTTACTGAAGGCTATAATCCTTGATCGCCATCAACAAGGACGTTAAGACCTCCTTGCTTTCGAGAAACAAGATGATGTCATCTTATATCACAAGTTATATAACAAAACTTCCTCTAATCCTGATACCTTGTTCTCCCTATAGTCTAGGTTCTCAAATTATTCCTTGAGCACACAGAAAACAGGATTAGTTTAGGTCATCACCAGTACTAGTGGCACCATTCAGTACTGGTGAAAGTGTAACCAGTATTGATGATACCCTATGTGAATCCTAACTTATTAACATCAAGATTATAACTATAACTCATCTTAAATTGATATAACTACTCAAGGTTTAAAATGCATATTTGGTGGTGGTGGTGGTGGTGGTGTGGGGAGGTGGTACAATTAAATCCATAATAGAGGATGTGGGTGATAGTTAACATTATCAAGGGATTACTTCCCCCCCCCCCTTACTTATCCCCGATTTGTTGAAATACAGCTTGCTTCTCTTTTGGATTCATAAAGCAGAATGGAAAGGTGCCATGTAAAGTCAAGATATTCCAGATTGTTTTTTAGACAAGAAGGACACATTATTCCCATTTTAAACAAATACTTGCATTTTTTCTAGGCCTACATCCACAAGATAATGACAAATTGGTCAATTTTTGCTTTTTGGGTGACTAGTGAAGAAGGAAAGCAGCAGCTGGTCTCTCCTTTGTATATTCAACTTTCATATACTTAGAGACCAGACCCATCTCTCAGTATTTAACAAATCTAAACAAGCCCAAGTCTTTTGGATTTTACTCATCACTTTTCTTCTTAACTAATTAATAATCTTGCAACTGGCCCTATAAATTTTCCAAATTTTTCCCCCTGTTAGTTTACAGAATTAAAAACAAAGTAAACATAATAGCTTAGAAAGAACAAAACTGTTTCTGGAAAATTATATTGAAGAATTTCTTTATGTTTCTGAAAGTGGTTTATATAACTATGTGTTTCTAAATAAGGGTGATGTATTTTTAATATGATAAAGCTATTACTTCACTCACTTTCTGGAAATGCTTTGTGAGTGTGCTAATGGGATACCTTTTCTTCCACACATCTTTGAATTTCAGTCCCAGATCATACACCAAAAAATACATATGCCAGTTTATAAAAGAGAGGCGTCCATACATTATCACCACCCATTGAACAAAATCTCCAAGTAATCGAAATCTACTTAACAATTAAATAAGTAATGTAATGAATTTCCAAGGGGGAAAACACATGTCAAAATCAAACATCCAGGGATGAGCCACCCTTTGACTATTTAGAGATTGTTTAGAGAATTGGAACTGGGTCCTTTAATGCACTCAGCTATTAGATAATTATCTGTGACCAGGAATTCAAACCTAGTTTGACCTCTTACTCACAATTTGCATTTCCACCATGAATACTGCAAATCGGAGTCAACATTTTAAGCAGATCTCAATAAGTATCCCTTGTGGATCTTGTTGTAATGGAGAATTCAACTCAATAAAAATGGGGCATGGATCAATGTGAAGATCTGGCTGTTAGCAGGAACCAAACCCACAAATTTGAAATAGAAAAGAGGAATACGGATAAGTGATAGGAACTAAGTATCTCATTCTTTCACTTAAATTTTCTTTTTAATTCTGAAGTATTTACTCTGCCGGAACTCTCATCAAATACTATTCTTTAAAAGGCTAACGTCATTGCAAATGCCTTAGCTGCAAACAACTGATTCCTGGCTGGATGAGTTGCTTAAATCATGAAACCATTTGTTTACTCAACACAGACTCTCAACAGCAGCTGAGGAATGTTATCAAGAATCCAAGCTTTTCCTGTCTTTCTGGTCTTCGACATTTTCATGTGTCCTTGTTCTTTTCTACATGCTAGGTGTCTTTCCTACTTCATGGCACTGTGTAAATGTGCAGGTCAGGAAGGAGAAGAAAAATAATGACTATCAAGTTTTGGTCTCATCTCAATCTTTTTTATTGGAAACATATAAGAGAATTATCTTCTTCAAATATCATTTCTCTTTAAATATTGGTTGCCGCCATCTTTAAGAAGTCTTGGACAAATACTTTAGAGAAAATGAGCAAAATGATCATGGTATGTAAGTTCAACACAGCTACTTTTCTAGTTTTACCAGATGATCTTCCTTCCCAGCTGTCGCCATCACAACTGTGTCGCCATCCCACAGTTGCCATCAAGAAAGGAAGACAGGGCTGAGCCCGGTGGCGTAGTGGTTGTGCGCGGGACTGCGGCCCACTGGGATGGAGGTTCCATTCCAGCTCACAGGAGCAAAGGCTGGGCCTCCTACACCCACCACCTGAGGGCAGTGATGCCTAAAAAAAAAAAAAAAAAACTTAAAAAAAAAAGAAAGGAAGACATGGGGTGATTGTCAGGAGTCGGAATGGGAGCGGTGAGTTGTTGGTCAGACTGCTAGCCACCAGCTACTTTGAAGGAGAAAGACGTGATTTCTGGCCCTGTACACATCGACAGATTCAGAAACCCTCCATGATCCTCACTGGATGTCAGCCGGGTGTGTGTCGTTTTGTTGTGCTTTGTAGAGAGGCAGCCCAAGGGGCTGTGAGCGTGAGGACCACTGCATATCTCAGTGACAACAAATCATCAGCAAATGTCAGTGTAGGAAATACGCTCGACATTTCTAAAAGAATATATGAGTCAAAACTTTTCAGAGGAGAAGAGAGTAATCATCCCTATCTCAACGTTCACCTCCTTTCCTCGGAAACCCATCTCTGTGGCACCCATTGGCCTTCAGAGGGGCGTCAGGCTCGTCCTGTGAGGTCTCTGGCTTGGTTTTTCCAGGTTCCCTCGAAGTTGAAGGAATTCACGTGGCTGAAGCGTCACCAGCCGCGCGATCGTTAATGACTTAATGCTCTTCGACATTTCCGAAGGCTCAGTTTCTTCACTTCAAACACACGTCAAACAATCTAACGATTCCAAAACTTAGATTGTTGGTTTGACGGGTAATGCACTGTTAATTCAGCAGCCTAGTCCGGGGAAGCAGGCCCAGGGAGAGGGGAGAGAGCAGGCGTTGGTGTCTCCTTGGTTCCGGGCTCCCCAAGTCCTCAGTGTCTCCACCCGGGTTCATACCGGCAGCCTAGCTGGCCGGCTGACGTCATTCTTGGTCTCATGGGGTCCCCCAGACTTTCTGGGGCAGCTCCTGCTCCACCTGTTGACTTCATTACGGTGATCCAGCATTTCTACTGCACTCTGCGATGCTTTTTATTTTCTTTCAAAATGGAGTTATTTGTGCTCCTCACTCGTGGCCTGGCAAGGTTGTTCTGTGTTCCTCTCTTCAAGAAGCACCTTTGTAAACTTTTACGGGGGAAAGGCAAGCTCGGGATAATGTATTCTCAGATATTATATGCTCTCTCTGGAAAGTTTGCAAAGCTCTAGGGTGGGGCCGTGGGAAAATACACAACCAAAAATGGTCGCTTCAGAGGAGCACGAAAAACCACGTGGGAAACTGCCAGAAAGGGTCAAAACCAAGGAGGAGGTCAGAAGGGACCAAGGAGGCCCTGCTAGTGCCAGTCTAATGCGCGCACGTGCTCAGTGAGCAGCGTGGGCAAGGGCCCGCCCTTCACCTGAAGGAGGGTGTTCTCTGCCCGTCTCTGAGATTTGCCCTCTCTCATCCCCACTTGGGGGTGGGGGTGGGGAGGGCTGGTTGTGGAGGGTATTGGCTGATATTAGGGGTTGCATTTAGATGTATGCATGCAGTAATATTGCTGCTGCCTAGGGCGCGTGCCCAGGATGCACTTCACCTGCACCGAGGTGACCTGGTCTGAGCATGCCCAGCTGTGCATGCCCCCGTAGCTATAGAATGTGCGCCTGCATTTTTCCCCAGCTCCTTTACTGTGGCATGATCAGTGAATTTTTATTTAGCACAGGCATTCTGAGAAGACATCCTAATATTCCTATCTTTCAATCCCAATTTAACCGGGGAGAGAGAGAGAGAGAGTTAGCCAGAAGCAGGAGTTATCAATGCAAGAACTTTGTGATGAGTTCTGTAACAAAGACATGTGTCTACATTTTACGCATTTTATGTATGCTTAAAAACCACTTGGGGATCTTATAAACATGCCTATCCTGGGATGAACCAAATGGACTAGTTTGAAAAGCTGAAGAAAACAAGTTTTATTTAGCTCTTAGCATGTGCAATTTCCTTATTCAATCATCTATAAAGAGGAGCTCATTACATATGAAATAAGGTTGATAATAAATAATTATTTGGTAAATAATATCAGAAGCTCCTGCAAAATAGTTGAAATAGAAGTTTCTTTTTATTTCTTGAATCACTTTATTGGGGGATTCATACAACTCATCACAATCCATACAACCATCCATTATATGCCAAGCACCTTTGAGCATTTGTTGCCATCATCATTCTCAGAACATTGACTTTCTACTTAAACCCTGTTATTAGCTTCTTATTTCCCCCCTCCCTCCCTATTCCCCCTTCCCATGAATCCTTGATAATTTATAAATTATTATTATTTTGTCAAATGTTATACTGCCTGGTGTCTCCTGTCACTGTTGTTTGTGCCCAGGAAGGAGGTTATACGTAGATATACCCCACCTTCCCTTCACCCTTCTGGTATTGCCACTCTCACCCCTGGTCCTAAAGGTATCATCTGTCCTAAATTCTCCATGTTTCTGGTTCCTATCTCTACCAGTGAATATCATCTGGTCAAGACGGATTTGGCATCTGATAATGGGCTGGGGATGGGAGGAAGCATTGAAGAACTAGAGGACAGTTTCATGTTTCATTGTTGCTGCATTGTACCCCAACTGGCTCATTTCCTCCCCGCGACCCAGGTATAAGAGGATGCTACTTTTGGTCCCCAACCTGTATTACCCTCATTTATAATGATATAATTTTTAGTTCTTTGATGCCTGATTCCTGATCCCTATGACAACACCTCATGGTCACACAAGTTGGTGTGCTTCTTCCATGTGGACTTTGTTGCTTCTGAACTGGATGGACACTTGTTTAATTTCAAACCTGTAAGATCCCAGATGCTATATCTTTCGATAGCTGGGCACCATCAGCTTTCTTCACTGTTTTTGCTCATGCACACATTTGTCTTCAGTGATCGTGTCGAGAAAGTGAGCATCATGGAATGCCAATTTAATAGAACAAAGTGTTTCTTGAGGCAGTACTTGAGTGGAGGTCCAATGAACACCTGCTACCTTAATACTAACCCTATAAGTATATGCACATAGATATTTTCTCCCATCATCACATATAAAAATATTTACCTATAAATCAGTGGCAAAGTGAGTGTGAGAGGCCCAGTGAGGACTGATCAAGGGTAATGTAACTGAGAGAAATTACTGAAACTCAAATGAAGGCTGAGCACAATAGTGGAATAAGAGGAAAATAAAAGGAAATAGAGGAAAGAAGTAGGATGTAAAGGAAGTAGAAGTTTCTTACACAGAAAGACAATGAAAAATCATCTCCTATTCTGCCTCCTTCAGAGTAAAGGCTCAGGGAAAATAACACAGCATCTAGTGGGTTTGGTTTTTTGGGGTGGGGGGTATTTAGGAGTCAAGGCCTTTTTCTTCATGCTGTAAAAGTAATAGAAAAACAATTACAAACATCCAAGGATTTCTAAAAAGTATAATGCACACAACATATAAGAAAATAGAGTCATTCATTAAAGAACAGAAGTTGATATTGCCCTTTTAAAAAGTAAGTCAGATTATGCCACCTGTGCTTAACACCATCTACTTAAGATCCACTGATTCTTTAGAAGATTGGCAGAAGTCCGAAGAGTCTTTTCCCTTAATTTCTTGTGTTAGCCCAGGTAAACTAGAGAAACAAATACATACACTCACATGGTTTATATACAAGAGGAATAGGACATTAAGAAAGCATTCCAAGGGCTGAGCCCCGGTGGCGTAGTGGTTGTGCGCGGGACTGCAGCCCACTGGGATGGAGGTTCAATTCCAGCAGTGGGGCTGGGCCTCCTACTTCCACCTTCGGAGAGCAGTGATGCCCGCCACCCCCCACCCCCCCCACAAAAAAAAAAAAAAAGAAAGCATTCCAACCCAGTCCAGTTCAAAGTCATAAGTCCTACATTAGCCTATATGCCCAATACCAGACAATAACGTCTCCTTCTGACTCATGAAGTCACAGGCCAGTGGGGCAGAATCTTGGTACTGGCAAGGCTCTCCCCATGGCTACTCACTTTCAGGGCTCAGGGTCCATCAACAGCATCCAGCAGTCGTAGTGGCAACTCAGCGCTGGGAAGACTTTCCGCATGGCTTCGCTAGCTTCAGAGGTCTGGTTTCATCAGGGTAAGGCCGTGTGGCTTCTCCTCCAGCTCCTTCAGCTCCTCAGACGCTGCCATCTTGTCTTGTTCGCAATTCGTCTCTGAGACTAACTCCCAACAACTGAGGAGACAGCTTCTCCTCTTCATGAGGGAAATATCGTGGATATTCTCCCCAGAAATCTGGGGAGAAAGCCATGCCCACATGGAGGCCTCATTGGCTACTCAATGGCTATCTCCAGATGAACAGGCTAGACTCCACCCCTACATCTCAATCATGAAATTAGCATAAGCACATGACTGCCATACTTCTCTTACCACATATTGAACTATTTTTACCATTTGTCCCACAGTTCTTCACACAGTGACTTATTATTTCTTTAATAAGGCAGAGCAATCCCCACTTGTGGACCTTTGTAAATGGTATTTTGTGTTTGGAATGGTTTTTGCAAAGTTTTCTTCAAAACTCACACTCTCACTTTTTTGCACAATTTGTCTTTCTCCTCTAGATTCTCTCAACCAGATGTTTTGTTTCACTGACTTGATGTTGATTGCACACCTTCTCCACAATCTACAATCTCTTTTATATCTCTGGCCATCTATATTATATGCTACAATATGAGTTTTCTGCAGCATCTCTATTTATTATATCTAGTGATATTTTCTATGCCTTACTTTATATTCGTTCTAGCCTGATCATTTTGCACAACTTAAAGCCAAGTTTTTTGTTTGTTTGTTTTTTAGTTCCAAGTTTTTATGGATGCATCTTGTTCATTTACAGAAGTCTTTGTGGCACATCCTCATAAGCAAGGGTCTGCTCACGCCAAGGTTGGCCGTTCTAACCTACCAATAACTCAGTGGGATAAAGTTACGGCTTTCTACTCCCATAAAGATCTACAGCGGGGGTGCACAATACATGAATCATGATCTACTGGTTGATCACATATGTAGTGTGGGTAGATCACATGCCATTAAAATAATAGACATAAGCCTATCATCAATCCCAACACTTAATTGATATACTACACAGCTGATCAGATGCAATCTTAAGTGTGCAATTTTAATATCATTTTGACTTGATCATTTTATAAATATTGGAAGATGAGAAATTGTGAGCACCCCTGATCTGTACCCTCAGAACCCTATTTTGGGGTTTATATTTTACTCTGTCTGCTCTTAGTATTTAATAAATTATTCTTGATCTATAACCATTCATATTTTATAATAAATTGTTCTTGGCTTATAGGTATTTGAGAGGGCAAAAAGTTAATGGACAATGGAATTAAAAATAATGGAACTTTTTCATAACATTTGAAGTGCTCTCATATATTTTCTCAATTATCTCTAAGGATAGAATTTAGAATCTATAAATTATTATTTCTTTGGTTTAGGTCTTGTGGTAGTTATATAATTTTTTTTCAATTTGAGAGAATTTAAGAGTGAAGGGGTGGAATCCAGCCCATCGATGAGGTAAGACCTTGTGTGGGCATGGTCTTCTACTGAGGGTTCTGGGAACTCCAGTATTCATCCCTAGAGGCAGGAGACAATCTCACTCTATTCACTACCTGGGAGATATTGCAGCTGACAAGACACATGGAACTACACCAGTGCCCTGAGATGGAGAAGACACATGGAGACTCCTGCCAGTCTAAGATGCTTACAATGCCATTGGATCTACAAGACTTCCCCGTCACTGGCCTGTGATTATCCTTCATTCAGCATCATTGCCTGTGTTTCGTGAGTCTAAAGAGGACTTTTTAGATTAGTATCAGACATATAGTCTGGACGTATAGACCTGATCTGGACTCAGCTGGGATGTTTTCTTAATGTACAGTTACTCTGTATATAAAGTTCTTATACACATATGCATGTCTATAAATTAGTTTCCACTCAGACAGAAATGGGTATCTTCTATTTGGTCATCTTTGCTCACTTACAGAAGTAACATTCTTCAACTATGTAATAATCCTTGATTAGCAATTCATGTTTAAGAACAGAATTTTATGTTATTCAGCATACATTGTTATTATGCTTTTCTTGAGGTAGTTGCAGTTCTTTTATCCATGCCTGTAAACAATACTGGATGAGACCATGCTAAAAGAAGATAAATAAAGATTAGGATAGAGACATTCTGACCTTGTGGCAATTTGACTTGGACTGTCATGGAGGTCAGTTTTGACCTCCATTCTTTTTTCTTGGTAGCTATCAGAATTTAGACTTGTTAAAATGACTCCAGACTCAAAGAAGCATGTGGCTTTGTCAGATAAAAAAGTAAGGGGTATGGGAAGTGTAATGTTCGATTCTTAGATGGTGTTTTGGTTGTTCTGTAATAGCTGAATGTACAGTAAAAGTAATTAAACTATAGTTGAGGGGATTAAAACCACTTCTTGTCTTGAAAAGGGCAACAATCAGGATGGTAAAAAAAAATGCCTGATAGAAGGCCAGAGTTTGATAGAAGGCCAGAGTTTGATGTATTCATCCTGTTAAGGGCCCAAGGCCATATGCATATGAAAGAAATAGTGAATAAAATGGAATTGAATTTAAGTGTTCTTTCAGAGTGAATTATGTGTTTAATAGAATAAACTATGGCTTTTGATTTTTTCTACCTCAAATTAAAAAACAAACTTACTATCCTGAGTCAATACTGATTGATAGTGACAATCAGTGAATTTCTGAAACTGTAATTGTTTAGGGGAGTAGAAAGTCCAGTGTTTCTCTTGCATAGCTGGTAGTGGTTTTGAACTGGTAACCATGTAAATTTCAACCCCACATATAACCACTGTACTATAAGACATACAGTCTGATGAAATTAATATTTTGAATTATGACTAGAGTGGGTTTATAAGTCCACCCTCAAACTAGATTGGATTTGCTAAGAGAGAAATAAGGAATTTTCCAGAAGGAATGACTTTTTGATTGAAGTCAATGTAGAGTAAGAAGGTGTAGAAAAGGGATGAGCCCCGGTGATGTAGTGGTTGTGCGCAGGACTGTGGCCCACTGGGACGGAGGTTCAATTCCAGCAGTGGGGCTGGGCCTCCTACTCCCACCACTGGAGAGCAGTGATGCGCCCCCCCTCCAAAAAAAATAATGTGTAGAAAAGCTGAGTCTCACCCATAATCTTAAGCATCAGGACATTTGCATTTAAAAAGACATGTAGATTCCACCACCACCCCAACCCCCACCTCCAAAGAACTGCTGAGAGAAACAGGGATTTACTTTTGAATGAAAGATTTACAAGGGAAAAATTGACTACATTGGCTTTAGGAATTTTGAGCAAAGGATTTCTTTTGAATGTACCAAGACTAGAAAAATCTACCATTCAGAGAAGATCCCTTTCAAAACTTGAAAGCTAATAAGAGTTCATAAGCTTACAGTGTAGTATGTCCTGAATGTTAACCTTTGAGTTTACTTGTTGAATGAAAGTAAAGGAAATGCAGCAATAAATACATATCTGAGTTTGGACGTGTTCCATTGATCCTACTGAGTTGGCTCACAGAAGCTAGAGAAAAGACTGTCTGGGCTGAAGTTTCAAGAGTTTCAAGGAGCCCAAGCCTATCGATATGATTTAGCAGGTAACGCTGATGAGAGTGTGTGAAGCGACCAGATGGTCTGAAGTGTGGGGAGGTGTGTGTGAACTCCCAAGTTTGCAACTGGTACCCCTTTGACAGAGTTTGAATGACAGTGAGAGCAGAGTAGACAATACTTAAAAAAAAAAAATCGGTCCTGTGAGCTAGTGTACATTCCTAGTGTCTCATTAGATGACTTTCTCAAAACTAGATTTTGCTTATGGATGTTGATACTCAAAGATACAACTGGAATGACAGATTATTTTGTTTTTAATGATAGATATTTTAGATCAAAGGACTCTCTTATCTAAGAGTACTGGGTTGATGGGGATATTTAGAAATTGAACCTCTAAAGGAAGGAAGGGTAAAGGCATGAAGTTACTGGCTTATAAAATTTCATAGGTGCCACAAATGAATGAGACGAGAGGATGCTCACTGAGTATTTTTCTCTTTTCCTGGTAGGTTTTGGGAAAAGAATGTGGGGGGCATATATTGATTAGATTATATGATTCAAGTGTAGATGATTTAAAAAGTTGAATTTGTTTGTGTGTGTGTGTGTGTGTGTGTGCACTCGCGCCAATATGGCATCTGTCAGAAGAAATTGATTTTATCTGTCAGTCAGACGACAATTTGATCATCAACTTTGGAGGTCCTATTGAGTTAAATGGATTCTCAGGAAATGTTTTAAAATGGCTCTCAGGAGAAACTACCTTTCTCTATAGTCTACTTTTAGGAATTAGAAAGATCAATGTGTAACCCACTCAAAAGATCAAAGTCAGTTTGCACAAATGGCAGTAGCATCCATTAAAGATGAAACAGATTTTAAATCAAATCTTTGAAAATGATATTAGTTTTATGGAAAAATATTGTAAAATTCCATGCAGGAAACTTTTTAACCTCATTTTAACATATATCCCTATTCTGACCCTAACGTTTTTTGATGTCATGATGTGAGCCTTGATTTGTTCTTTGTTTTTTTCCATTCCTACCTCTCCAGCAAAGTACTTAGGAAAACAATTCAAGATGGATAGTGCAATAAACATATTAACTTCATTATAGTTTTCCATCCTTTAACAATTATCATAACTAAAGAGTGACAGATGCAATTGGCTTAGGAGCCTAGTACTAAAGCTGGGTTTTGAAACAAAAGTCATCACATCAGGGCCAACAGGACAAATAAGGGAGGTGAAAATCCATTGAATTTTAAAATTTAAAATAATGGAATAGACATCTTTTACTTATTTAAAATTGATGACAAATAAAATTAGGACAAAAGAAAATAGATTACAGAATTGATGTAGAAGTTAATTTACTAAAACCCATTGTTTCCCTTCTTGCCTTAGTAACTACTAAAACGAACATATGCTGATGATCAAAAATGAAAACTGCAAACCATTTGCCAAGGAGCCAACTACCCTATAAGGACAGAATAAAACTGCTGCTTAAGGTTCTCAAGACTGTAAATCTCCAAAAGAAAGATTTATCTTTCTCTCAAGATACAGTGGCTTCTTCTCTTAAAGATTTACAGTTTGAACCGCTGACCTAGCAGTCAGCAGACCAATGCTTAACCCATTACACCAGCACGACCTCATGCTGATGACTGGTACTAGTAGTTGTCTGAAATTTCATTGGATGATGGAGAATTTTGCTTGGGAAGCTTTATAATTAGCATAGACAACTGTCATCTGGTTTGGATGATTTTGGAGACAGAATTTTTCAGTCCCTTCCAGCTCTGATCCTGTGTCTGGGTCTAAACAAAATAGATCACTCCAAATCATGTTTCCCAATGTCCACATCAGCACTTCCTGTTATTGCTTTTTCGAAGAGTCTCAACTGAGAGCTTGTATCTGAATAGAACTCAGAATGTCCCCCATTTAAGTTTTGCTCACACCCAACACAGTTCTGACTGTGTCTCCACAGCATGCTCCCCTCCTTATCACATCTAATTCTCTTCTCTACCCCTACCACACCACACCTCATCCTTAAATATACAAACCTCATGGTGTGTTTGAGCTCCCTGACAAGTTTTCTACTTCATCTCCAGTCCAGGCTGTCTAGCTGTCAGGAATGTCATTGGATCATAGGTTACACATTTGTTCTTTGAATCATATGTAAAGTGAAGTAAATCACTGTTTTAAAACATGCTTTTCTCTAAAGCAAAGTTTTTGTGGTTTAAAAGACTCAAATTAGTATGCATGCAATAAAATTGCAAATTTTGTCTTGGTAGGCTAACGTGTGTGTGTGTGTGTGTGTGTGCGTTGCTTCTTGAGTGAACCCAGCCTGTCACAGATAGTTCAAAGATGTTCAGTAAACACAGTGGCTTCTAACAGGATCTGTTGCACCGGTTCAATTCAAGTCAGGAAACTTTAATTCAGAAGAGTATGGTAACTATTATTCTGGGGGATTTCAAGAGTAATCTTGATAGATTTTCTCAAAGGACACACGATAGTCATGATGGGATTGACAAAGAAGCTTTAAGGTAATTATAAACTGCATTTGGGAAAGAAAAAACCCAGGAAAGTTGCTTTGAAAAAATTGTTCCCATTAAATTAATGTACTTGCTTATTCTTCTAGGGTAGCAAGGGCTGTCCTATAAGAATTTCCTTGGGAACATTTACTCCACCCACCCTACCGCACTAATCTTGCATCTCCAGACTTTCTACATTCCCTGAACACAAATAGCATTTTTTACATACATGTTTGTGTCTTTTGAGATTACCAAATTCCCATTTGACTTGGTCTAACTATGTTTCCAAAAGGTGGTGATACTGGCCTCTGGGTTCTCTGCACCAATTCGGGGGTGTCGCAAAATCAGATCCCTGTACTTTCTTCTGGGCTACGGGCTAAATCACAAATAGTCGTCACCCACTGGCCTCCTCACCTTGAGGTCAGCAATTAAAAACAGCAGCCATTCGACAGTAGAAGGACTAGGTTTTCTACTCATATCAAAGATTATGGACTCAGAAACAATCAACTTGACAGTGAGAAGTTTTTTGTCTGAGGGGTAGATGAATAATTTTGTCTATTTTTCTGAAAAGTGGATAGTCAGCCAAAAAGTTTGAAAGCATATGATCTAAAGCAAAGAGCGCAGAATCATTCTGGGACAGGTATTGCTGCCTTCAAGGTGTCAAGTCAAATCCAACACAATGAGCCAACAATGAACGAAGCACTATCTGCTACCACATCAACCTCACAATCATCACTCCTATGTTTCAGTCCAAGGTTGTGGCAACTGTTACAATCAGTCTCAGTGAGGATCTTCCTATTTTTGACCAACCTTCTTCATTACCATATATCATGTCCTTTTTCAGAGACATGTCCCAATAACATGTCCAAGATACATGAGAATGCCATTTAGAAGTAATGCCATTCTTCTAAAGCATCCTTAGAATGCTTTTCAGGAGCATTCTAGTTGTTTCTTTGAACACATGTTTGCTTGTTTTTTTGGCAGTCCATAGTATATTTTATAATTCTTCTTGAGCACCATAATTTAGAGAGAAGGAAACACTACTTTCAGAAGTCCATAGACTTAGATATGTTAGGTATGTAGGTTCATTTTTTGGCATATAGGTCTTATAAAATTTTGAACAATTTTGTAGCAAATCTTTTTAGTTTACCCACACATTTCCCCAGTGCTAGTATGAAATAACAAATAATTACATAATATTCACCATGACTAGAATTTTAAGTTGTACCTATCTGTAGTATATGGTTTTGAATTTCCTAATTTCATGTAAATTCCTTAGTACAGAAGTGGCATGCAATAAATATCTATTAAATAAAGAAGATTCATTGATTACTCTTGGGAGGTATAAAGTATATCATATAATACTGCCTTCATTAACCTAAACTGAATTTATTTTGATAAGGATTAATAAACATCAAAATACTCTTTTTTAAAGAAGTCAACAGCAGTCTATATCATGTTACTCTAGAATCTTCAATCTGCAGAAAATTATGTATTCTTTTATTTTTATGAATGGTTCGGCTATTATTTGTAATTTCTTGTTTTTAATTCATGTACTTTTAGGTATAAATGAATACCATTGATTTTTTATTTTTTTTATTTTTATTTATTTATTTTTTTAGGCATCACTGCCCTGGTGGTGGGTAGGAGGCCCAGCCTTTGCTCCTGGGAGCCGGAATCGAACCTCCATCCCAGTGGGCCGCAGTCCCGCGCACAACCACTACGCCACCGGGGCTCAGCCATTGATTTTTTAAATTCTAGCAAATAACCTATGATATTTAGTTGATTTTTATTTGAGAAACTTGAAGTTTCTAGAATTATAATTATACTAACTGAAAACAATTAGGATGTTAACACAATTTTCATAATATCAATGTGGTTGATTACTATTTATACACTGGATTAGTTAGTAATCGTAAAAGTGTTATTTAGGAATTACCTCAAGGTGTTTTCATACTGACATCTTTGGTCTGTTAAGTGCCATCGAGTCGGTCCCAACCTACGGCAACCTGATGTGCAGCAGAAGGAAACATTGCCAGGTCTGGTGCTAGTCCCACAGTGCTTCCTCTGCTGAGGCATGCCATTGTTGCCACTGTGTCAGTCCACCTCCTCGAGATCCAACCTTTTATTCGTTGCTCCTCCACTTTAATAAACATTATCTCCTTCTCTAGCTCTGGTTTCTTCTGACAACTTGTCCAAAAGTATGGAAGACAAAGTGTCCTTATCTTTGCCTCTAAGGAGCATCTTGCCTTGCTTCTTCTAAGAGAGTTCCATTTTCCCTTTAGGAGTCCATGGTGCTTGTGATACTTTCTCCAGCACCACAATTCAAATGCACCCATTCTTTTTCGGTCTTCCTTGTTCAATGTCTACTTCCACAGACACATGAGGCAATTGAGAGTACCATGACATGGATGGGGGACACCTTAGTTCTCCAAGTAGCATGCTTGCTTTTCAATACTCTAAAAAGGTCTTGTGCAGCAAATTTACTGAATACAACTGACCTTGTGTTCTCTTTGATTGTGTATTCAAGTAAGACAAAAACCTTGACAACTTGCACCCTTCTCCACGTATTGGTTACTTATTGATTCAGTTTTGAGGGTTTTGGTCCTCTTTACATTGTCATAAACCATACTGAAAGTGTCAGTTCTTGAACTTCATCGCTTGTCTTTCTCGTTTTTAGCAAGCAAGATTGTATCATCCGCATATTGCAGGTTATTAATAAACCTAAATCCTAATGCCACAATCTTCTATAGATAGTCCGGCTTCTCTGATTATTTGCTCAGCATAAAAGTTGAACAAACACGCTAAGAGGATGCAGCCCTGACACACATCTTTCCTGATTTAAAATCATTCGGTATTCTCTTTGTTTATTATTAGAGGTGCCTCTTCATCCATATTCATGCTTTTCATGGGCCCAAAGAAATATTTTTTAATTCTCATTCCTCTCAAGGTTATCCATAGTTTGTTATGATCCATACAATCGAATACCTTTCCATAGTCAAGAAAGCACAAGCAAAATTCTTTCTGGAAGTCTCTGCTATGACCTGAAGTCCTTCTCACATCATAAATGATAGCTCTTGTTCCATGTCCTTTTGTATAGCCCATAATATGATGTAAATAAAAAATGCTACTGTTATCATTTTCTCATATTTAAGATTTTTCTCTTGTATTAATGACCTGTATTATAAATGGATGCTACATATGTTTACCAACTGTATTACTTGAAAAAGTATTTTAGGACGGTATAAAGGAGTAAAGCAAATGAGGCTTATATATGGATTTAAAGAAATTCACAACAGGAAAGTGAGCCACAAAGTTGTAGAAGCAGGCAAGTGCAGTCCAGGTTAATCCATAAGTCAGATGGTAACCTGAAGCTTTTCCTCACTCCTGTTGCTACCAGGATTGATGACAAAGAAACAGGATGATGAACCCACAAGAAGGAAGGCCACAGGATGGTGAGGACAGAGGTCAACAATCCAAGTCAGCAGGTCAGGTGAATGGTTACAGGTGAAATGTGTTCATTCAACAGATTCTGGGTCTTCTGACAATATGGTAGGCCACAGGCTCAAGTGCCAAAAATTGGAGTTCCATGACATGAAAGTAGGATTCAGGCCAGCAAGAAGAAACAGACTTTCCAACAGAGTCTACATCAATAGGAGCAGGACACACTCCCAAGGGGACATCTTTAAAATTGTGTTAGAGCTGGGATCTGAGGAGGGAGCCTGTACCCCTCTGTAATCCTCTGACAAATGCTTTGCTGCACACAATGGTTCTCACCATGAAGTTAATTATGTTACATTAGATCACACCGCGGGTGAGACCTTAACTGACAAACTATTGAGAATCTAGGCCAGTCAAGTTGACATAAACTCTAATTAACCCAAGAAGATAAAAGATCCTTATTTAATTGCTTGAATGTTTTCTTTTCCTTGTTTTAGTGAAATAATTATTCTAATATTAAATCACCTTTTCTTTTCTGAATTAAGCCCTGTGTGGGCCAGGTATTTATTCACTAATTGATTTTGTTATACATTTGAATTTTTTAAAGAGTGAAAGATATATGTTCATTTAACCAATGTGACATAAAATTGTAGCCATTAAATTTGATGCCCTAGTGAATTTGAATTCAATTCTAATGGCATGATTTAGTAACTATATGACTTCATTACAACTTTTTGCTTACATTTATCAGCTTTATGCAAAGTTATTCTGTTTCTACATTGAAATTAAAAAAAGGTAATAATTTATGTGAAACTTTAGCATGAGTATCTACTTTCAATAAATGTTAAGTCACCTGTTCTGAGAGCTTTTAAAGAAGAATAAGAGGACATCATAGGGCCATGTTTTCAAGCATGTCAGGATAGCCTTTTTCTTGAATTATAGTGGAAAAGTCTAACTGTGCCCATAAGTAGCAAGGGTAATATAAATACACTAAGTATTTTTTTACAATTACTACTTTTATAATAGCAGCTGCCAGGTAGTGAATCTTCGAGTTGGATTACCTTTCCAGCAAATTGCCTTTTTAGAAAAGAACTGTTTGATCCAAACATGTGTTCTTATTGAACATTTCCCAGGACTACTTATTTATAACTACACTGTGGCAAGTTTAGTGATCCTTACATATAATCTGTAAAACACATTTGCAATTGAATAGTAGCTGAAATTGAATAATGTGAATTTCTTTCTAGGACAAATGGACGGACGAAAGGCCACTACTTGCACAGCCAAACTTCCTCTGTGTCTAGAAATTTCCTTTGGCAGTCAAGGAAGTAGGTTTCCAAGTATGGCCAGAATACATACTAAATTGTGAATTATAAAATCAGCTACTAGTACTATGTCTGGCAATAATCAAGTGTTTAATAAATGCTGGTTCAGTGTCGGCAGTGATCCATTCTGTTATACGTAAGGAATCAACTTTGTGGCACCTACCATTAGCAAACAAATTTAAAGAAGATGAGGAATAAAAAAAGACAATAACTCAAAAGAATTGTTTCCGGTAGATCAGAGCAGTTTGGAAACTGAAAAACTAATTTCAATTGAAGATTGCCATTTGATAAATGCAAACTAAGGAGTTGCTACTTCTCAGAAATGGCACAAGTCCTTGTGACTAGTGTGCTAACTAGGAGACACTGGTCCACATGGAAGGAGCCCTAGTGGTGTAGAGGAGGTTATGTGTTGTGCTGAGAGCCACAAGGTCAGAAGTTTGAAACCATTAGCCTCTCTGAAGGAAAAAGAGGAGGTGTTCTGCTCCTGTAAAGAGTTACAGTCTTGGAAACCCACAGTAGCAAAATTACTCTGCCCTACATGGCTATGTTTAATTGGTATCAACTCAATGGGAATGAGTTTGTCTTCTTCTTGTCCACATTGATATTAAAATCTGAAGAAGAGACCAACATTGAATACATAATTCCACATAGACTGAATGTGTCTCTGTAACTCCACGTAGATTGCTATGGAGAATTCCAAGTTCAAGAGAATATAGTATGAATGTAACTATAGATCTTTGTTTTTAGTCTATAAAATTGCATGACTTGGTGTACAGAATGTTCCTCCATCTGTGCTTATACAGTTACTGTTCAGGAATAATAATTGAACATAGGATTGAATTATAATTTTCTATGGTCTGAAGTCAATGTCTAATGTAAAACAAGTTTACTATAAATACATTAGCTATAAGATTAAGAGTCATGTGTAGTGGTATAGGAAAATATGAATGTGTTAGTCTGGGTAGATGAGAGAAACAAATTCATGCACAGATGTGTACAAGAAAGAGCTTTTTTCCTCTGTGTAGTAGTCTTCTTTTTTATATAAATCACTTTATTGGGGGCTCATACATTGCTTTTCATAATACATTAGCACATATACTGTGCCAAACATCTTCACAAGCCTGCTGCCGTCTTCATTCTCCAAACATCTGCTCTTCCACTTGAATCCTTGATATCAGCTCCTCATCTCTTTCCCTCCGTCCCTCCTCCCCCACCAACCCTCAATACTTTATAAATTATTATTGCTTTGTCATATCTTACACTTCCCAACATCTTCCCTCACCCACTCCTCCAATAGCTGCCCTCCAGATAGGAGGTTATGTGTAGATCCTTGTCATTGGCTCCCCTTCTCTACCCTACCTTCCCTTCACCCATCCAGTGACTCCACTCTCACCACTGGTCCTGAGGGATTCATCTGTCCTGGGTTCCCCATATTTCCAGTTCCCATTTTTATCAGTGTACCTCCTCCAGTCCAGCTGGGTGTGTATGGTAGAATTGAGACCATGATAGTTGGAGGGAGGAAGCCTTCAGGAACTAGAGGAAAGTTGTATGTTTCATCACTACGTCACTATACCTTGACTGGCCCGTCTCCTCCCTGAGAATCCCTTGCAAGGGGGTGTCCAAATGTCCACAAATCGGCCTTGAGTCCCAAGACAGAGCTTTATACACAAGAGCAATTGAATATTAAGAAAACATCCCAGTCCAGTCCAGATCAAGTCCATATGTCCAATATTAGCCCATAAGTCTGGTACCAATCTATAAAGTCTTCTTCAGACTCATGAAATGCTTGCAGGGATGTCAAATGCAGGAAGATCACAGTCAAGTAGGTGGGAAGTCTTGTGGATCAAGTAAGCATCTCGGCACTGTCAGGCCTCTCCATGTGGCTCCTCCAGCTCCCAGGGCTGCATTAGGGGAGGTCCATGTGGCTTCTCCTCAGGGATGCCTCACAGGGAGTGAGTCAAGCAAGAGTATGTCTCCTGCCTCCAATAAAGAAATACAAGAATTCCCAGAATCCTCAGGAAAAAGCCATGCCCATACAAAGTCATGCCCACACAAAGTCCTTATTAGTTACATTCTGATTGACAGGCTAGACACCACCCCTACACTCTTAATTCTCAAATTGATACCAGATTATGTAACTACCCCAATTAAGAATCAAGTAAATTGATGAGAGGTTGGCAGGTCTCTTCCTGAACTAAACACTTCTTTCTGGACCATTAGCCACACAATACCTTAAAGCAAAGTTACTTGTGAAAATACTTAAATCTGTACATATAGATATACTCAAACCACAAAATTCCTACTTGACAAAAGTACCACAACAGGGCAGACAGAATGTGGTGAATAAATAGATACATATCCAAAATAATACAGCAGTTAAAGTGAATAAATTGAAACATTAATTTAATGTTTTAATAGAAAAGAAATATTTCAGGGAAAATCACACATGAATTTGTTTTCTTATAATTGAGGGTAAAGTTCTTGTAGACTAGTTTGAACATATAAACAAAAGATGAACAATTTTCACTTGTGAAAAAGCAACCAATTAAGATGCATTGTCATTTCTGACTATAATTATTCCCTCTTTCCCAAACCTGTTGGCATCAGTCATAGGACCCCAAAATGAAGATCTATCAGCTTCTACCCACACAAATTCCTCAAATGACTGAATGAGAGAGAGGCTCTTGAGAAGATTTATCAAACAACAGGTATTGGTCTCATAGGCTTTTATTAGCAATATAGTAGGTAGATCCTGCAATATACTACCCATTTATGTAATGTCTTTTTTCCTCCCTTTTTCTTTCATTAAAACAAATGGAATAGTTATTGTGTATATTTGTGTTTAAGCCAAATTTTCGGCATATTTTGATGCAGTTTTGTGGTAAAAATTAGGTGCTTATGCTAATATTCAGCTCAGCTTACATTCTAGCACATATGGTAATTCATTAATTTTCATTTTATTGGGAACTCTTTCAGCTCTTATAACAATCCATATTTCTATTGTCTCAAGCCCATTTATACATATGTTGCCATCATCATTTTCAAAATATTTTCTTTCTGTTTTAGTCTCTGATATCAGCTGTTCTTTTTTCCCCTCCCTTCCCCACCCTCCTACCCTCATGGACCGCTGATAAATTATAAATTATTATTATTTTCATATCTTTCATCTTCCCACCATCTCCTTTTGTCCACATTATTGTTGTTCATCCCCTTGTGGGGGGTGGTGGTGGTGGTGGCACCGTCATGCATCCATCATTGTAATCAGTTACCCCTCTCTCTCCCCACCTTCCCCGTACCCTCATAGCATCACTACTCTCACTATTGTTCCAGAGGGGTTAATCTGTCCTGGATTCGTGTCGAGAACGCTTATCTGTACCTGTGTACATGGTCTGGTGTTGCTGGACTTGTATGGTACAATTGGGCTCATCTTAGTATCAGGGAGGAAGCATTAAAAACTAAAGGAATGTTTGTATATTTTGTCAGTGCTATACTGTACCCTGACTGGCTCATCCCTTCCTGTGCTTGTGACCCTTCTGTGAGGGAATGTCCAGTTGTCTACAAATGGGCTTTGCCACCCCTCCATGCAACCCCTCACCCCCACTCATCCTCATTCATATTGACATGATTGTTGTTCTGGGTCTTCTGATGCCTGATCCCATTGACACTTCATGATCACACAGACTGATGTGTTTCTTCCATGTGGCCTTTGTTGCTTCTCAGCTAGATCGTTGCTTGTTTATCTTCAAGCCTTTAAGATCTCAAATGTTATATCTTTTGATAACTGGGTACCATCATCTTTCTTCACCACATTTGATTATGCACCCTTTTTGTCTTCAGTGATCATGTCAGAAAGTGAACATCCCAAAATGCCAAGTTATTAAAACAATATTCATGCATTGAGGGAGGACTTGAGTAGAGGCCCAATGTCTGCCTGCCACCTTAATAGTTAACATATAATATGTGTACATAGATCTATGTCCACATATTTATATATATATATATGTATTTATGCCTCTATAAATGTCCTTTGCCTTCTAGTTCTTTCCTCTATTTCCCTTTACTGGAACTATTGGTCTCATTGTTTTCTCCTCAGGATTGCTATTCCTGCCTATCGTATAGAGATAGCCTTGGGAAAAACAAACAACCAAACAAAGTCTATAAATAGTTCCAGGTCTGTCTGTTGATCTTTGTTAATGTTTTCCATCGAGTCTGATGAGGTAGCAAGCACCACCCCAGCCCTCACCGAATGTCTACTTTTGGTGTTCTCCAGAGAATTCATTGCTTTTTTCCCTCTTGCTGCTTTGTTGCATTTCACCCTACTGTGGTGGGGTCAGATTGGACACAATTCCCATACTGTGTCTCCAGTATTGTTCCCAATAGCACTATGGGTCAGTGGAGGGATGTCATATATCAGAGTGGGGCGGGTCCTATGGTCCTCTCTGTGTGTTGGCTGCTCTGAACAGGAATATCATCCTCAGGGTTTTGTGGGCCAGGATGCATTCCACTCTCTCTCTCTCTCTGTATATAATTCCTTTTAATAATCCCAGGTTTAAAGGTACAAGAGTCTGAAAGTCAGAGTTGACCTTCTACTGAGACATTACTCTGTCACTCTGCTTGGAAAGAGAGCTAGAAAAATATAGGAACTGAAAAATGCATGCTAATATTTCAACCACAAACTCTCCCTTTCTTGGATCTTTGGCACTAGAATTTTAACATCCCTAAGTATGTCCCATTACTTAAAAAATTAAAAAGACATGAAGAGTCTTTCTCACCATCAATGAAATCTATATTTTCAAATTCATTTATCTTTCCCCTTCTTATCTATTTATTTTTGTCCTCTGAGCTCTGGATTGATTTTATAGGGAAATGATCTGCAATGAAAAATTATTGCCATGTCTACTCACCTCAGCTGGTTTTAGGCAGTTTTGATAAGTCACTCCTCCATCATCTTTCCTTTGCATCTGTTACTAACAATCTCTTGGTTATACGTCTTGTAAGTTGACTCTCAGCCTTCTCAATTCACATTAATTTTAACAATTCTAGCTGGTGATAGGCTAGAATTGTGCCTATCCTATTTACTTAGCTAATTATTGCTTAGAAATATCCCTTAGAAATCAATCACTTCCAAATGTATGGATTTAGCCCAAATAACTTCATTGAACTCTAAGCCTGTATATACATATTCCTGATTCAATCCCAACGAACTGCCATTGAATAGATTATGGTTCATACTGCCTCTATAAGACAAACCAGAATTGCCTATTCATGGTTTTGTTCAACTGTTTATTATGTGTTCATTAGCTGTAAAATTGTGTCACCAGGAGTTATAAAATTAGCACTTAAAAGTGTCCTAAAATGTAATTTAAAGACTGGTATGTGCGTTTTGTGACTAAAATCTTAAATCAAAGTTTACATAAGGCAATTTCTCAACTGCTTTTTAGAAACTATAACAATGATTACACAGGAAGAGGAAGATGCTACTATCCAATCTAAGTGCTTAAGACTGTAAAAAATTAACAAATCCCCACTTAGCTCACAACCAGAAAATTTATCTTTATTTAGATAGCAAATTAATCTTCCAGATCTTATACTATGCTGCCTAAGAGATCTCAAAGGGATAAATTCCATTCACTCTTCAAGAATTTTATGGCAATCTGAATTTTGGTAAATCTAATTATATAGATTTGGGATGTTGTTTCTAAACTTTCAACTATTGAGTTTTACTCGGATAAAATATTTGTATTCTTGTTTACATCAGAATACAAGATTCCTTCACTATATGAAAACAGAGATTTCTTATGGAGCCTTTCCTAAACTGAAATAACATAAAGGAAAAAGAAATTGTTGTTAATAGGTATCTCTGGTGACACTATCAGATAAGCAGTGGACTGTTAGCAACAAAGTCAGTGGCTCAAATCCATATTGCTCAATCCACAGGAAGAAGATGAGTCTGTCTACTCTCGTAAATATTTTCTGAAACCCTGGTAGGCTGGCAATGAGTCAGAATTGAATCAAAGATAGTGGGCTATTAACTTACATGGGAAAAAGATTACTGAGCCTCCTTGAAACTTAGCCACCCCCCTACACCCACACCCAAACACAAAATAGCTTGCCCAACCATACCAAATAATAAAGAAAAATCAGAACTAACACTAACAGACTCAGTTCAAAGCTATGGTAACTTGATGCTGAGATTCTGAGTGTAGTTTCTGGAGAAGGAACTTGGGCTGTTTGAATAGGTGTGGGGAACAGAAAGATTTCTCCCAAGTTGTCTCCCCAAAATATATGCCTAACTTAAGCTACTTGTTACACATGGCATATGCCTATACAATTGGAGGTCAACTGAGGCAGGTCAGGAACTATTTTCCCTAAGGGTTATTAACCATCCAGAGCTATCAGATTGTCTAGCCTGTCTCACCCTAAGTAGGGCCCTACTCCCTTCTGATAAGGATAGTAGTAGACTACTTCCTTATAGAAGAGACTGGGAAGTTAAGCTCACCAAGGATGATCAAGGTCAGGCTATCATATTAGGTCTAGGATCTGCCTTTCTTGTCACATGTTATACCCCTAATCTCTCCCTTTCCTATAATGTGTGTGCCCCTAGATCACCCCTCCTTGCTGGAGGATAACCCCTTCCTGTGATGTGTGTCTTTATCTGTAATTAGGGGTCTTGCATGTCCCCAAAAGATATATAAGGTTTGGTCAGACCAAAGGAGCTCTCTTGGCCACCTCTCCTCCCCTAACTCCTGTCCCTCGCTTTCCTGTTCTCTTTCCCTATGTCCTCTCTTCCTGCTGCGCTCTCACTCCACTCAGACCAGGTGGGGCTGAGGTGAGCATGCTACCATGATATGTGTCTGACGCTCATTTCTCTCTTTCTCTATGCCTCTGCAATAATAATTACATAATTAGCGCTGTGCAATCGTGCCTAACGAACCCCCAATGTTAATGTCGGAGGCTGGCTCTTTCGACAAATATGTGCTGCTTTCTCTAACAGTGCATACAAAAGAAATGCTTCTTACATGTTTCTCTCTCATGTTTTCTTCTCCATAAAAGAAAAAAAATGTTGAAATTCTTTTGGATGGTAAAAAAAAAGAGTACTTTCATAAAAGTAAAGTACTGTGATGCAAACTTTCAAAAGGTAGAGAGTTGAACTAGGAGGCAAAGGGCATTTATAGAGGTCTAAAACCAGGCATGTACACATGTAAATATATTTATATATGACATTGGGGGAAAAGATCTATGTACATATATTTATAGGTTTAGTATTAAGAGAGCAGATGGACATTGGGCCTTTATGTAAGTATTCCCTCAGCGGAAGAACACTTTGCCTATTAAATTGGCATTCTATGATGCTCCCTTTCCTGATAGGATCGCTGAAGACAAAGTTGGTGCATAAGCAGATGTGGTGAAGAAAGCTAATGTTTCCTGGCTATCAAAAGATATAGCATCTGATATTTTAATGGCTTGAAGATAAACAAGCAGTCATCTAGCTGAGAAGCAATAAAGCCCACATGGACGAAGCACCCTAGTCTGGGTGATCATGAGATGTCAATAGGATGAGGTATCAGGCATCAAAAAACAAAAAGTCATGTCTTTGGGAATTGTGTGTGTGTGTGTGTGTGTGTAGTAGAGACTCCCAAGCCCATCTTTAGGTAACTGAACATCCCAGAAGGGTTGCAGGGAGGATATGAGCCAGTCAGAGTGCAGATTAGCACTGAATAGACATACAACTTTCCTCTAGTTCTCTAATGCTTTCCCCCCACCCCACAATCAGGATCCCAATTCTACCTTATACATCCGACTAGATCAGAGGATGTACACTGATACGGATCAGAGCTGGAAACACAGGGAATCCAGGACAGATAAGCCCCTCAGGATCAAAAATAAGAGCAGAGATACCAGAAGTGAAAGGGGATGTTGGGGGAGAAAAGGGGAACCGATCACAAT
The DNA here is from genome assembly GCA_004026705.1 of Nesogale talazaci. Classification (NCBI taxonomy): domain Eukaryota; kingdom Metazoa; phylum Chordata; class Mammalia; order Afrosoricida; family Tenrecidae; genus Nesogale; species Nesogale talazaci. The sequence continues at coordinate 98,852 of PVJH01001040.1, forward strand.
GATCTACATGTAACCTCATCCCTGGGGGATGGACAACAGAAAAGTGGATGAAGGTGGACATCAGTCAGTGTAAGACATGAAAAAGTAACAATAATTTATAAATTATCAAGGATTCATTAGGGAGGAAGGGGGGGGGGAGATGAGAAGCTGATACCAAGGGATAGAATAGACAGAAAATGTTTTGAGAATGATGATGGCAACAAATGTACAAATGTGCTTGACACAATGGATAGATGTATCAATTGTGATAAGAGTTGTACAAGCCCCCCAAAAATGACTTTTTAAAAAGTCATTTAAAAAAGTAATTACTTGTATTGTTTGATGCTGATATCAAATATAATAGTTCACATTACTAACACCAAATATGAAACATATATGCCTTGATTTCTCACAAAATTTTATCAATTTTTTCAAGTTTTCCCTAAAACATCTATTCATGTGTACATGAAACAAAATATTTCACATTACTGTAGGTCATTTATCAAGGCGAATTTTTCTCATCCATTACTCTTGACTATTTATATACTCCCTAAAATCCAGACACCTGCATGGCTTCATTGTCGGGGGAGAGAATTCATGCAGCTCAAAGGATGCGCTCAGAGATTGGCAGTGTTTTTCTTGAACTGCATTAACTGTTCTTTGATGCCAGCAGACTCGTGTAAGTAAGCATTCACATACTTCCAATGCATGACAGGGAGCAGAGTACCTCTTCTACAGCCATGCTATTTGTGTAAAGATGAAAGTCCAACTAACCTTTCTAAGAATCATTTTATTGTATCTGTTTACCACATTCAGTTTAACAAACCCACCTAGCTTCTTTGGTCATGTACAATGTCCGGTCACTTTGGGCACACTTTATCACCCAAGAAGATAGTAGCTTTAAAAATAGCTTCATGGAGGTCATATGTTTTTCCTGGGACACATTAAACTCTATAAAGCTGTATGAATGGCTTGGTGCAACTCACTTGTGTGAGACAGCCAGTACACTGGCAGTCCTTCCAATCTTGAGGGCCACTGAGTAATTTTCTGTAGAGAATTTCAGGCTATCCAGCCACAAGTAGCAAACAGCAAGGCAGGTCAGTCCAATGACAAGAACCCTGTCTAACACAACTTGTCTGTCTGTGGGTTGTTCTATGGTGGTTTGTATGTTGCAGGGAGGCTGCAAAGGATGCCACTGGTATTTCAACTGCCAGCAGAGTCACTCAACATGATCATACTCTTAGATGCAGAGTAGTTAAGGCAAATAAAAGAAGTGATGAAGTCAAAGAACTGAATAGAAAATTTCAAAGGGAAAAAAATTTTTAAAATAAAATAAAAATAAAATTTCAAAGGGAATCTCAGTAAAACAAAGTAAAATACTATAGTGTGCAAATGTGCAAAGCTCTAGAGTAGAAAACCCAAAGGGAAAACCCCACACAGCATATCTTAAACTGAAAGAATTCAAGAGAAAATTTTAAATATTTATGGGGGAAATGTTGAACAATGCAGGAAGCAACAGAAGAAGATGGGAAAATGATACAGTCCTGTACCAAAAAGAATCTGTCGATCTTCCACCATTTCAGGAAGCAGCACATGAGCACGAACCAATGATGCTGAAGGAAGAAGTCCAAACTGCCCGGAAAGCATTTGCCAAAAACAAGACTACAAGTATTAATGGACTGCCGCCAACTGAAATGCTTCAACAACTGATGACGCACTGCAAACACGCACTCAAGTATGCCAGGAAATTTGGAAAACAGCTGGTTGGCCAACTGACTGGAAGAGGTCTATATTTGTACCCATTTAAAAGAAAAGAGACCCCCCAAATCCTCAAATTATGCAATAATATCATTGATGTACACTATGGTAAGATTTTGCTGAAGATCAACAACTTTTGCAGGAATACATCAGCAGGGAACTGGATACAGAAAAGTATATGAAACAAAAGGCATCGCTACTGATGTCAAATGGATCTTGGTTCAAAACAGAGAATGTCAGAAAGATATTTACTTGTGGTTTATTGACTATGCTAAGAAATCGATTGTGTGGATCATAATAAACTGGATTACCTTGAGAAGAAATGGGAATTACAAAACACCTCATTTTCATGTGAAAGTTGGACATTGAATACGGAAGACCAATGAAGTATTGATGTGTTTGAATTGTGATACTGGCAAAGAATCTTAAAGGTACAAACAAATGTGTTAAAAGGACAAACAAATCTGTCTTGGAAGACGTATAGCCAGAGCGCTTCTTAGAAGCTTAATGATGACGAGACTTCATTTCACTTGCTTTGGCCATGTGGTTTGCAGAGGCCAGTTCCTGAAGAAGGACTCGCTGCTTGGTAAAGGAGAGGATGCAGTGAAAGAGAGGAAGACCCAAATGACATGGATGAAGCCAGTAGCTAAAACAGTGTGTTCAAGCATGAAAACTCTTGTGAAGCTGGCAGGAGACCGCTCCATTTTGTTAGGACGTCAGAGGATTGCTGGGGTCAAAACTGACGCAATGAGACCTAACAACAACACGACAATATAAGAATAGTAAAAAAATTGTCAATTCTCTATTTAATGTTTTGGCAAGATAACGTAAGATTTCACAGAAGGTAGATGTGGCTCCTCCTATCAGCTCCACCTTCTTTCTTGACCTTGCAGTGGTTCTCAGTTTTGATTTCAAAATGTTCTTGCACCTGGAGTTTTAAAAGATCTCATCCAGACCATATCTTAGGTGAAATGCTTTAACCTCAAAATCGCTGGAAGTACAATATAATTTTTCTTAAACCTCACATAGTAGTTTCAATGTGAAAATTTAAATTTCCCTCTACCTTTGTAGAGAAATGAATGCAGTCAGTTCAGTGCTCCATATTAAGAGGGAGGAAAAGACTAAATTTAAAGAAGAAATAAAAATAAGGATAAATTTCTTAAATAGGGTTTTCTTCATATTATAGCTCATCAATCTTAATATAATCAAGATTTTAAAAAATATTTTAATGAAAAGGATTTATACTTTCAAGAAAACACTAGGGTTAGTAAAAATGACTTGTTACTAGAATTCTAGTTTCTAAGTATCAAATTGGTCTTTTGGGTTGTCTACATACAAATTCTTTCAGTAATAGAATGGCTTCTGTGTGTTTCTGAGACTGTAAGTCTTTGCAGGGATCCTCGTCTTTCTCCCAGGGCACAACTGGTGGGTTTAAACTGCTGATCTTATCATTAGCAGACCAATGCATAGCTCATTATGCCATATTGGGGTGGGAGAAATACTTTCTGAGCCATGGAAGAAAGCATTTTTTAGTTTAAGTCTATTAACTTTTTAGCAAACCTCACATGACTATCTTAGCAAATCATTGAAGCTTCGCAACAAATTTCTTGAATGCTGCCCCCTCCCCCACAAAGCAACAGTTTTAGATCTGTCTCATATTTTAAGAATGTTTGGAAAGAACTTGTTAAATTTATCTTTGAGAAAGAAAGATTAATTCATGGTGAGAGGTCAGTCCCAAAGTTTATGACAACATTGGAATCCCAGAAAGTTATAACAACATAACCTTTGGGGATTCCAGTAGGGTAATCTTGACAGATCTATTTCAAGGATGTAGGGTGCTCGTGGAGTTGATTATAAAGATGCTTTTAAGAAAATTGAAAACTGTATTGATGAGATAGGAAAAGTTATGCTGAGATATTTTTTTCCCCATCACAGTAATGCATCTGCATATGCTTACAGGGTGACAAGTGCTGTGCTGTAGAAACTTCCTTGAGAAACTGTGTTTCATCTGCCCTGCAGTCCTGATCATGTCATGCAGACTTCTTTTTGTTTTCAGTACATGTAAAAGGAACACAAGTTGAGATTGTCAGGGATGCTCAAACTGCTAATTTGCCAAAGCGTCAATCAAAGACCACAGAATTCTTTCAGGAAAACCCTATCTTCAGAAGTGTATAGGTATAGATGGAGGTAATGTTGAGAAAAAACCTTCAATTTTGAAATTTATCTTTAATAAAGATTTATCTGATTTGTAGTAATACCCTAGACTTACCCTTCTTTCTCTGCTTGAAAAGCTTCATTATATAACGGAAAGCATATCCAAGCAATAGGACAGTTCCTGTGATTTAAAGAGCATCCTCAAATGCAACAGTTAATTTCAATTTCATTCACTTGTAAAATCACTAGATTATGCTCATGATCTCTTTGGTTTTCTCCAGCCTCACAATTTGATAGCTAGCTTATTAAAGCCCCAGAAATATTGTTTTACTGTTTACAAAATGCATAGTTTTACATTTAAGGAAGTATCCTTTTTAATTGTGATTAGATAGGTCATTTGTGGCCATTAAAATTCTTCATCATATGCTCACCACCTTCCTGACAAAATCACTGAAGACAAATGTGTGCACAAACAAAAGTGGTGAAGAAAGTTGATGGTGCTTGGCTATCAAAGATAGAGCACCTGGGGTCTTAAAGGCTTGAAAGTAAATAAACAGCCATATAGCTCAGAAGCAACAAAGTCCACATGGAGGAAGCACACCAGACTGTGTGACCTTGAGGCATCAAAGGGATCAGGTATCAGGAATCAAAGAAAGAAAATTTATATCATTATAAATGAGGGGGCGTACAGATTGGGGACCCAAAGTCCAACTGCAGGGGAAGTGACATCCCCTTACAAATGGGTCGTGGAGAAAACACAGGACACAGTGTAGCAATGATGAAATATGCAACTTTCCTCTAGTTCTTAAATGCTTCCTCCCTCCCACTATCATAATCTGAATTATACCTTAAAAATCTGTTAGACCAGAGAATGGACACTAGTACAGATTGGAACCAGAAACATGGGAAATCCAGGACAGATTATCCCTTTAGGACCAACGGGGAGAGTGGCAATACCGGGAGGGTGGAGGGAAGCTGGAGTAGAAAAGGGGAACCAATTATAAGGATCTATTTATACTCTTCTCCCTGGGGTATGGACAACAGGGAAGTGGGCAAAAGGAGACATCGGACAACATTCAATATCACAAAATAATGATATTTATAAATTATCAAGGGTTCATGAGGGAGGGGGGACAGGAAATGAGTGGAAAAAGGAGACACCACAAAAACCAAGGGCTTAAGTAGAAACAAAATGTTTTGAGAACGTTGATGGCATCAAAGATACAAATATGCTTTACATACAATAGATGTGTGTATGGGTTGTGATAAGAATTGTGTGAGCCCCCAATAAAATGATTTAAAAATAAAATCATCATGTATTTAAGAACACTGCTAAATCAGAGAGAAACAATGCATAGTCCTCTGGATTTGATGAAGAATTTTCCTTGCATCCAATTCTCCAGTTTTGGCTCCAAATAACATAATTGCTTCCCATATATAGTCCAAATGAATAATTTCAGTAGTGTAGACTATGATATTCTGTAGAATCAGAATTCTGCAATAGTGTTAATTATGAGAAATAAATATGAGAGCTATATAAAACAATTCTAGCTTCCAGAAAATCTGTTTGAGAATAAAGTATATATATATATGTGTGTGTGTGTGTATATATATATGTATTCTTCAATAATAGATTGTATGACTGCTAAATGAAAATATGAATTATTTGCATTTAGTACATCAATAATACAATTTAATGAACTGTTGTGATAGTTATATAATCTGGTGTCAACTTGTGGTGGGGTGGACTCTAGCCTGTCATTTAGGTTGCAGCTTGATGACCTCTTTTGGAAGTACTATGAAGATAAATAACTCACTGGAGTCTAGATACACACTCAGTCCCCGCGAGGCATTATAGCGCTACTCTGATGGATCCAGAGCCCTGGTGCTGGAGAAGCCACACAGAGACCCCCACCCATGCTGACATGAGATGTTTCCACCGCCACTGAAGTCACAAGACTTTCCACCTACTAGACTGTGATCTTCCTGCATTCTGCATCATTGCATGTGTTACATGAGTCTGACATGGAATTTATGGACTGGTCTAAGATATATGGGGTAATATCAGACTTATGAACCCAAACTGGACTGGGCTGGGATGCTTTCTTAATATACAATTACTCTCTGCTATAAAGCTCTTTCTTATACACATGAGTCTCTCTGGATTTGCTTCCCTAGTCTCTCCAGACTAACACAACTGTTGAGAAAATCTCACTCTAATGTAAACTATGTCTAATTTTTCCTGCATGACCATTATATACATCACTCTTGGTAATGTGGAGAGGCAGCAAAAAGAGGAAGACCCTTACAAGATGGATGGATGCAATGGCTGCATCAGTGGGCGCAAACATAAAAAACGATTGAGAGGAAAAGACAGCAACAGGCAGTGTTTTTCTCTGTTGTTGGTAAGCTCACTGAGTCAGAACTGCCTTAATGGCACACAACAACAACCACATACTCATTATTGTTCATGGGTTGATTGTCTGATTTCAGCCATATAACCAAACAGTCTACTTCGCATCACATGTTTTATTTCAATACATTCTTGAAGCAAGTTTTTGAGACAGAGCACACTATTTTGACTTTTTAAAAATCAGCAAATGAAGGCTCAGTGAAATTTAATTACTTGGCCAAAGTCATTCAATAGCAAAATCAAGTTTTATATTCTATAATCCTGATTCCAAGTATGAGGGGTCTTTTGCTGTTTTCTGTGAAAAGTGAACCCATTTTATCAAGTTTTTTTAATTGAATCTCTAATTTCTAATGAGATTTATAGTCCCTACCTCCTGAGTTCTTTTCAGAATAGGAGTAAGGACTGGACATACATGCACACTCTTTCTTGGGAGCCACTTGTGCAGATAACTTAAGGGACATCTATAAGATAAATATCATGTCTGTAGGGACTTCAGAAAGGTCATGGAAAAATGAAGTTAAAAGATAATGGGATTTTCCATGAAATTTTAATTTCAAACTAAACTTTTGGATATATGACTAAATATATTCACAGGCAAGTCAAAACTTGCCAGCCTTTGTTTTCTCAACATGTATTTAAGCTGACTACAGTAGAGGTTGTGGTTTATTATTTATATTATAACTAATTATATTATATTATATTATAATTATATTAACAGTGCAATCATTTTAGTGACTTTAAATTTTTTTTAATTCTGTTCAAACTGATGAGACTTTCCTTTGTGAATATGATCCCCCCTCTCAACACAAGCAGCCCCTATTTGTTTCTCATATTGTGGAGGTTTGCTTGTTGCTGTGAAGAGAGAGTGATGCTGCCAGTTTTTGAATGCTTGCAAGGCACCCAAAGTGCACAGGTATCAGGGGAGCTTCCAGACTAAGGCATATCAGGGAAAAGAAAGAGACGGTCCACTTCTGAAAATGTAGCCACTGCAAACCTTATAAATGGTAATGGAACATTGTCAGATACACTGTCATAAGACTGTCTCTTAGGTAGAAAGGTATTCAAAATATGTCTGGAGAAGGATTATGTCCTAAAGTCGATTTTAATGAGGTTGATGGAACCAAATTTTCAAGACCTTCATTTGCTGATGTGCCATGACTCAAAGTGGGAAAAATATCTGCAAACATCCATTAATAATCAGAACATGGAATGTGTGATGAATGACCCCAGGGTATTTGGAAGTCAGTAAAAATTTAATGATTGAGAGTGACAATTTTGAATCAGACAATCATGTGGTCTACTATGTTGGACATAGCAAATTGAAGTGTAGTGATACTGCATTTAGACCAAAAGAACATTTTAAGATCAGTCCTGAAGTACCAGTCTACCACTGGTAGAATAATATCCATTTGCTTATTATTAAAATTTACATAATAATCCATACTGTAGTCTTTGATAATGTAAAAATGCCTTCACATCAAAACAATTGAATCATTACTTACAACCAGTTCACCCTCACAGTCACTTTCACTGCTGCACATACAGCTTTGAAATCGTCGAGCAAACCTCAAAATAAATTCACTGTTATATAATAGTTTCCATCCCGGGCCTGCTGTGAATATGTTAATATATTATGTATAATATATATATATTTAACTATAGTCCAGTCCTCCAATGGTCTGAGGGACTGTGAACTGACCCCCTGTTTAAAAACTTTGAAGACACCTGTTTAACATTCTTACCTGGTCACACCCCCTTGATCCACCAAAGCATTGCTGAATACATGTACCAGTATATCCCTGGTCTTGGATATGCTGTACGTTTATCTGCAGTTCTTAGTCAGCTTTATTTTAGTTTATTATTAACCCTCTCTGGACCCAATGTTAACTATGCCTGCATAGGGCAGCCTGTGTTAGGGCTCACAATGTACATGCTGCCTTGTGAACGCACTGTGTTACCGCATGAGCTGTTACGGCAAACACATTATCACATATGTACGGGAAGTGCTAATGCGACACAAGCAGAAACACACAGTGCGTACACAATGTAGCATGTATTGTATGCACCCTAATAGAGGCTGCACTCTGCAAACAGTCATGTCATTGCATTCTGGAATATCATCAGCCTGCATTAGACCTCAAGCTATACAAACTGCATTGTGTACTTGAGTGAAGGCAGCATATGTAGTAATACAGTGCATGCAGTAACAGCGTGTATAATAGAAGCCCTAACACAAGCTGTTCTATGCAAACATAATCATGTCATCACAGTCTCGAATATTAACCTTCCAAACTCTCCAAACCCTGAATTTCTTTCGGCTCCCTTGGTGATGTAGCAAGTTTGTGTCTCCTGGTGTCTTTTGAGAACAATTCTTTTGGGGGCCAGCTGTTATCTGTCCTGCTGCCTTTTATTGCCAACTGATTTTACTTGTTTGTATGCATACTGGTAGTTGCCTTCATAACACAATTTTTTTTAATTGATCTCTTTTAAGAACTAAACCTAGGGCTTATTTTGGAGTAGGGCTTATAGTATTTTTTGAGAATTCAATCACTATGGTGTGGAATTATTTTTTCAAAGTCTCTCTCTTTTTTTTCTATCCTGTTAGAAATGGATCCCAAGAGACCCCAATAAAATGATATATTAAATAAAAGAGGAAGGTTGACAGTTCAAATCCAGCAGCAGTTCTCCAGGAGCAAGGCTGGCCTTCCTACTCCCACCAGGGCAGTGATGCCACAATAAAAATAAAAAAAAAGAGGAAGGAAAGAGGACCTTATACCAAGGGTTCAAGTAGAAAATACTTGGAAATGAAATTGGCAGCATGTGTATTTGTACACATGCTTGATACAAATGATGTATTGAATGTGATAAGAGTGGTGAAGCCCGGCTGAGCCCCAGTGGTGTAGTGGTTGTGCGTGTGACTGCGGCCCACTGGGATGGATGTTCAGTTCCAGCAGCGGCTCCACAGGAGCTGGGCCCCCTACTCCCGCCACCAGAGGGCAGTGATGCCCCCCAAAATCAAAACAAAACAAAAAAAGAGTGGTAAAGTCCCCAATAAAATGGTTGAAAAAAAAAAAAAGAAAGAAATGGATCTCAATGCTTCTACTCCTGGACCAAAACAAAAACACAGGTCATACAAAGTTACTTTTAAACTAAAGGTTTTGTTAAGAGCAGAAGAAAGCAATAATAGTATTGCAAGCAGGGAATTTTGTGCTGATGAAAAACAAGGGAGGGAGTGGCAGAAAATGAAAGCTGACTTGGAAAAGATTCCCGAGGCAAAAAAAAAAAAAAAGCTCCATGTGGTTTGATGAATGTATATGGGGCTCTACAGACCGAGTTGCATGAATGAATTGTGGAGTGTCATCAAAATGGTTACTGTGTAATGTGCCTGGGAATTTACTTTGTGCCCTTCACATGGCTAAAAATAGCAAATTAAAAGCATCAGGCATTGACAATTTTATTGTGTGTCAGCAAGATGATGTACCCACTTTATGAATTGGTTTGCCCTATGTTTACAGCAAAGAACAAAGATTTCACAGAAGTTGCCAAAACCTTGATGAAAAATTTATGTCATTCTATTCATTCATCATAAAACAGAGGATCCATGATTATGACCTGGGGATATTGGGAATATGGGTGAAACACTTATGACCTTTGATCTTCCAACCAACAGAACTGTGGCAATTTTGGGAGACAAGCTATTTTACCAGAGCCACAGGAAATGTAAAAAAAAATTACAGTCATTCTATCATATTTGGCTAATGGAACTAAGCTGTGGACTGTCATCATTTAAAAAAGGAATACCTTGCCTTAGAAGGTCAAATTCCCACCATGAATTGCAGTAGGCGCACATATTAAAGGTTGGATGGATGAAGATGGAACAAAAAAAAAATGTGGCTGGAAGAAATTTGGAACAGATGGCCAGAAAAAACCTTAAAGGAAAAAAATTACTGTTGCTAGTTTGGAACAGCGAATTCAGTGAGGATGACAATGTCTACCTTGATAACCTCACATCAGATAAAGCTGCAACTCTGGACATCCAGATGATGATGATGAAGCAATGTGAAGGATTTTAACTGTTGTGTTTTAGCTTGGCTGCTGATTGAGCTAAAGTTTTGGTACTTTTAAAGTTATTGTTGATCCCACGTTGGTTTAGTTGGCCCTCTTTTCCACTTACAGAGCTAGTTTACTGTTTTTCTTCGAAATAGATATTCAAAGACATTTAAGCTACTGATGCCTCAATTAGTGTAATTTGATTGGTATCTGTTTTTATTTTTGTAATTTACCAGTAGCTGCTGTCTTCCACCTCCACCCCCACCCCCACCCCCAAGCTTATACTCAAGTCAATAAGTTTTCTCAGTTTTTGTGATATAATTGGGTGCCTCAGCTTATATTTGGGTGGGCTTATAGTCGAGTATATATGGTCCCTATTCTGCTACTGTCAGAAATTTAGGTTTTTGTCCATCTTGCTATTGTGAGCAGTGTTGCAATGAACGAGGGTGTATATCTGTTTGTGCTCTGTTTTTGACTTCTATATGGTAAACATCAAGTAGCGTGGCTGCTAGGTCATCCATGATTTCCCAGTTGTTTGATGCAGTGCCAAACTGCTTCCCACAAGTTGTATAATTTTTACAGTGTCACCAGCAGAATTTCAGTTTATCATCCCCATTCTCTTCAGCATTTGTTGTTTTCTGTTATTGTGACCTCTGTTGTCAATGCTAAGAGGAGGTGTTATCTCATCACTGTTGTGCTTTTCATCTTTTATGCCTAGTGATTTTGAGAGAGTCTTCATATGTTTGTTGGCCAACTGGATGTCTTCTTTGCAGAGACACTTTAATTGGTTTGGCTTCTCCTGTTGAAACGTTCTAGTTCTCTGAAAATTTTAGAGAGTTCCTTGTACAGATGCCAGTGTCAAAATTTCCCCCAGTCTCTGAGTTCTCTTTTCACTCCTCTGACAAAATGTTTTGATGCAAACAAATGCCTTATCTTTTGTCTTCTGCTGTGTGCGTGTTTTGATCTGGTTGATGATGTCATTATCCTTGGTGGCTTAGTAGCTTTTTGTCCGACTGCTAACCACAAGGTCAGCAGTTGAAATCACCACCTGCTCCTCGGGAGCAATGATGAGGCTGTTACTCCCATAAGGAGTTTCCGTCTCAGAAACCCACGGAGGTACCCGTTCTACAGAGTCGCTGCGACTCAGAGTTAACGGCAGTGAGTTTGTTTTCTTGGCTTGGTTATCCCCTATATTTAGGCCATCTAAGTTTATCCCTAATTTTATCATTAATGATCTGTATAGCTCCAAGGTTTATGCACAGCTCTTTAATCCACCTTGAGATTATTTTTGTATATGGAGTCAGGTTTGAGGCCTGTCTCTTTCTTTTGCAAATGGAAATTCAATTAGTTGAAGGAGCCGTCTTTCCCCCTATTTAATGTGAAGTGCTTCTATGTGTTTGGGTAAGCTACTCACTTGTGACATCTCTGTTATAGCAGCAGGAGGTAATTAAGACAAGTTTCTGGATGAAGTCGCAGCTCAGCCAAGACCTTGGTTTGTCTCTCTTTGAGAACAGAGTGTACACACACCTTCCCCCCTGCCAGTCTGTGTAACTGCATTGTAATTAATGGTATTGCTTTGAACCATTAAATTTGTTGTATGACAATGTAAAGTAAGATAAAACTTCTTCATTTCTTTAACCAAGGCTAACAGGTATTGAATCATACTTCAAAGAAAATGATCAGTTAAAAAGTCAACATAAATAGATGAGAAGACTTTTAAAAGTTCGAGGAAGAATGGAATTAGAAGTTAAAGGAATGTTGTTCTGACCTTTTTTTGGCAGGGGTAGTGCATGCATATCTGATGTCCCCTGACACTTCCCTATTGCCATAAGGTAAGGGTCAGACAAAACTCCATCACCCATCTTTCTTTACCCTACCTGACACCACGTATTCTTCCAATAACATGCTATTTTCCTGCTGGGTTCAATGAATCATTGAAATGGCCCCAGAACTCACAATGAAGACTCACAATGATGAGGATTTAATAAGGAGGTTTAAAGGTTACCACAACTTTTTGTTGTTACTTAATAATGTTACCACATCATTAAATGGTAGGGATATAGTCATTGGTCTGTGACAACACCTCTTTTCAGGGAGCAGCTCTGTCTTTCTCCTTCCATGAGTCAGGAAGTTGACTCATTGCCTGCTTTATCGGTCTTATAGTCTCTAAGTTGATTCTCAGTGCCGTCTCATCATGTCTTTGACTAGACCTCTAGTCTCACCCTGGCTCCTTGGGTATGTGCTTTGATTTCCATGTCACAACCTCTGATTCTATGAAAGAGTGTTAAAAACTACTTTATAAGATATGGAACTTCAGTGCAAGATGCTGGATTATATATCCCTATGAACATAAGTGACTCCATTTTGAGAGAGACTATAAGTCCTGTCAGGAATATACAAAAATTCGTGGGGTAAGCTCCAGGTAGTATGTCAGGGATCAGACCAAATCCAGGGCTACATATAATCACCAACTAAATGGGGGGGGGGGTGTTAAGATAGCAATGCATAGCAGGGGAACAGGGTACTAACCCACCCAAGGGGCGGTTATTATTTATACCTCCACAGGGAAAGAGGGACCAAATTTAAACCCGTGTTCCAGGATGTGAATGCAGCACGACAGCATGGGAGGGGGAGTGAGTAGAGGGTTCTTTGAGCCCAATCCCAGTCCCAACTACGTGGACAGCTCCCCCTCCCCCTAGAAGAATTGACTTTAGAGGACAACACTGAAGCAGCATCTTGAGGAGAGGGACATGGCTGACCAGAGGATATGGGAGCAAATGAAGGGGGAGGAAGAGAGAGTGGAGTGCATCCTGGCCCACCAGGCCTGGAGGATGATAGCCCCACTGAGAGTAGTCCATGCACAGAATGGACCATATGGCTAGCCCCACTGTGAGACATTACATCCCTCGATGACCCAAAGCTCTTTTCAGTACCACACTGGAGACACAGGGACAGAATGTACCTGGTCTGACACTACTACACCGAGGTAAACACTAAGGGCATGCAGAAGAGCAGCAGGGGTAATAAGGCATGGGAGTCTTAAAGGAGTGCCAAGGTTAGACTTTGGGGCCAGGGTGTGGAACCCCATTGGATTCGATTGGAGGATACTCCTAGAGGTCAACAAACCTACCTTGAACTATTTAGAGATATTTCTTTATTATTATTGTTTTTCTTTTTTGCTTATGTATATATTTTTTCTCGACATTGGTTTTTGGTGTTATCATTTTGTTTTCTTTGGTCACTTTGTCTTGCTATCTTGTTTCTTTCTGCATGTTACTATCTCTGCAGGTCTATTGAGATAAGATAGGCTAGATGAATAGTCTGGAAGAGAAAGCAATGGGCCTGATGGTTCTGGGGGGACATGAGAGAGGGTAGGGTAGGGGAAAGGATGTGTTGACCAATCCAGGGAAAAGGAAACAACAAGTTATCCAAAACCAGTCACAAGGAGGGTGAAAGAGACCTGGTAGGGATTAATCAAGGACAATGTAACTGAGAGAAATTACTGAAACCCAAATGAGGGCTGAGCATGATAGTGGGACAAGAGGAGAGTAAAAGGAAATACAGGAAAGAAATAGGAGGCAGAGGGCGTTTATAGAGGGTTAAAAACAGGCATGTATGTAGATCTACGTGTATATATTTATAGGTGTAGTATTAAGGCAGGAGATGGACATTGGACCGCCATTGAAGTACTTCCTCAATGCAAGAACACTTTGTTCTACTAAATTGGCATTCCATGAAGTTCACCTTCCCAACAAGAACGTTGAAGACAAATGTGTGCTTAAGCAAATGTGGTGAAGAACGCTGATGGTACCCAGCTATCAAAAATATATAGTGTCTGGGGTCTTAAAGACTCGAAGGTAAATAAGTGGCCATCAAACTAAGAAGAAACAAAACCCACAAAGAAGAAGCACACTAGACTGTGTGATCATGAGGGGTCGAAAGGATCAATCATCAGTTATCCAAGAACAAAAAAATCATATCATTGTGTGTCTACTTTCCTGAAATGATTGCTGAAGACAAATGTGTGCAGAAGTAAGCTGGTGGTGCCCAGCTATCAAAAAATATGGTGTCTGGGACTGAGCCCCGGTGGTGTAGTGGTTGTGCGCAGGACTGCGGCCCACTGGGATGGAGGTTCAATTCCAGCTGTGGGGCTGGGCCTCCTACTCCCACCACCGGAGAGCAGTGATGCCCCCCCAAAAAAAATATGGTGTCTGGGGTCTTAAAGACTTGAAGGTAAACAAGTGACCATCTAGCTCAGAAACAACAAAGCCCACATGGAAGAAGCACACCAGACTGTGACCATGAGGTGCTGAAGAGATCAGGTATCAAGCATCAAAGAACAAAAAATTATATCATTGTAAATGTCAGGGAGTACAGGTTGGGGACCCAAAGTTCATTTGTAGGTAATGGGGCATCCCTTTATGGAAGGGTCGCTGGGAGAAGATGAGCCAGCCCAGGGCGTAGAGTAGCAATGATGAAACAAACATACAACTTTCCTCTTCCATGCTTTCTCCCACCCACTATCACAATCACAATTCTGCTCTACAAATCTGGCTAGACAAGATGATGTACACTGGTATAGATAGGAACCAGAAACATAGGGAATCCACGACAGATGATTCCTTCAGAACCAGTGGTGAGAGTAGCCATACTGCGAGGGTAGGGGGACGGTGGGGTAGAAAGGGGCAGCCCCTTATAAGGATCTACATATACCCCCTCCCTGGGGTATGGACAACAGGAAATGGGTGAAGAGACATTGGACAGTGTAAGATATTACAAAATAAAAGTAATGTATAAATTATCAAGGGTTCAGGAAGGAGGAGAGAGCGGGGAGGGAGGGGGAAAATGAGAGACTGATACCAAGGGCTGAAGTAGAAAGCAAATGTTTTGAGGATGCTAATGGCAACAAATGAATAAATGTACTTGACATACAATGGATGGATGTATGGATTGTGATAAGAATTGTAAGAGTCTCCAATAAAATGATTTTTAAAAAGCACTGAGCCACTGCAGTCACTGAAAATAAGTAGACTACCAACCAGAGCAGCATCTGGAAGCTCCCCAGACACACCTGGGGAACCCCAATTACACATGGGTTGAATGGCAGAATGACATCAGAGTCAGCAAGACACCTATAGAAGGTCCAGGTAGGAAGACTGAACTCAGAGAGTTAGAAACCAAGCAATCTTCTCTTTCCAACTCATCCAATGAGTGAGTCCACCGACAAAGGCAATGCCTTAGGGGACTAAGGACCAGTAATCAATATGATGCCGACTTAATCTTTTGTTACCCTTGTAGCCAATGGCAAGTGAATTTTAAGATTATTAGATTGTTTGATGCATATTTAAAGTGAATAAAGCAAGCATTTGAAAATTGTCAAAGAGTGGTAAGTAATTATTGATCGTGCCACTCGTGACAAATGCCTCTGAGCTTGACCTCTGCCCACTGGTGGCTGTCTTCCTGCTAAGAGAGCTCACACAAATGAACAAGATATCCCCACTATTAATGTTACACATGCCGCTATTTCTTTGTTATCATACTTTTATTCTAAAATCACATTAATGGCTAATAAGTTTTCAGGATTTTTAAAAAGTTTATTTGATAGTTTTCTAAATATATTTACAAAGTTATGCATATGATATTTGTCTTACTAACACAAAATTAGGATTAGTATTTCCTTCTTCCAGCTCTGCATACACAGATATAGGTAGAATTATACATATAGGAAAATTTTTCCTGGCAGTGTCACTTTATTCATTCTTGTTTTTTAAGTTCAATCTATTTTTTTAATATAGAGTTTATTGGGGGCTCTTACAACATTTAATACATCGTTTGTATTAAGCATATTTGCACACATGTTGCCACATTAATCTACTTTATCTACTTGAACCCCTCCAGCATAACTTCCTCTTCCCCACTTTCCTCTAGTTCTTTATTTTTTTAATTCCAACTCCCCTTATGTCCCCTTCCCCCTTCTCCTCCCCCATGAACTTCCAATAACTTGCAAATTGTTATTACCTCTTCATATCTTACACTGTCTAATGTGTCACTTCACTCACTCTCCACACCCCTGTTTTCCACACTCCAGAGAGGAAGTCACATGTAGATCTGAGAACTTTGTTCCCCCTTTCTATTCCATCATCCCTCCACCCTCCCAGTGTCATCACTCCCCACTAGGCTCAAGGGATTATCTATCCTAAATTTCCACATTTTTGACTCCAATGTGCATTCCCTGGTTTAGCCAAATGTGTCTGGCAGAATTGGGATAATGATAGTCAGTGGAAGGGAGCATTTGAGAACATTTCATTGCTACTACACTGCACCTAGACTGGCTCATCTCCTCGCTACAACCTCTCTGTAAGAGGATGTCTCTTCACTTATTGATGGCTAATGTTTTCTGTGATCATGTCAAGGAGCTGCAAATCATGGAATGCCAATTTAATAGAACAAAATGTTTTTGCACTGAGGAAGTACCTGATTGAGGTCCAATGCTCATCTGGTGTCCTAATTCAAAGCCTCTAAGTATATGCAGATTGATTTATTTCCCCTTCATCATATGAATATATGTACCTGTGTATATGCCTGTATTTAACCACATAAATGCCCCGTACTCCCCAGTTCTTTTCTCTATTTCCTTATATCTCCTCCCGTCCTACCATCACCCTCAACCTCAATTTGGCTTTCAATGTTGCCTCTCTTACATTAGTCTTAATCCCTATCTGACCTTCCACACCCACCCCACCACCAACCCTGAACCACATGATACTTTTGAACCCTTATCAAAAATTAGTTGTCCGTAGGCTGATGTTTTCATTTCTGGCTTTCAGTTCTTTTCCATTGGTCTGAGTATCTATCATTATGCCAATACCATGTTGTTTTGACCACTGTGGCTGTATAATATGTATTAAAATCAGGTAAACAAGCCCTCCCATGATGTCTTTCTTCTTGAGGAGTTCTCTGCTAATTCTGGACTTCTTCCCTCTCCATATAAAGTTGTTAATCATTTTTTTTCCATTTCTTTGAAGAAGGATGAGGGCCAGACAGGGTATAACCCTCACCCTGTTTCTCCATTTTTGACCCCACAATGTCTTGGGTCAGTGAGGGTAGCTGTATATCATATTGGGACCGGCCCATATGGTCCTCTCATTATATCAGCTGTTCTGAGTGGAAATATCATCCTGAAGGCTCCGTGGGCCAGGATGTACTTCATCCTATCTTCCTCCCCCTTCATTTATTCTCATGTACTCTGGTCAGGTATATCTCTCTCCCCAAACTGCAGCTTTGGTGCTGACCTCCAAGGCAAAGCCCCTGGGAGAGAGGTGAGTGCCCCGGTAGTTGGAATTTGGGTAGTGCACTCAGACCTCTCCACTGGTTCTCGGCTCCATTGCTTCATGCTACATTCACTTGCGAGAACACCTTATTTAAGTGACAGTCAATGGAGAAAAGACAAACACTATCCCACTGAAAAAGGGGACCAGACTAGGATGTCCCCCTTATCCCCACTCCTATTCAATATTGTACTGGAGGTTTTAGCTAATATCATAAGGCAAAAAAAAAAAAGACATCAAAGGTATTCACCTGGGGAAAGAGGAAGTGAAATTATCACTATTTGCAGATGATATGATTTTATATATGGAAAATCCCATAAACTCCACTAGAGGATTACTAGAAGCAATAGAGGAGTATGGCAAAATGGCAGGATACAAGATCAACAAACAGAAGTCAATCAGATTGCTATATACATCTTATAAGACTGTAAAAGAGGAGGCTAAAAAAAGAGATACCCGTCACAATTGCCAACCACAAATTGAAATATCTAGGGATATACCTGACTGGAAGAACAAAAGATCTATATGAAGAAAATTGCAGAACACTAATACAAGGAACTAAGAATGACTTAAATAAATGGAAAAATGTCCCATGCTCGTGGATTGGAAGACTCAATATAGTAAAGATGACAGTTCTACCCAAGGCACTGTATAATTTTAATGCAATACTGATATAATTACCCTCATCCATATCCTCACTATTAATGTTACACAGTGCCACCCAGTCATTTGGTGAGAGTTACAGAGACTCCACCATACCCCCCTCTATATTTCATTGGGGATATTTAGTATAGCACTTATTCAAATCTACCTGGGAGTATAGTAATTTATGGTCTTAAATGAGAATATATTCCATGGCTAAACTGTTCCAGAATATATTTTCCCAGAGCATATTTGTGCTAAATAATTCTCATCATTAGAAATGTGTTCTTTATTTTAATTTCCTTCAAATAGTTTCAATTAATGTAATATATATATATATATATATATATATATATATATATACCCCCTTATCTGGGCATAGTACAGCAAGAAGTGTTCATTGCATATATATTTCTAATATGTAAAGATATCACATGCTTACCTATATGTGATGATGTGAATAAGCATATTTCTCTTTTACTTCTTTCATAGCTAATGAAATAGAAGATAACAACATACAAATACAGTTTGGGCCAAGCAAAAACTGTGTGAACTCTTAAAAAACTTGAAAAATTATTTTGGAAGTTGAATAGGCAAGAATTACTTTGTGGATAAATTTTGGGTACATAACTCTAAAACCTGAATTGAGTTTAATATTCAAAGTAACTTTCAATCTGTAATAAATTTCAAAGAGAGGAGACTGTAACTCGGAACTGTCCTGTTCCCTTCGTTTTCTCAGTTCACCACAACCTTGAAATGCTTCAGAAGTTTGCTGAATTGCCTTTCATCTACTTTTTAAAATTTGAGATTCTAGAAGCTTCAGACAAGTCTATGCTTTTCAGACCAACACTTTGTTAATACTATAAAAGAAAGATAGCATTTTATGCAGTGCTTGTATACAGTGTTCTGAATTTAGCCGAAGGGTGGAAAGATTGGAAAATAGGGCCACACTAACTTCTATAGCATTTAGGGAAACTGGTCTACTTGAATGACATGGTTGACAACAGTAATTTTTTAAATTTAAAATCTCTATGGAAAAGGTTTGAATCTGAGAATATTTCTATTTCTCCACACATGTTCTTTGAAAATAAAAACTTAGCCTACAACTCATTTACATTTTATGGTTTTCATTTGACTCAGGAAATCCCTCATGTGGTCTGCTCATGTTTTCATTGTCTCCAAGTCTACTTTAGAGACTCAATTGAACCAAAAAGTTCAGTGACTTGAAGAAACCACTGAGGTTTGCGTGGGTTCATTAGACATTCCTCTAACTTTATTTTTTTTTCTAATGATTTTAAGAGCCTGCTTTTTCCTCTGTACAGCAACTTTGAAAAGATAAATTTGTTTTTATTTTTATTTTTTGAAAGGTCTTATATTTCCCCCAAACTAGCATGGAATGATTCAATTTAATTTCAATAGCTGTTATAAAAGTGAAAGACTCTACTGTGTTAAATTTAGGGTTAGGATTAGGCTTAGGGGTTAGGGTTAGGGTTAGGTTTTCAATCTTCTGCAAAAGTCGACTGTCACTAGGTTTATAGGCCATGGATTATTGAATCTTACCTAAGTAGAGCTTAGGAAATAACATCTAAACGGTGTCTGTGCTATGAAATTCAACAACTAGCTCACGATTGAGCCATTTCTGATTCAAGGTAGAACTCTTTCTATGAGTTTCTCTGATGGTGACTCATGGAAGTTGCTTTTGTTTTTGTTTTGTTTTGTTTCGGGGGGGGGCATCACTGCCCTCTGGTGGTCATGGGAACTACTCAGCCTTGCTCCCAGAGAGCTGCTGCTGGATTTGAACCACCAAGCCAATGTGCCGCAGTCCCGCATTCAACCCCTACGCCACTGGGGCTCAGCCCTCTCATGGAAGTTTTTATGGGAGTAGAAAGCCTGGTCTTTCTCCTACAGAGCAGTTAGGGGTTTCAAACTGCTAACCATGTACTTAGCAGCCTAACTAGTAACCCGTTACACCACCAGGACTCCTGTTTATAGAAATATTTCCAACTATCCCAAACACGACTAGTGCTAAGTAAAGGAGCCCTGGTGACATAATGATATATAGATGTTGGACTGCTAACCCGAAGGTCAATAGTGCTTTACTATCAGCTGCTTCTGTGCTCAGAAATCTAAAAAGGACAATGATTTGTCTTAAATGATTGCTCAGCAAAGTTTTTCGTTTCTTATGGAGTTTTGCTTCTGCAGACATGCCTTCTGAAAGTTAAGCATGCTCATATTATTTATTTACCCCATGAAAAGTGACCAGATGTAGTATGATGAAATCCACGAAAACATTTGAGCATTTTCATCTCATTCTCCACATTCTCTTCCCCTGATAGGGAGAACTCCAAAGCCTCCTGCTGCATGACAGCAGAGCCTCTGTCAATCAGATTCAGAGTGACCGTGACGGGTAGTATCCCTGCTGCCCTTCAGGAAGAGGTGGCGTATGCACAAGCCCTCTGCTATTTCAACAGACCTTTGTTTATTCAGTGCAGACCCTTCATCAGCTATACACTTTGAAAATATTTCTTTCTCAGACTATGACTTGTCTTTCCACTCTGTGGTTTGTACTTTTACAAGATAAAGGTTCTTATTCGTTCAAAATGTAAATTGGCTGTACAGTGCGGGCCTACTTAAGGGTTTTTGATTCTACTCCATTGGTGGGTATGTTTTCTATCAGTAGTAGACTGTTATAAAACCTGTTGATGTAATTCCTGCTGTTTTATGCTTATTTTTTGTCATAATTGTGTGTCTAGTCTAGAACCATCTCATTTCTATATATATTTAAGCTATTTTTAACAAAAAAGATATTTTCTAGGATTTTGATTGAATTGTATTCAATCTATTGACCAAATTAGAAAGAACTGGCTCTGTAACAATATTGAGCATTCAGTCTACTGACTTGAATTTCCTTCTGTGTTATATAGTTTTCTGCATACAAATTCTGTACATATTTTGCAGGGCTTATAGTAGAATATGTATTGGATTATTACAAATATTATCTTTAAATTTTAAATTATATTTTTTATTGTTGGAATATAAGCAAGCAAATGACACATGCCTACATTATTTTAAACAACTAAAACTATAATATTAACTATTACCAATTGTATGTCTTGGAAAATGGGATCATTGAACCTAATGTATGCTGATTTTCTAATGGAAACATAAAATATACCATGGGGCTGATAGGACTGCTGATATTAGAAAATGCAAAGATGAAGGTCTGTGATCTACCATACTGAAACATTTCCTAACATCTATAATAACACAGGTGGTATATACTGTTAGAGATTCACTTGTAACTGGAAGGGAATGTTTGGGAATGAAAATATTTGTTAAGTGTACTGGTTGCCATTGGACCATTTTGTAAGTAGAGATGAAAGGAGTAGGAGAATTACAAGCATGACAAGGACAAATATATTTTCCTCCCAAATAAAATAACACGTACATCGTAGGATGAAAATTCATTAAAATCTTCTAATTGTTTTTATTGCCTTTGGTCATAGACCAGATTTGAGTTATAAACCTCAGTAAGTCATTTCAGTTAGTACAAAAAAATTTAGTATTAAATCCTAAAGTCCTCGCAGTACCTGAAACTAAAGAGAAAAAGAAAATCATGCGGATAGTAAGAGAATAGGGAAGAAAAAAGACAGCAAGGAAATATAACAATCCTGGGAATCATGACTCCAAAAAATAGCAACACAGCAACGTGGGTTTATTAGCCTGTGGTGCTTTCTGAAATCCAAGTGATAATCATCTTAATGAGCTTCTGAAAGAGTGGCGATTCCAAAATAACCAGGCGGCTATTCTGCTTCTAGACTTTGAAGGACCTTTGGGCACCAAGCCATCTACAAACAGGACATGAGAGTAGCACTACATGTGCCCACCTAAGTAAGATGTGGCCCAGAAATATATTCATGTAGGAATGCTCTCCCTG
This sequence comes from Nesogale talazaci, assembly GCA_004026705.1. NCBI lineage: Eukaryota > Metazoa > Chordata > Mammalia > Afrosoricida > Tenrecidae > Nesogale > Nesogale talazaci. The sequence continues at coordinate 121,113 of PVJH01001040.1, forward strand.
AGGATGTGGCGATAGACTTGAGTAACAGTAAACAATGGAACATCATCTAGGCAATAAGAATAATCTAATTCTCAGAGTTGAGGACCGCATGTCTTCTCAATGGAATTTTAGATCTCCTCTGGATGAGGACTGATAGAAACTTTTATTCCCAACCCCAAATGTTCACTTCCCTGCAGAGTCCTCTACCTCACTCAGCCCTTTTTTAATCTTGGCAGTATTTCTCCTATCTTTCCTTCTCACCATTAAGGTCGTGTGTATAGCTTGTACGTTGTCCAGAAACTCGGACAGTAGTGGTTGCTTATGTTGTGCTGTAATCCACATGTTAGGGAGTCCAAAACCACCTGCAGCTTCTTAGGAGAAAAACAGAGCCTTTTCTACTTCTGGAAATAGAGTCTCAGAAACCCACCTGGGGTCACCATAAGTCAGCATTGACTCAAAGACAGTGAGTCTTGGATGGGCAGGGGGGAGGGAAGATCCATTTAAGGTCTTTAATCTCATTCGTCTGCCAATCAAGAGAATCTATATTCAGATCCTATATAGAGACCAATGTATATACTTACGTATTTTAAACTCCATACCATGATTACAGTAAAATTTCTGTGTTGTTTCTTATGGGGAATTGATGAGTGTGTCTTGAATGCGGGATGAAGAAGGAGCATAATCCTTGATGATGAACAATAAAAACACAAACTGATAGATTTTCACTATTGCTACCCAAGAATTCATTTTTTTCTCCCCCTTCTCCCCCCAAGAGCCTTCCCTCTTAAAGTTGCCCATAGCCATGGTACGTGTTTTGACTAACAAAATGTTGGTGAGAGTCAGATGTTACAAGAGAAGATTTTTAAAGACTCAATTTTCCATGTTCTCTTTCTTGCCAAGGTTACCACTAAAGCTTCGTGGTCATATGATATAAGATATTCCTGAGTGTCTCCAACAAACAGGTTTCTTTAGTCTGTTCAAATCATAGCTGCAGCAGAAGAGAAAGATAAACTTTTGTCATGTTCAAGTCACAAGAGTTTTGTAGCATAAAATAATCTTATGCTACAGGGAAAGGCTTAACCACAGTTGACACCTAGACAAATTAAAGGCTAGCTCTCTTGCTATCCTTTTTAATCCAAATGCTGGATACTTTTTTCAGAAATAAATAGCAATACGTAACTCCCATCGAGTTTGTAAAATGCAGTTAGTAGTCATAATAAGGCTAAACAGGAACACAGATCTGGGTCTAGGTAGCACTGAGTAGTTTATTTCAAGTGTTTCTACTTCCCTTTTCAGTGTATATTCAGTCTGGTGAAAATAAAACAGACACCTCTTTGCCCAAGAGTCCATTCTGAGTCATAGCAGCCTTCTGAGACCTTACATTTTTGTGTCAGTAGGCGGTCTCATCTTGCTCCCACAAAGTAATGGGTAGCTTTGAGCTACTGAGCTCATGGGTAATAGCCCAATGCCTAACCCACAGAGCCACCCGGACTCCTCATTCAGTTTCCAGGGAGCCCTAAACCTTACTTACCATTGCCAGCTTCTCAATTTATATTTGTACAAATTGTGGAATACAGATAGTTTGCAAGACCATGTGAAAGTATAAAGTGCACATTCAGAGAGAGTGTAAAGTACCACCATTTGGTTCAAAACCTTGGGGGGAGGGTGATATGAAATGTGAAAAATAATGAACCTCTTTTACACATTTACTACAAAAGCAGTATTCAAACCTTCATTTTCTTGATGTCTCCTTTTTTCTTAGTCCCCCATCTCTCTTTTACTGTCCTCTTTTTACATCCTCCTCTTGCTAGAACTCACTATAATAGCAGAAAAGAATAGTTGAGGAAGTGTCTGATAAAACACTTCCCTCAAATATTCATATCGTAAGGTCCTGTCTCATCCATCAACCCCTTGGGAGATGCAAGGGTTAATATACTCAACTGCTATATGTAAAGATGGGGGTTCAGAGAAAAACTCTCAGAAGTGCTTCAGATGAAAGGCCTGGCAATCTATTTCAGAAAAATCAGATATTGAAAACCTTAAGGAACATTGTTTCACTCTAGATCAAATCATTGTTGACTACCTGTGTTGTTATTATTATCTTATCCACATATTATGCAAGATTGAGAACAGGATCTATTTTGTACCTTTAAAAATAGGACCAAGGGAATTTCATTTTCCTGGAGTTTCATTTATGAGGAAAACCAGGTACTCTAAATAGCAAGAGAAAGTATGATTAAATGGTAATATATATAGGATCTCAAACATTTTAACCCTGAGGCAGGCTATTAATTACACTGAGAGTGTTCATGAAAGATCAATTTGAATGTTAACCATCCTTCTATAATGAAGGCGGACTTTTTATGAACAACTCCCAGTTTTCTAGTTCTAATATTGTTAAGTGTAACATAGTAAGCCTTGATTTTAAAACAAAAAACAAAACTCCTGGATGCCATCTAAGGTTCTCTAATACTTTTTAGTTATAAGAAAGTGTAAAACATTAATTTCCAGTGACAGGAAATCGACAAATAGCCGTGAGTGAACAATAGAATGAAGTAGATAGTGATGTTGATAAAATTTAAAGTATTAATTCATAAAGTTACCATTTAGTACTTCAAGTCTGGAAGACTAGAGTGCCTTTTGATTCTTTCAAAAGGATGTTCGCAGAATCAGACCATTTGGTGAGTACTTTTTTCCATGTCTGTGATGAGAGTCAGCTGGGCCACTCACTCCTCCTCCACGGGGCTGGCAACTCCACAGGGAGTTGCTGCAACTGGCTTCCCGGCTACCCCCCTCGGTTCCCTGCCCTTGGTGCAACTGCCTGCTGGGAAGAAAAGAGGACACAGACAGAGAATTCAATGGTTTGCCTTTTTTTTAAAAAAAAAAAAATCAAGTTTAAAGTAGTGCCAACCCACTTTATTTAATGTAGGCAGCGACTTTCCACCCACGGCTTCCATCGCAGCTGAATGTTCCAACCCCGTCGGCCCATGAACAATCTTTTCCTGGGGATAACTGCCAGTGACTTGATTATTACATTTTCCTTTATAACTTTGAACTTGAATTATCTTTCACTGGTTGAAAGCCTTTGGGAAACAGCTGGCAATAAAAGTTAACTCTTTACTTGCATTTTCCCCCTTAACCTTGGGCAATTTAAGACTGTAACCATAGCTAGTACAAGAGTGAAATTAGAATTAGAAAGAAAAAAATCAAATCTGTATCTTTTATTCACACAGAAAGAGAATTCTTTGATGAAGGCAGAGTGGTTTATGTGGGATAGTCTAATTTCTCTCAGCACAGGCCTCAACCTCTGCTACTATAACTTTTTTAAAAAAAACTTTGGGGGAAGTTCTGTACTCTAAATTACTCTCATACAGCTATGAGGACTACTTTTGCTTAATCTAATATGTATTGTATTTTTAAACAATTATTAGCACTTATCTTAAGTGAGTATAAGACACTACATGAGATTTACATAAAATTCACTATAGCTAAATTAGGAAGAACAGAATGAGGAGAAGAAGTTAACTAAGACTCATTAAAATCTTATTGTTGTGGGATTTACGCCAAGTAGACGAGACAAGATGTGGGCAACAGAGACACAGTTATAAAATTTCATGTTTTTCTTGAGAGGGGCCCTTGTGGCACAGTGAGCTTATCTGTGGGACTTCCAACTGCAAGGTCAGCAAGTAGAAACCACCAATTATACCATGGAAGAAAGATGAGGCTTTCTACTCCGTGCAAAGAGTGGCTGTCTTAGAAACCCGCAGGGGCAGTTCGTGACTGTCCTGTAGGGTGACTCTGATCTAGAACTGACTCAATGTCAGTGAGCTTGGTTTGGAGTTTACACAGGAGACCTTGGTTGGCTTTATAGCCAATTCATTCTATGTAGAGTCACAACTGGAAGCTTCCATGTTGCTGAATAGGTTTAGTTTTTCTTTTCTGTTTTCTTTAAACAAAATTTCTCAATATAATAGCAACAAACTGAATCCAGAAGCCCACAAAAAAGTTTACACACCAGACCAATGGATTTTATTGCAGGAATTCCAGGTTTGTTCAAATTCCAGGTTTGATACAAAAGTCTACGTACTATATCATGATAGTAGAATGAATGGCCTAAACCACTTGATCTTTTCCATAGATGCAGAAAAGGCATTTGATAAAAAGCATTTGATCATGTGATCAACGGATATAGAAAAATCATTTGAGAATATGGCTAAAACACAACACTAGGGGGCTGAGCCCCACTGGCGTTGTGGTTGTGCACAGGACTGCGGCCCACTGGGTTGGAGGTTGAAATCCAGCAACAGCTCTCCGGGAGCAATGCTGGGCCTTCTACTCCCACCACCAGGGGGCAGTGATGCCCCTCCCCCCCTCCCGAATAAAACAAAACACAACACTAGAACTAGAAGGGACATCTGCCAATTTGATAAAAGACCTCTGGAAAGCTACACAGGGATGTGGGGGCAGCTTACAACCAGTTGAGTTGTGTGGAGTGATTGTGCAATTGAAAGAAAGGAAAGAATAGGGAAGCATAGTGCTCAGGGTGTGCACCTCTCCCAAGAAGCCAAGAACAAGAGAGAGGGGGCAAATGTATCCTTTAGCATACTTATATAGTCTTGGGAAATGCAAGCCCCGTCAATCACACAGGTAACAAGGTGGGTAGTGTCTAAACCCTACATATCCCTGGACTCATCAGAGGAGTAACCCCACACTTATACTTGGAACAGGCAGAGGGGAGTTGACTACTTCTTGAACTGGGAGAAAAATAGAAACATGTCTGTTCCTATAGATAAGGACCTCAGGCTGCATAGTGATCAGCCATGAGTTTGAATGAAATACCTTCTCTTTTTACTTTTCTTTTTTTAAAAAAAAAAGATGATTTGATTGTGGGTTCATAGGACTCCTAGCACATTCTATACATATGTCCATTGTATGTCAAACACATTTGTACATATATTACCCTCATCATTCTGAAAACATTTGTTTTCTCTTTAAGCCCTTGGCATTGGTTCCTCATTTTCTCCCTTCCTGCTCATTTCCCACTCTTTCAGGAACCCTTGATAATTTATAAATTATTATTACTTTGTCATATCTTACACTGTCCAATATCTCCCTTTACCCTCTTCTCCATTGTCTGTACTGCAGGGAGGAGGTCATATGGCGCCCCCCTTTTACCTCTGTGTCCTTCTACCCTGCTGGTGTCACCACTCCCACCACTGGTCCTCAAGGATCATCTGTCCTGGATTCCTTATGTTTTGGTTCCTATCTGTACCAATGTGCATTCTCTAGTCTAGCCAGATTTGTAAGGTAGAATTGGGATAATGATAGTGGGAAGTAGGAAGCAATGAAGAAGTAGAGGAAAGTTGTATGTTTCATCACTGCTACACTGCACCCTAAACAGTCCGTCTCCTCCCTGTGACGCCTCTGTAAGGGGAAGTCTGTTATCTACAGATAGGCTTTGAATTCCCAATCTGTACTCCCCCACTCCCCCACATTTACAATAATATAATTTTAGCTCTTTGATGCCTGATACCTGATCCCTTCAATACCTCATGATCACATAGGCTGGTGTGCTTTTTTATGTGGGCTCTGTTGCTTCTGAACTAGAGGGTCGCTTGCTTACCTTCAAACCTTTTAGACCCCAGATGCTACATCTTTTGATAGCCAGGCACCATCAGCCTTCTTCATCACTTTTGCTTATGCACACATTTGTCTTCAGCGATCCTGTTGGGAAGGTGAACTTCATGGAATGACAGTTTAGTAAAACAAAGTATTCTTGCATTGAGGAAGTACTTGAGTGGAGGCCCAATGTCCATCTGCTGCCTCAATATTGAACCTATAAATATATGCACATAGATCTACCTTTATAGTAGCACTATAATAGGGGGACTATTGGGAATTATTTTAAAATCATTTTATTGGGTGTTATTACAGCTCTTATCACAATCCATTCATCCATCCTTTGTGTCAAGCACATTTGTACATATGTTGCCATCATCGTTTTCCAAACATTCTCTCTCTGCTTGAGTCCTTGGTATCTGCTCAGTTCTGTCCTACACCCACCCCCCCCAAGATCTCATTGCTAATTTATATTTTAAAAAGATTTCATGTCACATACCCACTACTGTATCCCTTCAACCACTTTTCTGTTGTCCATCCCCCTGTGAGGGGAGTTATATGTCAATCACTGTAATCGATTCCCCTTTTGTGCACCCCCTCCTATGCCTTCCCCTTTCCTTGCTGGTCTCACTACTCTCATGATTGGTCCCGAGGGGGTTATCTGTTCTGCATTCCCTTCATTGCAAACTCTTGTCTGTACCTGTGTACATGCTCTGATCTAGCCAGATATGTAAGGTAGAATTGGGTTTAAGACAGTGGTGGTAGAAGAGGAAGCATTAAAGAACTAAAGTAAAGTTGTATGCCTCATCAGTGCTATGTTCTTCCTGCAAGAGGATGTCCAACTATCTACAGATAAGCCCTGGGTCTCCACTTTGCTCTCCCCTTCATTCGCATCCATATGACTATCTGTTCTGGGTCTTTGACATCTGATACCTGATCCCATCAACATTTCATGATCACACAGGCTGGTGTGCTACTTCCATATGGGCTTTGTTGCTTCTCAGCTAGATGGCTGTTTGTTTATACTCAAGCCTTTAAGGTCCCATAGGCTATATATTTTGTTAGCAGGACACCATCAGCTTTCTTTACTACATTTGCTTATGCACCAATTTTGTCTTCAGGGATCATGTCAGGGAAGGTGAGCATCCCAGAATGCCCGGTTATTACAACAAAGTGTTTTTGCATTGAGGGGGTACTTGAGCGGAGACTCAATGTCTGTCGGCTGCTCTACTACTCAACAAATAAACATAAGTACATATATCTGTTTTCCTATAATTACATAAAATGTATTTACATATATACATGACTGTATTTAGTTAGACCTCTATAAGTGTCCTTTGCTTCCCAGTTCTTCCCTCCTAGGTCTTTTTCAGCTTTTCTCTTGTCCCACTATTGTGTTCAACCTTCATTTGGGTTTTAGCAATTCCTCTTAGGTACATTGTCCTTCATCCAGTCCCTCTCACCCCCTAATCTCCATCAACCAGGCATCTATGTTATTAGATATGTTATTAATTTTAGATCACTTATTCATTGTTCCATCGACCCTGGGTTTGTTGCCCCCACTTCCTTTCCCCTGCCTCCCCTTCTCCCGTGCCTCCCCCTACCCTCTGCCCAAGAACCGTCAGTCCTCTTATTTCCTTCTCTGGGTTGTCTATCCTGCTGCCTATCCTATCTAGATAGACATGCAGGGACAATAATGAGAACAAAAACAAGACAAAACAAAACATAACAACAAAAGAAAACAAAAAACTGTAACAGCTGTGATAATAACAGCAACAACAAAATCAACAGCAAGGAAAGAAAAGCTTACTGTTATCAGTTCTGTCTGTTGACCTTTAGAAATGTTTTCCAGTTGAACCTGATGGGGTACCATGCCCTGTCCCCAAAGTCTATTTCTGGTGTTCCTCGGGTACTTGGTTGCTTTGCTCCCCTTGCTACTCTGTTGCATGCCCTTGGTGTTCCACCCTGGTGTGCTGCTGGCTGAACAGGGTTAAGTACAGTTTCAAGACTAAGATGGAACAGGAAGGAAGGCCTGGTGGTCTATTTCTGAAAAAGTAGCTAAAGAAAACTATGGATCGAAACAGATCCTTTTGCTCGTGGGTTTGCCGTGATGCAGGGTTAATGTGATGCCTCATGATACCAAGAACAGAACAAAGTAATAAAAGAAATGGAAAATGTACTACAGAATCTTTGTGTGCATGTATAAGAAAGAGCTTAATATAAAGGGTAATTATACATTAAGAAAACATTCCAGCCCAGTTCAGATCAAGTCCGTAAATCTGATATTCGCCCATATGTCAAATACCATTTATAAAGTCCTCTTCAGACTCACAAAATGCATGCAGTGATGCTGAATGCAGGAAGATGAGAGGCCAACGGGTGGGAAGTCTTGTGAATCCAGTGGCATTGTAAGCATGTCAGCACTAGCAAGGGTCTCCACGTGCTACCTCCAGCTCCAGGACTGTAAGAAAGCAGCTCCATGTGCCTTGCTGTAAGAATGTCTCACTGGGAGTGTGTCTGTACTACAGAATTTTAAGAACTGAATACGATCATCAAATTAAGAAAGTACACATGAGTGTTTCCAATGTAATTGCTTCCATTTTATTTTAGAATAAAAATCATATGAAGTAAAAAATAGGTGTTCAGATCAAGTATTACAGTTAGGCAGTAACGGAGATGATTTCTGTATTAAAAAATGAGAACTTAAAAGCTCAAACTTTGAGGGTGATGGTAGGTGGACCAAAAGGCCTTTATAATCTTTTCTTTCTATAGTTCATATTGTACCTAAGATGTTCCAAAATTAACAATAAAATTTTGAATTAGTTAATACTACTTATTTTAATATAAACATAGACATATTATATTCATGTCAAGGGGGAAATGATGGCTTTTGAAAAGTAAATCCTACATTTAAAAGCAACAATGTAATATTTGCAGAACAATATCTATAGAATTTCTAAACAAACTTTGATTTCTCAAGAAGATAGGTCTATCCAGTTAGGAAGGACAGGAAGACTTATTTTTAATTGCAATCAGTGAATCTTTCCATATCTGCTAGAGCAACTATTATCCAAATTCTTCACAAATAATAAGCAAATAAACTTGCTATAGGCTACAATTTACTAAATTGGAAAATATATTGATGAATTATCCTTTTTTTTTTCCTTTTTTCAAGATCACAAGTTTTAGTCTGAAGCAAACTGTTTATTTTACCACCAACCTGTCAGTTCATCCCACTATGGTAGCTTCTGTGTTGCTCTGATGCTGGAAGCCTTATCACCAGAATCTCAAATATGAACAAAGCTACCCAATGTGATTAGGCTTCAGCTGATAGCAGGTCCAGCCTGAGACTGACAGACTAGGAAAGAGGAATAAACTGTCCACTTCAGAGGGATTAGTCACTGAAAATACCTTCCAAGTAGTTACAGAACATTAACAGATTGGAAGACAAGCTCCACAGATAGGAAGGAATTCAAAGTATTGTGGAAGAAGATCTGCTTTCTCAATACAGAGTCCAAGATAATGATGTGGATGGAATAAAGGGTTTAGGATCCACATTTCCATTTGGACACAATTCAAAAAGAGAAGAAAGAGCTGCAAATATATAAAAAAATAATTGGACCATAGAATGTATGAATTGTGAATGTAGGAAAACTGGAAGCCATCAAAAAATGAAATAGAACAATACAGACTGATAGCCTAGAAATTACTGAGGAATTATGTGGTTGACTTTGTTGGACATAGCAATTTCAAGAGGAATGGCATTGCATTCATAATCAAAAAGGACATTTCAAGATCAATCTTAAAGTACAATGTTACCTGAGATAGGATTCTCATACAAAGGAATTGAGTTAATAAAATTATTACTCTTGTTTACTCACCAATCACTAAATCTATTGGCAGAGAAACTGAAGAATTAGGCAAATGTGTTCAGTCTGAAATTAATCACATATGTAATCAAGACACACTAATCATCATGGGATTTGGAAACACAAAAGGATAATAGCTAGAAAAATATGTTTGCAGTGATAGAAATGAAGCTAGAGATAATATGACAGAAGTTTGCAAGACCAATGACTTCTTCATGGCAAACACTTTTTTTCCAATGATAAAAACCCATGGACTTCACTAGATGAAATTTTTAGGAACCAAATGACTATATATGTGGGAAGAGAAGATGGAGAACCTCAATTATAGCTACCAAAACCAGACCAAGGGCCTCAGCATAGGTTGAATTTAAAGAAAATTAAAGTAAGTCTACAAAAATCAAAGTATAACCTTGGATTTATCCCACCTGAATTTTGAGAACATGTCAAGAAGGGATTTGATGCGTTGAACGCTAGTAATCAAAGACATGATGAGCTTTGGGATGACACCAAGAACATCGTACATGAAGAAAGGAAAAGGCCAAAAGATAAGGACTGAGGAAAAGATCAAAGTGAATGCCAGAAGAAATTCTGTAACTGACTCGATCATAGAGTAGCAAAAACAAGTGGGAGAAAGGATGATATAAAAGAGCAGATCATCTCAAAGACAGAGCCAGAAACTAAATTAAAGTATTATAATGAAATATGCAAAGACCAGGAGACAGAAAACCTAACAGAATATCTCCATCTTAACAAACTGAAAATTTAAACTTTGGGTTTCAATACTGAAAGAGTTTACAGGCAAATTATTGAACAATGCAGGAAGCATTAAAAGAAGATGGAAGAAATACAGAGCACTGTACCAAAATTTGGAAGAGTTGCCTGACCAAAGGATTAGAAGAGAATTATCTAACATATCATTAATATCTAATGCAAGTAAGGTTTTGTTTTTTTTTTTGCTAAAGGTTATTCAACAACAGTTGCAGTAATACATTGCCAGAAATGCCAGAAACTCAAACTGGATAAGAAGATATGAGATACTATTACTGACATCAGATGGACCTTGGTTAAAAGCAGAAAGTACGAAAAAGATGCTTACTTTTATCGTACTGAGTATGCCCAGGCATCCAATTCTGTGGATTATAACAAATTAAGCAAAGACCTGAGAAGATTCGAAATTCCAGGATGCTTAATCATGCTCATGTAGAGCCTATACATGGACAAAAAGGCAATCATTTGAACAGAACAAAGCACTCCTGGGTGATTTAAAATTACGAAAGGTGTGTGTCATGGTTGTATGTCTCCCTTTATTAGTCAATCTATTGTGCTGAGAAAATAATCAGAGAAGCTGCACTATATGAGGAAGAAGGAACATCAAGATAGGTGGATAACTAAATAACCAAAACCATCTTTTCCACCTAAGGCCATATTTTATCATATTTAGTACTTTATTTTCTTTGGAGAAAAAGACAGTTCAAAATAATTTATTTTCCTTAATAAGTTACTTTGTGGGAATTTATTCAGGTGTAGAAATTAATTAAAATAATCATTTGTAGAAAAAGTTAAAATTTTCCATATTTTGAAAGTGGCATGAAGTTCAACAATGATTTCAGTAACCTAAGTATTTCTTCAATAATACCTCATTTGTATAGAACCATCCATTACTCCCACCAGAGGGCAGTGATGCCAAAAGAAAAGAGCCATCCAAATTTACAATTCTCGCCTATGGAACTCACATTTACTAAGCCAACCTACACATTGAAGAGGATTTTTATGTTACTTAGTTAAATGTTTATCATATTATTATTATAAACAGCTGAATTAGCATATAAGTAATTGCATTGCTATTCATTATAGTCTCCAAAACTGTTGTACATACTTTTATTTCAGTGAATTGTTCAAGCATAATCATGCAGCTATATATGTCACTACCCTCCCACTGAAGATGTACAAACGAGTGATCAGATCACTTAAGTCATCTAGCCAACATCCCCCATCCAACTCCCTCAAACCCAAGGGTTCTAGTGACTTTTAGTCAAGAGTGTTTCCTAACAGGATATTTATTATCAGGGCAAATCCAACAAGAAACATTTTCTATGAAAATTCAAACAAGATTGGAGTTCAGGGATCTATTGCTGAATGTGCACATCTTCAGTGCACGCTATCATATATTGGTGTTGTTGCAAATGCTATTCAGCCATGACTCAGAGCAGCCCTATGAACAAAGGAGTGAGCCATTCATCGCCTGGAGCTGTGCCATCCGCACATGTGTTGCTGTTGGAGCCATTGTTCTGTCCATTTTGTTTACCCATCTCTTTGCAGGTCTTCCTCTTTTTTTGGCTGATCCTGTACCAAACTTGATTTCCTTCTCCAAGGAAGAGTAGGGAGATGAGAGTCTTCAAAGTATTCATGAGAAAATTCAATTATCTCTTACATCCATTTGCCCACACATTTTTTGAGTCTATTGTACTTCAGTTTTCTATGATAATTACGATACATGTTTGTCATCATGTTTTGAATTTTGTTTCTTCTCATTATAGGGGCTGAATCTTAGTAACCATGAACTAGAGTGGGGTAGTGGCTATGCGTTGGGCTGCTAATAGCAAGGTGAGCAGGTCAAAGCCACTGGCAGGTCTTTGGAAGAAAGGCGGGGCATTCTATTCCTTTAAAGAGTTAGTCTCAGAAACTCACGTCTGTAGTTCTGCTCTGTCCAACAGGCTCGTGATGAGTTGGCCCCCACCCGATGGCAGTGAGTTCTATGACCATCAATCAAAGGGCAAGTTGAAAAGCACCACTGCTAGAATTCCACATGCACAGGTTCATTGCAAACAAAGCCTGTTTGAACATAGCTCTGTGATAGGTGGCTGCCAATAGGCTCTCTCAGTAATATACTTGTCTTAGTCCCAGCTACTGCTGTTGAAATGTGTCCGTCAGTTCCCGCTCATAGAGACCCTGGGCAGAGTGGGATGAGACACTGCACTGCTCTGCCATCTTCCTAATTGTCCCTATGCTGGAGTCCGTGGTTGCAGTCACTGTGTCACTCCATCTCCTTGAGGCCTTTCCTCTGTTTTGCTGCCTCTCTTGCAAGCATGCTGTCCTTCTCCAGGGACTGGTCTCTCCTGACCATATGTCCAAAGTATGTAAGACAGTCTCACCATCCTCGCCTGTAAGAAGTATGCTGACTGTACTTCTTCCAAGACAGAGCTCTCTGTTCCTTTTGCAGTCCAGCGTACTTTCAATATTCTTCATAGTTTGAGCAAAGTGCCTTGAACAACCAGACCAATCAAAATTAGCTTCTGCCTCCAGTGATTTCCTCTATATGGAGGGATGAGAATAAAGTGGTTATAATAGACAGTACATCAGAGAAATGACAGCAGGAGATCAGAATGATAAACATGACTGGAATGGTGAAAACCTTGTCACTGGCTCTCCCCATACACATTGGGCCTGATCTAGTTTTCAACATTTTCTTCCTTCTTTCCTTCCTTAATTCTTTTCAATATTGGTGTTTAGTTCTGAAGTATTTTGTCATCAGGGTAGCCCTCTTGAATTATTGTTACATGCTTTTGGGCATAGGAAACCCAGGATTGATGAAACTCTAGAGACAGTAAGTAGAATAAGGGTTCCTGGACGGTCCGTGGAGAGGGTTTTGGGCAAAGGCGAGCTGATGTCAAGCTGATCAAGAAGGAAGAGAATGTTTGGAAAATGGTTGTGCTGGCAATTGCACTACACTACGTGATGTGATTCAACTATGCAGTGATAGTTTATCTGTCTTATCTCCCAATAAAATGGTTTTGGGTAAAAAACAAAACTGGTGTCTGAGGAGAGTTACTGAGTCACAGTGATTCAGTAGAGAGATCTGCTCAGAAGCTTATGGCAATTAGTTTTGGGGATCCCAAAGGGCTGGATTTTTGTGAAGGACACAGGATGATTAGGAAGCTTATTAGGATGAAGTTTTAAGAAAATTTGACATTGAAGTGGGGAGAAAATTTGAGCACTCTCTCGGATAAGGATTGGGACGGGTCTGTGGCTCAAACCCACCTGGGACTCCATGGGAAAAACATGAGGCTATTTGTTCCCATAAAGATGAACAGTCTTGGAAAGCTGATACAGGGTCACAATGAGTAAAAACAAAACAAAACTCAATGATGGTGGGTTTGGTTTTGTATTTCATGAAGCATATACAACTTATGTTTTTATGATAATCTGAAAAATATAAAATCAAATGTACTCATATTAAAATATACAAATTGTGCTACTTTCTTTAGAATAACATTCAAAAAACAAATCAAGTAGGCTATGTTTATACATTTCCCCCAAAAGTTGTCTTTTTAAGCTTATTTAAAATTATCAGAAGAATTTAAAGTTAAAAGTGGAACTATAATGAGTAATATTTAAAATTTTAATTCAAACATTTAAATAAATTTCCAATACATCATTGGAAAACTAAATAATGCTGTATATTTTCTAAACAAAAAATGTCATACTCTATCACTGAGCGTCTATGTAGTGACTGATGCAATCAAAATAATCAAATGTGATACATATGTCTAGTCTCCAAAAGGACAGAGGAAAACGAATACGAACTGTTTCAAACAGCAAATATATTATTCGCTGACCACGTGTCATCACCGTGACATGAGGCCAGTTGGTTGTCTCCAGAACCACAAAAACAAAAGTGAAATTAAACGCATACTTCTCATGACTGTGAAAGGACGCTACACAAGCAAACATTTCATGTAATCGTGTAATTTTTAGTGGAAAAAATGTGATTGTGGAAACGGCATGGGGGCCACATCTGACCACCCCTGGCTTCCAAAGCAGATTGTCACAAGTCAAGGGGCAGAGATGCTGTCACTCTCCATCCTTCTTAACCCTATTCTGATGCCAATCATACCCCCCTGGCATATTACTTTGGCCACTTTTTTTTTTTTTGCTCTCTTCTGTAATTCGTTTTAACTGCCAATGTTCCACATAGACAATGCTCATGATTATGGATTACTAGGGAAGTTAACGGGTTACAATTCAAGTGAGAAATGTTTAGGGTACAGTTGCTCAGTGAAAGCTTTGTCTTCTCTTCTGTGCCCACAGGCAGGCCTCTCTGGCCCCTGACTCTTAGCCTGGCCTCTGCCCTGCAGGGCGACATTGCAAAGTTCGTTTGGGGCTGCCAAAAATGCTCAAAGTATTTCACTATCGGCTCACCCCAAAGACATTCAGCCTCAACTCTGTGGTCAGAAAACCCAACTCCCCCGTATAAGTAATCAGAAGCACCTCACTCTGCAAACCAGCCTCTTACTGCCCCCAAACCACTCAGTTTCACCTGCTTTGTGGGTTGGGAAGGCCACCCAGCTGTTTGGTGCTCAGCTCCTGATCTGCGGCCACTGCTTCTCTGTCCCTCCTCGAGGTAGGCATCACAGCTGTCCCCAGGATCAAGGTCACTGAGGGGGGATCGCGAGGTCCGAGGTCCAAAGGACACACTCTTCTCTGTTTCTAATAGCAAGTTCCCTGTCTCCTGCTGCTGGGGTGACTTGCTTTCTGCTCAGTGGGATGACAATCATGATCAACCGCATTAGCGACCACTCACAGCAAATACCATCATCCAGTCCGTGCTTTCCCCAAACCCTTTCCCCAGACTCAGCAGGACAATGAAGGTCATTTAACAAAGACTATGGCGGGAAGAGTCATATTTTTAAAATCAGTAGATTCTCTTTGCTAGCCTAAACCTTTCTGCTGCTCAAATTCTCTGGGTACTTCTAGCCTAGTTGACCCCTGAGTTAGGCATCACACAGACCCATTTCTGCAGGGCATTAGGACCGGGTTGACTTTAGCGTCTAGAAAAACACTGGCGCTTTTCCCTAGATTCTGGAAAGCATCAGGCTAGATTGAAATGCGATAATAACTTTCTCCACATTTTTTGCAATGTTGTATCCTTAGTGACTAAGGAACGCATGTTAGTAATGTATTCATTTTTGTGAGATCAAACCGAACCTAACTCATTGCCACGCAGTCAATCGTGACTCATAGCACTAGACTGTATCTATCAGACTGGAAAGTCTAGATTTTCTACTGTAGGAGCTGCTGCTGGTCTTCAACTGCTAGCCCCGTGGCTCACAGCCCAACACCCAGTGACTACCCCACCTAGTTGTGTGAGGTGCAGTGAGGCACACTATCTTGATTGTGATGGTAGCTTCATAATTGTACACATATTTCAAATCTTACGAATTTAATAGTTAATCATATTCAATTTAATATCTTCAACTAAAGTTGTTTTTAAAACATCATTGTGTTCTAGCCCTGAGCCTGAGAGCACTTCATACATATATTCAGGCCTTGAGATGATTTTAACTTTGTTTAATCACTAAATGCTATTTTTCCACATTCTCTCTGATAAGAAACCCTTTCTTGTGTGCTGATTTCTCCTCCCTACTTCATTCGTTTAAAACGGGTATTTAGTGCTGAGCCCCGGTGGCGTAGTGGTTGTGCGCGGGACTGCGGCCCACTGGGATGGAGGTTCAATTCCAGCAGTGGGGCTGGGCCTCCTACTCCCACCACTGGAGAGCAGTGATGCCCCTCCCAAAAAAATAAATAAAAAATGAAAATAAATAAAATGGGTATTTATATTTTTCTGTTACCACAAACAAGTTAATAAATATATTTCTGAATACCTACGAAAGGAGCTTTTGTGGCACGGTTGGGTAGGTGTTGACCATTGACCACAAAGCCAAGAGTTCAAAACAACCATCTGCCTCACAAGAGACGCATGAAGCTATTTAGTTTCAGAACCCCTTCTCCCCCGCCCGCAGCACAGTTCTCCTCTACCCTGGAGAGCTGCTGTGGGTTGGAATCCACTCAATGGCAATGGGTTATTGTCCACAGTGCTTCCATGTTTCATTTTATAATTCTTCTGGAATGCATGCTATGCATTTTCTGACTCTCAGACAAAGTTTTTTGTTTTCTGTCACAACAGATGAGTTGGTTTTCTAAAAAATTTCTGGAGCTAAGTCATAGAACATATATTAATTTTAGTCTGACTTCTTTCACTGTGCATAATTATTTTGAGATTCATCAAAGTTGATGAGCTAATCAATAGCTGAGGGTTGTGCCATTGTGACATTGTTTTGCTATCTTGTCCTGCTGTTGGACAACTGTGTTGTTTCCATTCTGGTTCTTATAAATAAAGCAAATATGAAAATTCGTCAACAAGAATGAACATATGCCTTCACTTATATTAAGTAAACAGTTTGGAATGAATAGTTATAGTGAATAAATATTTTGGAATAGTATGGGTTATATGGTTTAAGTATATTTAACTTCTTAGGAAATAAACAAACAAAAAGCTTTTCCAAAGAAAGTTGTGCTATTTTACCATGTCCATATGAAAGCTCATATACAGTTTTAAGCATTTTAATTTTAAATAGTTTCACAGATTATTTAAAATTAAAATGTTTAGCATATTTCATTAGTGCTCTAGTTTATCTTTCTCTAGTAACTGATATTTAGCATCTTTTCAGGTACATACATATCCATTAATAAAGTGTGTAAAATCTTCAGATGATGTTTATTTAGTTCTTTATTATAGAATTTTGAGAATTCTGCATAGTCTAAGAAGCACTACTGTCACAGTAGCTGAAGACTTTGGTAGCTGAGCAAAAGTGAGGTGTTTCCAATCCCAAAATCCCTACTGCATGCGAAAAGGATGTTCTGTAAAGATTTACCGAAAACTTAGGAATACTCGATGCAACAGTTCTACCCTATCCTACAGGCTTACTGAGTGTCAAAACAGTCTCAGTGACAGGGGGCTCTATATTCTCTATATATGCCCTTTAGTCGATGTTAAGTGTGCAATTGACTCTAGAGAAGTATATATATACAGGGTAAGTCTGAAAGTATTGCTACAAAATCATGGACCCCTTTATTAAATGAGAATATAAAATTCTAGAGCTATTAATTCTTGATATAGCCTTCATCCATGTCTGTACCCTTCTGGCAGTAGTATTTTGTCTTTCTGGACCAGAGAGAATTGTGTGCTTTTTTGACTTACACACCCAAATGGCAGTTTGGGCATCTTGAGGGAATCCATCATGTTCCTTTTAAATGTTCTTTGAATTTGGGAAACAGAAGAAAGCACATTGAGAAGATACTTTTTTCAAAGAACAGCTCTGATAATCGTCAAAGAATGAGCAGCTCCATCTTTGTGATAGAACAGAAGAGAGCTTCATGGAGCTTCTGTGGCCTTTTTCTCACCAAATGAAGTCTTCCATTTTTAAAAAGCTTCTTTTAAAAAATGGTCATGATAATCCTGTGTCTTTTGTGAAAATCTATGAAAATTATTTTAGTGGGGTCCTAAAATAAATTCACCCTAATTTCTGATGCACTGACCACAGAAACATTTTTAGGCACATTTTGTTGTCATTGGAACCCCTGTATCAATGCATTTTTACTTACCTTCATAGAGCCTAGATACAAGGCCCTTTGTAAACATACAGTTTGTAAATCTATTTTCCCAATGTATTATTTCTTTTTTGGTTTTGATTTTTAATTTTCTTAATTTTGTTCTGAAAATCTAAAGTCCTTCATTGTGATACTATTTCATTTATCAACTCTTATTCCATATATGGTGATTTTGGTGTTGAATCTAAAAAATATTGAAACAAAAAATTATCCTTTAATTAATACAAGGTCTAAAAAGACTTTCTCTCAAATTTTCTTAAGAGTAGTTTTATGACCGTGTGTGTCAAATTTAGGTCTAGGAAGTATTTTGAGTCAGTTTTTAAATAGGTAGAGAGGTTTGGTTTGAAGTTCTTTTTCTTGCTTTCTTTTTTCAAGAAATATATCCAACTCTTCCAACACAATGGTTCAGAAGGCTCGTCTTGTCCATTGGGCTTAAAGGAAAGCTCAGTTGTGAGGACAGGACAGACCTGGACAGGGGGTTGTTTTGTGATGAGTCAGAACTGACTGGGTGGCACCTGGCGACAGTCTTGTCCACGGAATTGACGTTGTCACTTTGTTCACTATTAACTAAACATCGATACGTGTGCCTAATTCTAGACTCTTCTCTTCCATCGATCAATTTGTTGACCTTTACAATTCCACTCTTGACTATTGTAACTTTATAGTATGTCTCAGCATAGGATAGTCTTTATTTCCACATCATTTTTCTTTTTCAGTTTGCTTCATCTGTTCTAAGTCTTTTCATAAACCCTGGTAGTAGAGTGAATTACAAGTTTGACTGCTAATCACACAAGGTCGGCAGTTTAACCCCACCAGTGGTTCTGTGGGAGAAAGGTGAAGTGGTCTGCTTATCTTTCCATTAAATTAAAACATTCATTAAAAATAGATATCCACAGAAGCCCTAAAGAAACTGTAGGTCCAATAACGATGCTATGGGTTGGAATTTTTCTATTTTGTATTTCTACATAATTCCTAGAATTGCATGTGGTGTTAGGCTGAGTTTCTAGAGAAATAAAACAAGCGACACACAAAATAACTTCATATCAATCTGTAGTTTGTAGCAAGAAGGCATCCCTGCAGTGGCAGTCATGTACTTGTGTGCCAATTTCATGATTGGGAATGTAGGGGTGGAGTCTAACCTGTCAATCAGGAGATAGCTAGTGAGGCCTCTGTGTGGGCATGGCTTTCTCTGAGAATTCAGGCAAGTCTCATTATTTTTCCCTTGTGGAGATGAGAGACCATCTCCCCAGTTATTGGGAGACAGTCAACTGACAAGGCAAGATGGCTGGCTCTGAGGAACTGGAGGACCCAGAGGAGATGCCACATGGGCTTGCCCTGATGGAATCAGACCTCTGAAGCCAAAAAGTCACAGAGAGACCCCTGCCAGTGCTGAGCTGTTTCTACCACCAATGGATTCTGCTGGTGAACCCTGAGCCCTGGAAAAGAAGTATCATGAGGGGAACCCCTGCCAAAGCCAGGATGCTTCTACTGCTGTTGGACACACAAGACTCACTGGCCTGTGAGTGTCCTAGTGTTGTTGCACGTGCTTCATGAGTTGGAAGGAGACTTTATGGACATATGGGCTAATATCAGACTTTTGACCCTGAACTGGAGTGGGTTGGGATGCTTTCTCAGTGTTCCATTCCTCTTGTGTATAAACCTTTCCCTGAGATCTATATGCATGCTTCTGTATTTGTTTCTCTAGTCTACCTAGACTAACACATCTGCCCATGCCAACTCAAGTCCATGGGTACCATGTGAGGTGGAGGCCTCTCTAAATGCACATAGTTACAGACTATTAAGCAGGAGCAGGAAGCTTACAGGGTACAGAGTCGTGAAGATCCAAGTTGATAGAAACATAGCATGCTCCCGGCGTGGGCAGCCCACGTGAGGCCACTGCTGAAAAAAAGTAGGATGGCAAAGGACAAGAGACAGAGGAAATAGCTCCCATTGGACAGTTTAAAGTGACCAGATTTTAAGCAGGATACCATTGACCAGGGAGAGGAGGGGTTCTTGATGAAAACTTTGGTCTATTTGGAGCAACAAAAATGTTCATAGAACGCAAAAATAGTATTGTAATATATTTATCTAATTTTAAAATGCCGCAGGACGTGGGGCAAATTGTTAAAAAGCGGGACATCTGGTCACCTTACCATTGTCTCTCTTGTAAAAAGACATTGAGCAATTGGCCTCCATTCGTACACTGTCTTTTAGATATGAGTTGACATAAAGTCTAAGCACCACACCTGCCAAGTTCTGAGAAGACTTTGACTGAGATGACATTGAATGTATAGTTCAGTTTGAGGAACTGATGTCTTAACCTTGGCACACATTTCCATCCATGGGTCAGGACAACTCTGCACTTAGTTAAGTCTACTTCCATTTTTTTCGTCAAGTGTTATCATTAGCTCTTTGGTAAATCGTACACTTTATTTAGGTGATCACTTCGTTAGCAAATAAAGACCACTTTACTGTTGTATTTTCAGACATTGAAGCCATCTACTTATTTATTTCCCAAATGCACTTGGGAACTTTGGTGATTTACTGAGTTATGTGTTGGGCTGCTAACTGCAAAGTCAGCATTTTGAACCTAGCAGCAGCTCCTCTGAGAAATATGAGATTTTCTGCTTCTATAAAGTTCATAGCCTTAGAAACCCAAGGGGAAATTCTATATACACCTTTTCTAAATTTAGAATACTCAGTATCTCATGTTTTGGTCTTAATACATGCAAAGTTTCTTATGAGTAAAATTAAGTTGTCTAGAATTTTCTCTCTTTACAGTAATATATAAATTTGTTAGGATCCGCATAGTATATGTAGGTTATATTAAATGCAAATTTTCTTTTGAGTTATACAAATATGATTAAATATAAAAATAAACCTCAATTTAACTGGTTTCTGTTTCAGTTCTCCCTTGAGTTTAGCTAAAAAGTTCACTCAAAATAATGACTTAGTAACTAGAGAGTAGGTAAAATTACTGATATGAATCAGAATACAGTGTACCAAATTACATGTTTCTCAGATCTCTTCTTCAGTTCCTATGTATTCCAGGCCTCAGCCAGCCAGCACGTCTAGCTTTGACATCATGAATTTGCTTAAAATTTTTCCTATCAAAATATTACTAATTTTACCATGTACTCCTCATCAGCATAGTTGTCTTATGCCTGAAGAGGGAGTTGAGTTTTCCAGTGACGTCCTACGCTACCCTATCCTGCTACATTAGCTCATGCTCGAAGGAGAACTGGAACTCTTGGAAGATGCAACCAAGAGAGGGAGTCCACATCTTTAGCAAAGTTCTTAAAGAGGCAAAAATTGGGGGGCAGAAAAAAATTAATACGCATGGCCTTGGCAGCAGTTTATGAAACTCAAACTTGTTCCACCCTTTTTCTTCACCTACATTTCCCACTTTGTTTCAAATTAGTTGTTGTTCCAGTTTTGAGAAGAGTAGACAAACAAAAAGACCCTTATCAGGCCATAAATACACAGGTCCACCCGGCCTTATCTTATGTTACCACTCCCAAGCCTGTGCAGATTGATTTTTGAATATTCTTGCCTGTATATACTTGAAAGACAAAGGCAGATAAGAAATTCGATCAAAACTAGAGGAAGCCAGAGGGAGGCTAATCATTTGGTAACATGTAGTTGGTTGGGAAGTTGAGAAATATTAAAAGTACTGGAAACCTCAGAAATCTTTGAAAAGGTAGTTATAAAACAATAGAGAAAATTGATTTAACACAATGCTAATAAAACATAATTTGTGGAAAAGATGCTTCCTAGGAATGTAAGCAATGC
The DNA here is from genome assembly GCA_004026705.1 of Nesogale talazaci. Taxonomy (NCBI): domain Eukaryota; kingdom Metazoa; phylum Chordata; class Mammalia; order Afrosoricida; family Tenrecidae; genus Nesogale; species Nesogale talazaci. The sequence goes on from PVJH01001040.1 coordinate 142,820, forward strand.
AATAATGGTCGTGAAAAGCATATTAATGATAGTTAATTCAGAAATAATAATTCATAATTTTGTAGAAATAAATTTTGGGAATGCTCACATCTACTTTTTACTTTATTTTTTTTCTCACATCAACTTCTATTCACAGAATAAATCTCAGTGAATATTCAACTGCATGGACCAAAATGTAGAACATTTTGAATATTTTCATTAAATGCAATAAGTTTTTTGAACAAACAATTTGCATGTATTCAGAATTTGGCCATTTATCTGACTGCTGAGAGAAAGAGACTTAAATGTTATCTACCAGATATTTACTAAGTATTTGCTATGAGGCTAAGCCACTACTTTTCTGTCAGTATGTCACGCTGTGGTGGCTTGTGTGGTGCAATAATGCTTGAAGCTGTGCCATTGCTATTCCAAATGCCATCAAGGTCACCCAAGTGAACAGGTTTCAGCAAACTTCCAGATTAAGGACAATTATGAAAAGCTCATCTCCTCTTTTTGGAGGAAAAAAACACCGAAAACTTGTCACATAGCTTCAAAGCATTGTTAGATACAGAAAGAGTAAATTAAGGAAGCAGAACATTGTCAGAGATGTTCCCAGAGGATGGGGCCCTCAGTTTCATGGGCTCTCGAAATGTGACTTCAGAGGAGCTGATTTCTTGTAAAACAGTTGCTCATGGTGACATGAGTTGTGGAAAACTTTTGGGAGTGGAGCCTTTCAGATCTTCATTTATTGACGCACATGACTCAAGGTAAAGAGGAACAGATGCAACATTCTTTTAGTGAGTGGTTTTTAATGGCTTGGAATGTGTGAAGTATGAATTTAGGAAAATTGGAAGTAGTCAAAAATGAACTGGAATGCAGAAAGATGGATTTTCCAGCCACTAGTGGTTGATTTTTATTATAAGTGGCAAATATGCTGATATTGGCTATTTGAATCAGAAAATCATAGGATTTACTATACTATAAATAGCACAACCAAGAGGAATAACACAAGCAAGAGGTTTTTCTAGATTCACCATGAAGTACAAGGCTGTCTATGATAGGATTATATCAATCTGCCTTCAAGGAAATCCAATCAATACAACTACTATGAAAATTTATGCACCAAACACAAAAGTTAGTGATGCAGAAATTGAAGAGTCTACTAATGACTTCAGATGAAAGTTGATCAAGCGTGCAATCAAAATGCATTGATAATTATTAGTGATTGGAATATTAAAGCAAGAGAAAAAGAGGAAGGAACAGTGGTTGAATAATCTGGACGTGATGATAGAAATGAAATTAGAGATGGTAAGATAGAATTTTGCAAAAACAAAGACTTGTCATAGCAAATACATTTGTTCAACAGCACAAAAGGAACTATACACATGGACTTCCACAGATGGAATATACAGAAATCAAGTTGACTGCATCTGTGGAAAGAAACTATGGAGACGCTCAACATCAACAGTAAAACCAGACCAGGAGCTGACTGTGAAACAGACCATCAATTGCTTGTATGTAAGTTCAGGAAAAAGCGGGAGAAAATTAAAACAAATTCACTAAAGCCAGAAAAGGACACTGATTCTATCACACCTAAATTTCAGGAACATCTCAAGATTAGATTTGACCCATGAAGCAGTAATGACAGAAAACCTGATGAGCTATGGGAGGACATCAAGACCAGAACACGTTGTTGTGCTCATGAGGAACTTGTACATGGATTAAGAGTCAGTTGTACAGACAGAATGAGAGCTAGTGCATAGTTTAAATTAGGGAAGTGTGAGTCAGGGTTGTATGCTCTCATCATATTTGTTCAATCTGCATGCTGAGCAAATCATCAGGGAAGTGCATTATAGGAAGAAGAATGTGCCATCAGGATTGTAGGAAGGCTTATTAACAACCAGCATTATGCAGATGCTGAGTGTGAGGAATTGAAGCACTTTTCGATGAAGATCAAGGATTGTAGCCTCCAGGATGGATTACAACTCAATGTAAAGAGGACCCACTTTCTCACAACTGGACCAATAAGCTACATAATAATAAAAAATGGAGATTAAGGGAACAACAAGTGATTCAAGATCAGTGGCAAGAAGGGTGTGAGAGACCTGGGTGATTGATCAAGGGTGATGTAACCGAGAGAAATTACTGAAACCCAAAAGAAGGCTGAGCATGGTAGTGGGACAAGAGGAAATAAAAGGAAACAGACTAAAGAACTTGGAGGCAAGGGCGAATTTATTGAGTTCTAAATATAGGCATTCACATAAGTGTATATATCTATATATAATGATGGAGAAATAGATCTACATGCATATATTTATAGGTTTACTATTAAGACATCAGATAAATATTGGGCCTCCACTCAAGGGCTTCCTCAATGCAAGAACACTTTGTTCTAGTAAATTGGCATTCCATGATGCTCACCTTCCTGACACATTTCCTGAAGACAAATGTGTACATAAGCAAATATGGGAAAGATTGCTGATGGTGCCTTGCTATCAAAAGATATAGAGTCTGGTAAAGACTTAAAGGTAAGCAAGTGGCCATTTAGTTCAGAAGCAACAAAGCCCACATAGAAGAAGCATATCAACTTGTGTGACCCTGAGGTCTTGAGGGGAGCACGTATCAGGTATCAAAGAACCAAAAATTATATAATTGTAAATGAGGGGGAGTTCAGACTGGGGACCCAAAGTCCATCTGTAGGTAGCAGGAGATCCCCATACAGAGGAGGAAACAAACCAATCGGCTGCAGCATAGCAATGATGGAACATACAACTTTCCTCTAGTTCTTCAATGCTTCCTCTTCCCCACTATCATGATCTCAATTCTACCTAACAAATTCAGGTAGACCAGAGGATGTACACTGGTACAGGTAGGAACCAGAAACATAGGGAATCCAGGACAGATGATCCCTTCAGGACCCGTGATAAAAGGCCGGTGGAAGGAAGGTGGGGTAGAAAAAGGAAAACTGATCATAAGGATCTACATATAACCTCCTCCCTGGGCTATGGACAACAGGGAAGTGGGTGGAGGGAGACATTGGACAGTGTAAGGTAGAAATAATAATAGCAATTTCTAAATTATCAAGAGTTCTTGAGGGAGGGGAAAATGAGAAGCTGATTCCAGTGGCTTAAGTAGAAAGCAAATGCTTTGAGAATGATGAGGGCAACAAATGTGCAAGTGTGCTTCACATACAATGGATGGATGTATGGATTGTGTTAAGAATTGTATGAATCCCCAATAAAGTGATTTAAAATAATAATAAAAGATAAAAAAATAAGAATAAATGGAGAAAAGGTTGAAGTCAAAGATTTTGTCTTGCTTGGATCTACATCAAGCTCATGGATTTAGCAGTCAAGGGACCAAAATGAATGGCATTGAGTAAATGTGTGGCAGAGGACTTCTTGGATGGTCCTTTGGGAGGTAGGGTGTGTCTGAGCATCTCCGCTACATCAGATGCTGGGCAAGGTGGACATTGAATGGACGCCTGAAGAAGAATGGGTGCATTTGAATTGCGGTGCTGGAGAAGAACATTGCAAGTGCCATGCACTGCGAAAAGGACACACTGTTCTGTAATGGAAGAAAGAAGACCAGAGCGTTCCTTAGAGGAAAAAATGGCGAGACTTTGCCGTACATGCTTTGGCCATATTGTCAGGAGAGACCAGTCCCTGGAGAAGGACATCATGTTCGGTCAAGTGGAAGGTCAGGGAAACAAAGGGAGGCCTTCAGTGAGATGGACTGACACAGTGAGAGCATCAACGGGCTCTGGTGTGGGAACAATTGCCAAGAGGGTGCAGGACCGGGCAGTGTTTAGTTCTGTTGTGCATCGGGTTGCTATGGGTCCGAGCTGACGCTGTGGCACCGACCCATGACAACATGAGCCTGAGGAAGAGTCCAAGAAGTCCATGCTCTTAGCTGCTAACCAAAATATTAGCTCGTCAGTGCACCCAGAGGCATTTGAAAAGAGAAGCATGATCATCTCTTCCAACTGATTAAAAGCCCTCTTCAGCAAAGTTGTGCTCAGACACAAATGGGTCACCATAAATCAAAATTAACTCCATGGTGAGGGGTGAGATTTTTTGTTTGTTTTGTTGCTGATGTGGGAATGATAATTCATTTGGGTCTTCAAAAAAGAAAATGACTGACTGAAGGATAATGATTGGCAAACTTTTTTCACATTGTTAATGCTTTAATCCAATCTAAAGTGTGAAAGTTAAGATCATTTATTTCCATGAACAGGTAATCTATGACTGTCCTCTTTTAAAGACAGGCTAAACCTAATTTCCTTCTCTCATTCATTCACTTTATTTTTCAACAAAACAAGTAATTAAATAAGTAGATCCTGTGCTGAACACTAGGAATCTAGAGGTGAGGAAAGAAAGAGAATTACCTGCAAAAAAATGTTGGAAGAATGCAGGCAGACAGACGCTCAAGCCTCCTGGAGGACAATATGAATCAAACACCATTACTTTGCCAAAAAAAGAACAATATGACCACCATATTCCTGGTGAAAAAAAATATTCCTGCCTTAACTAAAGGAAAAAGTCAAATAGAGTCCACCACTAATTTTAACCTTGGGTCCTGAATATTAGCAGCACGGGTATTTATTAAACAGTTTGCACTATTTTTAAAAATATAAAATGTTTTTGATTAGATTGAGATGGTAAGCTTTGAATTTTCATCTTCTGATTTTATTTTCTGGAACCATGAAAGTGGAAGAAAAATGGATGTCATCTCTTATTTGTGAGATACTGTGGACTTGTTGCCTCTTTCTGAAGTATCTTAGTCAAAATTTATACCTGTAAAAAGAATTCCTTTTAGAAAGATTATAATTCTTGTATGCAATAAAGATTAAAATAGGAGACTATATATGAGGCAGAGATTACACGTGTTCCAGATGCCCAACTTTTTCAAAATGCTAGATTTCTCTTTGATTCCTGATATCAGCCACTCCCCCCTTAAAATACTCCCTCACATCACAGAGTTCTGCAGTCTGCTGCAATGTCTCACAGACTTAACAAACTGTTAATGAGATGGCTCATATGTTAAGTCCCAAAGTTGAAGTTCAAACATCTGCTGCAATCTCTCCTCTTCACAGACTGTGGAAACTGATGAAATAAGGTCAGGTGACGGGGTGCAACTCAAGTTCCCAGAACTAGAGGTTAGACAGAGGCAAGCTCAATTCAGTCTTTAGGACAAGAGAGTGAAATCTCAAAAAAAAAAAGTAAAGGACGTCTTGCTTGTTTAGTCAGGCTAAAAATTATGCTGGGACTCACATCAAGATGACTCACATGAATCCTGGGCCAGCAGTCTTTGGGGGAATAATTGACGCCTGCTTGATAGTTGATGCCAGTGAATCAACACTAACTATTTTTCTGCCCAGGCTCAGTTGGGGGGAGAGGTCACGAAGATGACCTCTGCAGACAAAACCTCAAAGGGTAGTGACTTGAGGCACACCTATTGGTAAGCTGAGGACTCAAAATATGTCCCATCCCACTCCTTTCTCATTAGTTAAACACATAACTTCCTCGAACATTGGATTATACCTACAAAGGCAGAGGGTCACGTATCATAAAAGGGAGGACCATGGCTAGGATGGCCATAGTAAGTAATTAATTACTTGCCAATACCTATTGATTAATTGGCCTATTTTAAACACTCAAACAAAATGAAGAATATATATTAAAATGTTAACTCAAGTGTGTGTGATTTGCTACATGAATATAAAAATACAAATGTAAAAAAAATACAAATGTAGAACAACCGAACACATCTAGCAAATGGAAAAACACCCACATATTAATTCCAGAAAAGATGACTTTTAACAAATAAGATTACAGTTAAAAAAAAACACTTGCGTATTTTTTATGTTAGGGTCTATATATTTGTGTTTTATAATACTCTCATGGAAACCAATGATATGTGAAAATGGGGGATGACTCTATGAGATCACAGAATGGAAGGTGATTGCATCATGATATAACTGCCACATTGAATTATTACATAGTTGCCAAACCACTGAGGATCAAGTTGACATATAATGTTAATCATCACAGGAAATCAGCAGTATTTTTGCCTAAGACTTTGGCATTCATTACTGCCAGGCATATGTAGTTAATGTGCAAAATAGTCATACAGTAGATTTTTAAAACTGTTGTCTGCAAAATGCAAAATGTCTGATGATGGAATAATTGATTAGCGAGAAGTACGCATAATGTATTCTAGGAAAAAGGTCAGTAGTCTTAACTTACAGAAAAAAAATATTTCTGAGGCTAATGTTTGGAAAACAGGGATTTGGTAAAACATAAAACTTGGAAAAGGCCCTTCAACAAGTTCATGGAAACAGTCATTGAATAGTTAGGGGAATTTTCACTAAGCTTTTTGAAAGTCCTGGGGGGAAAAGATTGGAATTTCTATCCCCCTAAACAGTTACAGTCTTGCAAACTCAAGGTGGCCCACTATGAGTTAGCACTGACTTAATGGCAGTGAGTTTTGAGAGTTAAGTCTATATCGAAAGAATGTGCAAATTTTAGTAAATAATTAAACTTGCTTTTCATCACCAAAATATCCACTGACTTTTAAGAAGATATTTACACTGAAATAAAAACTACATTAAGTCTCATTTCACATTTCATATGTGAAAGAATTTATGCCACAAATGTCTAAATGAGTTCTCCAAAATTAAAGTGTATCTTTTTAAGTGTAGGTGTTATGCTTTATGTTTTTGTTATAACCCATGCAAATTTTGTGCATGATACCTTGTACAGAGTAGACATAGGAATATCATAAATAATTGATTGATGATCGTATTTCAACAGTTTCCAGACATGGAAGACAAGATCTGTGATGTACTTCTAAAAACTAACCCATGAAAATGTTGTGGATCACAAAAGGGAGACTGCCCAAAATAGAACTTGACAATGCACCCTGTAGATTGGAAGACACTCAAAATCCACAATGTCTCCCAATGAGCTTCAAGATGCTATAAGTGCAAGCCAGGCTTCCTTCTGTTGCATCTGGGGTCACTATGAGTCCAAGTCCACTGGACAGCAACTCGTACAGCAGCATCCACCTAGAGATACCTACATGAATTGTAATTTAAAGGCACTATATAGAAAATGATGGCACCATTGAAAATCCAAATGTGTACAATGAAGGCAGATGATCTCATTTATCAGATGATTAAGGTAAAAGAATTAAATAAAATTCGAATCCAATTAGTCTCTCCAATTTATGTAACTTTTAGGAATCTACAGTGTGTCCTCAGTTTAACTCTTTATTATATTCTTCAGTTTGGTTTTGGTTCTGAATAAATATGTATAGTCATGGAAAATATGAACAATCTCAGAACCTCTGATGCATGACAAATACATGCAGCTGAAGACAAAATAGATGACTGGGTCCTACTAAAAATAAGACTCTGACATGCATCTAAGATGTTATGGAAAGAGTAAAAAGAGAATTGATAGTTTTAGGAAAGCATTTGGCAAAGACATATTGGAGCAGAAATATCTAAAGTTTATAGACATTTCAGCATCTCATCAAGAAACATACAATAATACAATTAAAAAATTGGGTCAAAATCATGAACAGATATTTCACCATACAAGACATCCATTAGCCAACAAACAGAAGAAATGCCTACAATCAAAAATCACTTGAGAAATGCAAATGAAAACAACAAGAAGACAGATGTTACTTCACCCCAGCTCTGACTGCACAGTATAAAAAGCAATCAAAGAAACAGAAAATAGCAAATGTGGAAGATGATGGAGAGAAACTGAGATGTTTATCTACTGTTGGAGACTGCAGCACAGAACAATCAATATGAAAATTGGTATGGTACTTCCTCAAACAATTGGGAAAATAAATATAACCCACCAATCCCACTACTGTGTGAGTTGTTAATTTTTATGGTTCTTCTAGTCATAATTCTTTACACTACACGTAATAATTCAGGACTCCATATGCCTATGACTATAGTCTCATTTTGTAGGCCATCCTCTACTATATTAACAGACAAGATGAAGGTGGGATTAAGACTTGACCTTACTAGAGGGTGTGAACTCAGCCACACCTTTTGTTTCCTTGGAGTTAGTTATCTTTGAATCTACCCTAACAGTGGGTGTGATTTAATACACCATTCTTTATTTTCCTTGGATGGCGTATATATACTGGTACCATTGTAGAGTTCTAAGACATATCTCCTCCCCTAGAAATCTATTTCCTAAGAGAGCTTTGGTAGAAGAAAAAAATAGTGCTGTGAATTTTTGTCACTTTGGGCTTCTGGAGTTGGACCCTGTTTCTTCTAAAAGAAACCACACTAGGTACATATCCTGTGTTAAGCTGGAATGTCCAAAGAAATAAACCAGTGACAATCTCTGTGTGTGTGTGTGTGTGTGTGTGTGTGTGTGAAGTCCATAATCTGATGCAAGCCAGGACCCTCTTCAGACTCATGTAGCTGCAGTTTGAGGATGCAGAAAGTTGAAACAGGATGCAAGACGATCAAAAGCCAGGTGATCCTGAGTTACATGGACCCAAAGTTGGTGAAAAAATGGCAGGATGGTGACAGCTCTCAGGGGCAGGTGGCTCACATGTGACTGCCCCTGGAGACAAGCAGAGTCCCAGCAAGCAGAAATGCAAAGAGACGGGGAGTGGGGGTGGGGCAGGGGTAGAGAGAGAGAAGTTCTCAGTTTGTCTCTTATAAAAAGGAAAAACCCTCAAAGAGGCACAATGATACAGTGATTTGATTGACAGGCTGGGATCCACCCTACTTCCACACAGGCACCATCAAATGGACATAAAATATACCTGTGGTACACGCGAAAGAAATCAGAACTGTATCAGGAATGACCGTGTGCACATCTGTGCTCATTGCACTGCTAATCACAATCTCAAGAAGGCAGAAACAACCTAAATGTCCATTGGTGCCATTGGTGAAAGAATGAACTAATGAATAGGGGTATAAATACACAATGGAATATTAAGGAACACTAAACACAAACAATGAAGTTTTGAATGAAGCATGAGGACATTACGCTGAGTGAAGAAATATGTCATCACAAAGGGGCAAATTTTGTCCAAGACCACTCTGATAACAATATCAAGATAAAATGTTCACACTATAGAAAAACAAATATTAATGGTTAAATGGGTAGACTGAAAAAAAAAGAAATTGGAGGTCTTGAGGTGGTAGGTAGACAGGTATTCACCTGGGTAAAGGGAAAGAACATAGCCTATCAGAAAGAGATAGACAAACCATGTTAGAAGCAAAGCAAGCAATTGGAAGGTTGATAAATCATTGAATACAAAGATTCTGGCTTGCACAAAATAAAAAAAAGGTTTCTTTGTGTGTGTGGTTTTTTTTAAGATACAGAACACATGCAAAAATAAAGGAGGGGGAAGGGTTGGAAGAAAGTGTTTCCTTGGAAGGAGTTGAAAAGAAGCCAACCTCACTATGGAAACAGTGATAAAGAGAGAATATGATAGAGAGAGGCCAAGTTGAGAAATGCTGTAAAGTCTAAGGAATACTGCTGTCAAAAAACCCATGATCCTTTTGGAAAGATTTGCCTAAGCCTGTCATTTCAGGACAGCTCCCTGCCACATATGTAAGTTTTGTTGGAAACTAGACATTCTGCACTGTCAGGATGGGATCATTTTGTACAGTTTACAACGTGGACAGGCCCTGAGGGGAGGGAAAGCCCAGTTTTTCACTTTCTGGTTTTGCCTGGTGAGTTCAAGTTTAATACTAACTACAACAAAACTTGGATTCTCTTACAAATCTCTGAGAAGAACAAAGATAGGACTAAAATATAACTTAGTAGGATAATAAGATTGTGCTTCCACCGAAGTCTACATGCACGCCAGCTCTGCTCAAAATAGTTCATTGAAAAGCCTTATCCACCCGGTTACTGTTGCTGTTGCTGTTGTTCCATTTCTTTGGTCTTGTCTTTTCTGTTCTACCACTTCCCAAACACAACAGAAAGAATCCATCTTTGACAATGGTAGTATTTCGTCTTCAAAGAACATTTTTGGATCTCCTCGAAGTGGCTGTCTTGAAAAATCATTTTTTCAGACATGCAAGAAAACGAGAATGCTTATCTTCTAGTTACTTTTCGCCTTGAATGCAATGACGGCAACGTGTTTGCGCATTTGTCATTAGATGGACTTCCAGCTCTTCGAGACCCCATGAGCAACGGAAGAAAACATTGCTGGGTCCTATCCATCTCACAAGTGCTGTCGTGTTTAAGGCCCTTGTTGCAGCCACAGTCAATCCATCTCACCCCGGCTCTTCCTCCCTTCCACTGCCTTTTCCTTCCACCACACATGCGCTCCTTCTCCAGCAACGGTTTCCTCTGTGTATCCTCCAGAAATAGCAGCAAAGGGTTCCTTACTGTGAAAAATCGATCCATCAACCATTCTCTCCTCAGTGACCTGCCACTGGAACAATCCAAAATAATGTGCGTTAAGCAAGCAACATTTTAAGAAAACATGGTTTGTTGATGAGGAAGTCGCCGATTGAGATAAGTAAATTTCTCTTTAAATATATACATATATTTATTTTGCTTGTTGTAAATATCCACAGCAGAACACATATCAATTCAATAATAGCTTCAAATTCATTGTAGGTATATAATTTCTGGTATATCTACTAGAGCATTTCTTCCTTTTCATTATCTAGCTTATAAAAGTATTTACAGCTAATAAGTACAGCCTAGCATATGGCGATTAAAAGAGTGCATTCTAGAACCAGACTTCCGGAATGTGAGTCTTAATTTTGTTATTTGCTAAGTTGGCTCTTTTGTAAAATAGTTGGGATGAGGACTTAACTAATATGTAGACATACATGAATATATAGGACTTTGAATAGATTGGTATACAATAGGCCTTACATAAGAATTGGCATTTTTGTAAAATCATAGACCCATTATTAAGTACAGCTTTGTTGTGTTAGTTACATTAAATAATCTATGATTATTTTTTCAAGACAACCCTTTTTATATTAATAAAGTCACCACATGGAAACTTATTTTATGATTCAGTCATTAAACAGATATTTACTAAGCAGTTCTTATATGTCAAATATAAAACCATTATTTTATTTTGAGATGATTGAAGCTGTCTTCATAAAACTTTTCTGGTTAATTACTTAAACTATACAGTCAAAAAATGTCTTCGACTACTTAAATAAGAGGTTCTCTTTGTCATCATCATCAAACTGCATCCGTCCCCTTTCTTTTTGCACAGTAACCTTAACAGGCCAGTGTTCTTCTTATCAGCTTTAAAACAAATGATCTTTTGGAAAGTGATCCAAAAGAAACAATTCAACTAAGATATGCTTTGGGAAAATATTAATAAACTTGCCTCTGGCAAACTATTTGCGTTGCCTTATATTTATTTCACTTGGCAGGGAATTTATTTTGGGATTAAGTAAAAAGAAATGAAGGAAAGTATCATAAGACCTTACAGATGCATACTTCTATCCTAAAGCGATCATTGTTTTTATAAACTACTCTTCAGTGGTTTTCAGACCGGGAGGTCTTAATTTTAGTTTTAATTATATAAACTGGGAAAGAATTAAATCACCAGAAAGCATTGAGTCATTGTTATTGCATTAGATTTTCAGCATCTCGATAGGTAAGAGGCAGTAACTAAATGCCTGCTGTTTGGGTTGGTAAGAAAGACTCAGGGGAGACTACAACTGTTTGCTACAGAGGTGTCCCTGCCATGTCAGAATTTCACCGTGTTCCATATGTTTTCAAGCTGTTTCAGAGGGTGTTGATCATTAGGCCTTTCTATCAATCAAGACCTCAAAGCAAAACAGAACAGAACAACAGCCAACCTGCACTACCATCAAATGGATTCTGACTCCCGGTGACGCGACAGAGCAGGCCGAGCTGCCCCTGTGGCTTTCTGAGACTTTGCCTCTGCTGGAGTGGGCGGCCTGGTCTCAAAGGGCTCAACTTTACAACTTTTCTGTTAGTAGGTAAATGCATTAAAAGAGCTAGCACCTCATGGCAGTTTACAGTCTTGCAAGAGTTATTAAATAGTAATTGTGAGTGATCAAGAGTATTATTATAATAAATAGATACCAGAAATTAACTTAGGCCCTTTTGTAGACATGCAGAACACAATGTGATCCTCATTTTTGGCATTCTCCAATATTTTAAAATCCTGTGGCCAAGATTCCCTTACACTGAGCTCTTTTGGGGTTTTTTCTTTTCTTTGCTTTTGTTAACTAGGTCATGTTAATTCAGTGGGATGTCCTTGCTTTTCCAGGTCTCTCAAGTTTTCAACCTTTGACAGATTGAAAAGTGTTACCACTTTGCTAATGTTCATTTTAGTGAAAACTATTTGAGTTTTCTTTCTCTGACCGGTTTCTTCTGCCTTTCATGGGTTCCAACTTTTGCAGGTTTTACGGTATTACCTTTACATTTGTTAGTCAAAGAGAAGAAGCATTACCAACACCAAGGTCATGCTGGGAATAATGAGGAAAACTAAGACAGTCCAGGGTAGACAGAGGCCCCCACGGTGATGGTACTGGGTCATTTTCCTTGCTCTGTTACTTCCTCTAGTTCATTCCTCACCCTTTCTTCTTTTTAACCGCTAGGAAGGATTTTGCTAACTAGTGTGACTGCAATCATTAAGGATTTGGTGAAATTCCAAAATCCACAACCCCTAAGAATTTTCCTGGATCCCCTCGTTGGAGAAAAACAGCAAGCAACTTACAGCACGCTGAATCAGAAAGGTTGGCCTGGAAAATCATTTATGTAATTTCTTTAGTTTTGTTTTGGGGAGTCATCCAAAAGAAGTGTCTAGAGAATCAGATATAACTTTGAGCAGGGTATGCTAACGTGGCTTCAACAATGATTTTACTTTTCTTGTCATTTTGTGCTGTGCATCATTTTTTCCAGTGGTGTGTCATAGTGTCCCAAAGTATGGTCTGACCGTCTTTTCCTCTGAAGCCTGCTCTAGCAAAAAAATACAGATAAAATTACCCCCACTCAACCTGATGTTAATTGCACTGAATCGTCCAGAATGCGTCCCCTTTTATTTGCTCGCGATGTTTTTGAATGGGACATTGTAACTTTGAAGTGGTGGAAGAGCCCTGTTTGAGTTATCAGTTTTAGTTACCATGGTTAAGACTGAAGGATGGTTTTGTTTTGTTTATTGGTTTGTTGCTTTTAAAATTCCTGCCTGAAATAAAAATGTGTTGTTACACTATCACTTAACAGTTGGGAAAGCATAAGGGTCAGGGAATTCTCACTCTATCCTTCCCAGTTCTTCCTCTTACTGTCTCTAACCAGTAACCACGCCCTAATTGAAAGTTTGGGGAGTGAGTGTTTCAAGTGAACACCAGGCCGTGGCACAGCCTGGACGCTGACTCTGCGTCAATGTGGCTGCCCAACTTACAGCTACATTTTCCACTAGTACCTAGGAAATAGATTCCAATAACTTGGAGATTCCCTTTGAATAGGATAGTGTCACCAGATTTCTATGCATTCTTGGCATACCCAACAAAACAGACAAAATACTTCAACAGATTCTCCCAGTAATTGATAACCAACAAATTAAATGAAATAAAAACCTTGAACATTTTGTCTTACATACCAACACACCAAGGGTGCCTATACTTTTGGGAAGTTTCAGTATTGGGGTTTGACATTTTGCATTGGATTTTCCTTTTTAAAATTTCAACTACAAGGAAACTCAGTCAATGGTAGTAAAATAACTTGAACAAAAAAGTTTGAGAAATTCTTTCCTAGGTGCATATTATACTTAAGATACTAATATACGTAAGACACTAATTTATATGTCATTTTAATTTTTACTTTCAGAATAAAACAGATTAAAATGCAGTGTATTTTCAACTCTCTTATTTAAGTTGATTTTGAAATTAATGTTTACTTTTTTTACTTTTTTGTAATAATACTTGGTAATTACCTTTGTTTCTCAACCTTTAACAAAATGTTTCTTTTTCAGTGGTCTCTGACTTGTGATACTTTTTGTGAACAAGAGTTTGACTGCTTTCAATTTGTTTGTTGATTGGTTTTATTGTTTATCTTTTATTTTTTCCTATTTTAGAAGTAAATTCAAACCATCTGGAAGTTTTTAATGTCCATTATGAATCCAAGGCCTTCTTATGCTGGAAAGAGTAAGCTTCCTTAGTCAGAGTGATGGAAACACTGGGATTAATTAACTTTTTGAAAAATTACATGACTTCTAAAGGACACAAAGAAAATACATTACTTCACTGTATTTCTCCTGCTTAAGGGTTTCCATATTTTAAGTGATATGCCACTTCATAATTCTTAATTGTCTACTAATGTAAAAGTCCTATAAAAATTACTTTGGTGAAAGAAACCAGTGGATAAACTTTAATCTTGCCATGAAGTAACTGTTCGTCAATTAAATTCAATAATAAACCATACGTCAAAGGAGACAAAGGGTTATAAGAAAGGTCTGCATGGAGAGTGAGGAGTAAGAGAAATATTTCATCAGGACAAATAATGGGACTGCTTGGGTAAGGTGATCTTGGGTTGATTCTTGACTATGGAGTGGGATTTGATCAAATAGATATGAGGAACAATCATTTCCGCTAGAAGGATAGCACAAGCAAAGGTATGAGATCAAAAAAAATACATAGAATAAGTATTGGTAAAAAGAAAAAACTATACGATTTGTGGGAAGAAGGTACTTAGTGACTGAATGAAGTTAGATTGCATATTATGAGTTATACAGAGAGCGGAGTTTCCAAAGTTGAGGTGGAAGTTGGAAATAGAGAAAGTGGGTGGATATGAAAGAAAAGAAATAAAATAATCTTGTTTTATTTGGTATCAAAATTCAATTTTGTATAATCATGACAGGACAATACTTATGTGGAAATTTTCCACTTGAAGTTGTTTCTTTTCTTCAGATGTTTCTGTTTAATCACTCCATGAAGTGCATCTAACATTTTTAAACTCAGGTGGGACAGTGACTGATTTAAAGGCAATCTAGGTCCCCTGGCTTTTTTTAGGTTCTCTGATGACAAAGTCGGTCCCTCCTTGGCTTACTAATCCCCAGGTCAGCAGTTCCAAATAAGGAGAAAGAGAAGACTTTCAAATTGCATCCTGGGAAATTGAAAGAAGCAGTCCTAGTATGTTCTGTAGGATCTCTCTGAATCAGAATCAACTCAGTGACAGTGAGTTTAGTTGTTGCTGATGGCATTTAGTTTGTTATTTATCCATCCATCCATCCATCTTTCCATCTATTTTTGAAGGCCTGTAAATCTTTTTTTTTTTTTGGTGGCTGGGGGCGGGGGCGGGGGGGCGGGCATCACTGCCTCTGGTGGTCATGGGCGCTACCCAGTGCTGCTCCTGAGAGCCGCCGCTGGATTTGAACCTCCAAGCCCGCTAAGCCACCCGGGCTCAGCCCTGGCCTGTAAATCTTTAAGGCTCTCTGCCATGGAGTTGATGCTGATCATCGTGACTCGACAGGACAGGGTAGCACTTCCCCTGTGAATTTTTCAGACTGTAACTCTTTACCTACAGAGAAAGTCCTGTCTTGCTTCCAAAGAACAGCTGGTGGTTTCAAAGTGCCAAACTGGTGGTTAGCAGGCAATGCACAGCCACTAAACCACCAGGGATACTGCAGTTCTAAATTACCAAATGTCAAATATATCCGGTACTGCCATTCTAATGCAATCATCTGCTTTATATTTGTCAGTTCAAACTCTATACAAAAGAAACCACGGTCATTCAACACCATTTTTTGTCTGTTAACCACAGCCTCTGTAAGGAGGTTCTACTCTGGGACATGGGATTTCAATGAATCAAGTCAACTTGGTGGAAGCTGACAACAGCCGAGACCCTACAGAAGGACTGTGCTTCCTTCCATTCGTGATGTAAAAACAATAAAGGTGAAGATGGGAGATAACTTTAAAAGGTGTATAATCAGAAATAAAAGTAAGATAGAAATCAGTGTAGAGCAAGGCTGCTGAAGAGGGTATTTTTACATGAAAACCTAGATGCCAAATGACAGCATTTACGTGCTTCAGAAAGAATCTCTTTGCTCGTACATCCACCCACAAGAATTTCATGTTGGTGTTTTTTTTCATAGATCCATAACCTATTTAAACATAGACTTCAATTTAACATGTTTTAATATATAGAAAGAATCAATGTCTTCAGATAACTAAGCAGATTTTTCTTTTCACATTAGCACTGGTGACCAGAAAAGGAGGAAGCTGTGTAGTAATATTCAACATAAGTTAAAACATATTTACTTTTCCTTATTTGTGGGGGAAATGATGGTGGATTCTCTAGGTTTCTGTGTTTTTAAAAGTTAGTTGGGTTAAAGACCTTCCATTTGAGCCTCATTGACCGTCTGAATCTGAAGACTATTGATAGCAATTCAATCATTTGAATCATGCATATTCACTGGTTTTGTCTTTGGTCTGTCTTCTGTTCATATCAGAATGGGGTGATTTGGCCTTTTTTTATCTTCAGACAGAACTGGCTGCATCTGAGGAGTTGTTGCAGCTGTGTTGGATATTGCTGAAAATTCCTAAGTGTGACTCAGATGACAAATCATATTTGATAGAGAGTCTTGTGGGGTTTACAGAGTGAGGATTTCCATCCTGAGAATGACTAACTGAAGACCCAACAGGGAACTCCGACAAGATGTTGCATTCCAGCCCCTGCTCAGGGCTTGCAGCAAACTTTGTAAAATATCCCCACACTTGGTGAGTGAGTCTGTATGCCATATAATGAACGGAATCCCAATTTTCTATGAGTTTTTCAAGCATAATTGCAATAATAAATGAGAACCGCAAATAAGCACAGCACTGGTTTGTAGGCAGGAAGATTTCACGCAGGAAGACGTGCTTACAGCACTTCAGAAACCTTGACCATTCAAATAGGTGTTGGCCAATAGTTTTCTTTCCTTTGACTATGTCAGCTATTAAGTATATAAGATTTTAGGTGACAGATTTATATTAACACACGAGGAAGATTTTGGATTTGAATCTGTTTATATAGTGAATAACTAGTAATAAATGCAAATCAATTGTATATGTACATTAAGTCCATTTCCAGAAACTTCAACTTGCTCACATTTTTGTGAGACTCTAAAAACATATGTATACATGTGCGCACACACCCGATTCTAAGAGTGACTTCATCATCAGTAATGATTTTTACTGAAATTTTAAAAAGCCAATACTGAAAATTGCCCCAAGATCAATGATGATCTAAATGAGAAAAGAATGCTGTTGTTTTCTTAAACTGGCCATGATCTCTGCAATTTTGTTCTTTATTCCCCCTCTGCATTCTTTTTACAATCTGTCATTAGAACACATACAGAATTGGTATTCATTCCATTCTTAAATTGTATAAAAGCACAAGTACAATAATTAGGAAAAAAAACTCCAGGTGACACAGTGGGTTAAGTATAGGATGGTTAATCAAAAGATTGTGGTGCTAATCCACTGGTCATTCCTTTAGGAAGAGATGTGGAAACCTGCTTCTGTAAATTATACAGCCTTGGAAACTCCAGGAGGCCATTCTGCCCTGCATTACAGGATGACTATGAGCTGAAGTGGATTGAATGGTTACAAACAGCATAAGTAGTAATGAATTCAAGTGGAAATCATGGGGGAAAATTGGGAAATGTTCCATTTAATTTGAATTTCAAGTAGTAATTTTGAGAGCCGAGTAATAGTTCTGAGCTTTCTTTTCTGTTCTTCAGTTAATTTTCATTGGAAAAATAGGATGATAAAAATCGAGAATGGAGGGGAAGGGGAGGGTAGGAGGGAAAAGGGAAGCCGATCACAATGATCTACATATAACCTCCTCTGGGGGGGGGTGGGGCAGACAACAGAAAAGTGGGTGAAGGGAGACATCAACAGTGGAAGACATGACAAAATAATAATAATTTGTAAATTATCAAGAGTTTGTGAGGGAGGGATGATGGAAGAGGGAAAGGAATAAATGAGAAGCTGATTCCAAGGGCTTAAGTAAAAAGAAAATTTTTTGAGAATGATGACGACAACAAATGTACAAATATGCTTGACACCATGGATGGATTGTGATAAGAGATGTATGAGTCTCCAATAAAGAGATTTTTTAAAGAAAATCAGAATGTCAGGTTTTATAACAAAGGGTATAAGAGAATAGATAAATAAAATGGTCTTAATGTTTTCAAATTTAATGCATTGTCTAACAAAGTGGTTATCAATATAGTATTATAGAATCAAAACTCAAGAGAAAATTGGACACTTTGGACATTAAGACAAAAACAAAGAAAAGAATATAGAATCATTGTTGGACTGTAATCATTCAATGATTAAAATCATTCAATACTTGACTATCATGTCTTACTAATGTCATTACCTCAATCTTAGGAATATCTGTGGCTAGATATCCAAGTCTTTCAATTACAGCATGGCCTTTTTTTCCAATCTTATCTGTGGCTCCAGTCCATATACATTGGTATCTGTTCAAATATGTTTAAAGAGAATTCAACTCTTCAAATATGAGTTCACCCGTGTAAACGACCTAATCCCTCCACTAGTTATAGAAATAGTATATCTTTCCACATTACATTTTACAGTTTTATTATACATTATCTTAACATAGGTTTCAATTCTGCTATGGACTGTTTTAAGTGAAATTTTAAATGGTTTCACAGTCATATAAAAGCACACCAAAAAATCCCTTACAAACAAAATATCTCCTTAGCTAAAAAAAAAGGGGGGGGGCCACATCAGACTGTGTAAGAGAGAGGAAGGAGAGGCAGAGAGAGAGAGAGAGAGAGAGAAATGTTGGTGGAAAAAGAGAAGGGACAGAGAAAGTGCTCAGAGTACTGTCCTTTCATGTGTTGTTCATTTGGGACATAATTGATTTACTCCTTGCTATTGCAGAGAGCGCTGCTGACATTCACTGGCCTAGTGAGTTCATCACAGCTGTACTCGTGCAGCTCTCCCAAGCTCTATTTTCCACTGAAGTAGAAAAGATTTCCATTTTGGGTTGATAATCTGCCACTCCCTTGTTTCAGCTCCTTTTTCCAGTCACTCTCCTTGGTGAAGAAGGAGCCAGAATAATCAGGGCTCTAGTTGGTCCCGTTGTTTAGATCTGTGCTAAAACTCCAAAGGCAATCCAGAGAGCAAAGTGGCATGTCTGTGTGTCCTGGTGAATATCAGTGAAGACACGGGGATGTAGAAAGAAATGTATGTTCAGATGCCGGCCAGCTTGTCTGTAGCATAATAGGATTCACCGTATGCATTTCCCCTGATGGTGACACCAGTTTAGAATCATGTTTCACTAGACACCATATCAGAAAATGCTTTGACATGAGAAGAATGAGAAGAGGAACATAAAATACAAAGGATGATGACTTTGTAAAGAATGGAAAATCAGAAAATGTATATGAATTATCCCCCTGTCATGCGTTTTGATGTGTACAATGTAGGTGAATTTTTTACTAAGCCCATGAACATTCTTTTTATTTCTCTCATGAGTATAAGATCTCATTTATATTTTCTCATGAGTATAAGATCTCAATTAGTATTTGAATGCCAATTAAAATAGAAGTCGAGGAAAAACAAAAACTGCTATAAAATTACTGCACATGTAGTACCGAAAATAAAGCAATAAAAAACATGATTTTTAAAAATCATACATTCAATTTTCCTGTTGAGAAAGTATTTCAACGAGCAGATTTCATGACTTCCAACTTTTTTGGGGGGGAGTGGGGCATCACTGCTCTCCGGTGGTGGGAGTAGGAGGCCCAGCCCCACTGCTGGAATTGACCCTCCGTCCCAGTGGGCCGCAGTCCCGCACACAACCACTACGCCACCGGGGCTCAGCCCACTTTCAACTTTTGATTAAAATAATAAAAGAAGTTATTTCATAAAGGCATGCAAGAGCCGCGGTGTTGCACTTGAAAGTGGAAAGGTGCACAACTTGCTTCAACGAGTTGCCCTTTCCGGTCATGAGATGACGTCATCCTCTTTGGGGTAACTGGGTTTGGACTCCTGGCCACCAGGGATACTGAGAAAGCAAGCGCACCCTGTCAGCTCATGCTCCCTGAATAAAAGCACACCTGGACAGCACACGGCATAAATGGAGTAAATTAGGAGAAGATGAATTTAGAGAAAGAAAAAAGAGAAAGACATCTCTCCCGAGGACAAACGTTTTGAGCTGGGTCTTAGGGAATCAACTCTTCTGAACCAGTGTGTTGTAGTGAAAGGCGGCACCCAGGGCGGTGGACACAACTAGGTTTCGCATGGAAAACTGCATTCAGATCACCTGGCGTCGCATGGAAAGTCTGTGGTGGCATGGAGAGACCACGGGTCGCTCACGAACCGAGATCAGGAGGCAGAGGAAGCGCTGGATTACTAGGTTGCCAAGCAGCAGATTTTTCCTGCTGAGATTTATCAAAGACCTAGAATATTTCATCGAATCCACATACAATGTGAATCTCTTCCCCCTTTTTTTTCTTTTTTGAAGGAGCCTGGTGGAGCAATGGTTAATGAAGTGACTGGCCACTAACCAAAAGGTAGGTGGCGTGAAGCCGGCCCGGCATAGAGATTGGGTGATCTGCTCTCAAAAAGACTAGAGCCTAGAACATGCTGCACAACTGGCCTCTTTAGTCACGTGGGGTCGCTGTAAGTTGCACGACCTCATGCAGCAACTTTTCTTTCTTTCTTTTTTTTTTTTTTTTGCCATGGCCTGCCTTGTGAGAAGCTGTTTCTCTTTAAACTTCTCATAAAAATCAAGACGTGAAAAGACTGAATTCTCTCTAGAAAAATCTGTTCTGACTTTCACAAGCAGCATACGAATCGGAAAACTCATAAGAAAGCAATTCTTGGCTTATGGAAGAAATCTGTGAGAAAAGAGAAACAAGTACAGATGCGTATCTAACGTTTGGGGTGCCATTTCCATGTAGCTCAGGGAGGTTCTTGACATTTGCTTGACATTCAATGTCCAGAGAGTGGCCGAGTAAGGGAGATGAGCAAAGGCAGTTCTTCCAGTTCTCTCTTTAAATCGATCTGGAATGGATTCTGGCAAAACTTCGACATAAAAACCTTCTGGCAAAGGAGTTTGCAGAGTCCTGCCCAAGAAATGGGTATTAAGCCTTTTCTCCAACTTATGTCACAAGTACCATATTATTGAGGGTCACTTAAAAAGCACATACATTGAGTCCTTTTCTTAGAGCACAATGAAACAGCCTTTCAAGATGTGTTCCTAAGTTACAGCCCGCCCCCACCCCCCACACATACATATAGAAAAACTTAAAACCTAGAAGAAACTTATACATAAGCAGACACACACAAGTTCCAGATGTGCTGCTTTCCATGCTTTGTGGGTTGGGTCTTCTATAAGGGGAAAGAGAAATATTAATCATTTCTTTTACTGCTAAGGGGATGGGTGCTGCTCTCATATTTCAGAAAGGGGCTGGAAAGTGAGAGAAGCCAAGCTTTTTCCTATTTAAGGCCAAAGCAAAGGAATCTCTGTGGCTGAGTTTTATGACGGGCCCGGTGCTGAAGGGCAGGGAACATCTAATGGTGCTACTTTGAACTGCTTTCCTTTCCTCCTGGTTGCACAAAGAGTCTCATGTCTGATATTTAGACATGACGAGCTTTGTGCAAAAGGGGACCTGGCTACTTCTGACTCTGCTTCACCCCACTGTTATTTTGGCACAACAAGACGGTGAGTAGGTTCTGATTTCATGAACATGTTGAGGCTTATGTCTTTACTACTCCTTACAAATAGGGATAAATAAGAGAGAGAAACCAGGCTTCTAAAAGATAGCGTCTTTTATAAGTTCCCAGTTGTGCATTGTTCAATTTACCACGATGGGGCCTTTTACATTTGTATAAAAAGAATACCATCATTTCTGATTTTTAAAGCTCTCTGGGTGTTTTAAGTGGGGGAATGTTCATGTTTAACTTGTTTTCATGTTAAAGGCACTGGAAACTTTTAATATGACTTTTTAAAAACTCCCTTCCTGGATTGCTAGCCCTTTGGAATGCTTCCCCAGGCAGTCTGAAAGTTATTGGTCTCTTGTAATACCTTTACGTCCTCCCTTGTGTGCTGCATCCTTTGTGAGGAAACAATATGAATATTGATTATTGTTTTTCCAATCAGATCATGTGTTTAAAAATAGCATTCTTTAAAGCTGTCAGAAGGAAACTCTTGTACATCACTAGATTCATTAAATGTATTTCTGTACAATGTTAGATAGTTAACTGTCAACACTCTTTAAATGCATTCAGACTGTTAAATGTTTCAGCATCCTTGTTTCTATTCTGTATCTAACATTTACAGGGTTGATTAATGCACACTTTCTAGTAATATATCGTTGAGAATGAAGTATTTTCTGCATGTTCTACATTTTAACTGCACTTGCATTAATGAAGAGTTTACTTTTACAAATAGATTTTAAGCATGAATGTGTTTTTACCTTTCTGCAATTGCTACTAGTCTTGTTTGACTTCAAAAAGTTATTCAGATGTGCATTGTAATAAATGCATGTAATGATTCTTAGGTTCTTATAGCTCTATTGTCTCATTACTTATGCTCAAACATTTCTATTAATTCTTATGTTTGTTTTAGCCCGGAGCATTTCCACATAAACATATCAAAATACCAGATTTAAGGGTACAGAAGTAATTACAAGGACATTTCATTTTTGATTTACACATAATTAAAAACTCTTACATGTTTAGATCTGTACTTATGGCAACCATTATGC
>PVJH01001040.1:165635-194364 GCA_004026705.1 Nesogale talazaci
CGCCCTCTCCCTAGAACCCTCCTTCCTTTCTTTTCTCTCTTCCTCTCCCCATTGTGTCCTGCCTCCCCAAAAATGTTGGACTAGGGTTCAAAAATGTTGGACTAGGGTCCCGCCCTCCACTCGCCCTAGGCCAGGCTGCTACCTTTCTCAGGCTACTAAACGCACTCATTTGTTAAAGAGATGCCGAGCTTCGATTTGCAGTGGGAAATATTTGCAGTTGTCTAGAGTCTTGCAGTATTTTCAAAACACGATCGACTTTCTTCTCTGATCCAACTTTAGAAAGAAAAGAAAAGCGTTAGCTACCTATAGTATCTTTCTGCTGCCTAAGGCCTCCCGTTTTTTTTCTTTCTCTCTCTGGGAAATAATAGGTCCTTCTGGAATGTATCTGATGCATTTCAGTGTTCATAAGCTAAAAAGAAGGTTCTATCGTTTTCCCCGTTCAGGGGTGCGCTCGTGGTCTGGACAGGCGCTCTCTGGCGGGACGGTTAAATGACAGCACTGGGGCAGGCGGGTTGAGAATTCCCAAGGGAGGGTTTTTGAGCACAAATCTATTGAATAATCACTTCCACCCATGAGTTTCCTGAAGCAGAAAACACGTCTTTCCCAAGAGTGCTGGTGCTTCTACCAACCTGTGTTGGTGCTTCTACCAACTTTTCGTTCTCCATAGCAGCACCACCGTGGGTTTCATGTTGCCTGCAGTTTAGAAAGCGTGACAAATTTAAGCGTGAGGGATCGCCACCTAGCGGCTGACAGCAAAATGCCTTTCCCATCAGCCCACTAGGAATGCTGCGCAGCTGGATTAAGTAGAATTTGAAAGTGAAATTTCAAATATTGAATATATGATTTGGGGCATTAAATGTCATTCTCTTATTATAGTATCTGCATGATGTCATGTCACACACCATGGCAACACTATGCAAATATTTTTGTCATGTGGCTGCTTCCAAAACTACATAGAAAAATTTTTGAAAGTTTCAAGTCTCTAATGTAATCTTTGCTTAGTGTAAGTAGTTGGCACATAATATTAAATAATCGATGTTTAGATAACTAGTGCTAAGTAACTAGGGCAGAAGAATATTTTTTTCTAATTAAATATTTTCTAATGTTAGGACTTCTCTATGTAACTATTCTGATAATTCCAGTAGAATAAACCACGAGTCTTTACTTGCCTGGAAACTATAAAAGTGTAAATGAACTCAGAAATAAGTTTCTTATTACTTGTTATGAGAGCTTACTTATTAAACTTTCCATTGTGTTTAGTCATTAACCACTCACGTAACATGCATGTTTCTGATTATGTTCCCTCCCCAATTAAACATATGAGCTCACAGGGAAAACATGTCACACACAATCATAAGGAACTCTGGGACCTTTGAGGGTAACGAAAGCATAATTGCTCACACAATTCAGTGTCAGTCATCCAACAGGCCTTAGTTAAGACAGAGTTAAAACAAGAATCATCATTTTGTTATGTCCTAGGTAACTAGAGAACACAACAATACACTGAATTTATTGTGTCTGAAGTGCCTTCTTTCTCACCTATTTTTCACTCAAAGGAGGTACCCCGACATTGTATATTATTGGAGAAAATATGTGAATGAAGGCAGAGGCAAAGGGGTTAAAAAGGTTGATATTGTTGTGTTTAATACTTACTTTTGAATTGGGGATCCTACCGAGAAAAAGAAGTTCAGAAGCTTACAACTTGCCCAGATGTCATCCTCAACCCTATAATGGCATAACTTGTAAGTAATAAAGTATGATGAATACAAAAGTTTGTGTTTTTCATTTCGGAGGCCTTCCACTTCCTTGGCATCTCCAACGCATTTTACATCAGCTGAAATAAACAAATATCCTGATTCAGTTAAAGCAAATTAAACAGCTTAAGAGGAGAGCGGAAAGCCCCTGGAACAAGACTGGAACAGAAAGACAGTGCTTCCTGGGTTGATGTCTTAGCTAAAGACTTCTTTTAAAAAAAAAAAAAAAAAAGGCTGTGAGTTTGCCAGAAGTTTCCTTGCATTTAAAGGGCAGAATGCAGAAAGGCCACTGCTCCACTTAGTCTCGTGCCAGCTATAAGCTGTCACTCCTCATCAAGAGTGTCATCTCTGAGACAACGTGGCTGCCATCTGGATGACTGGTACAAATTCCGGAGATTTATGTAGCCCAGTTCTTCTTAGTTTGCAACATCAAATGATATCTCCACCTGGAAATGATTAAAGCGGATTGCTTAAGAGCTCAAACTTTGAAGATGAAAGATGTTTCCTAGCTGAACATGAAGAACATTTGTAAAGTTTCCAGATCCGCCATGACTCTCTGGAAACATCTCAGCAGACTGTTTCTGATAAAACACATTTCCCTCAAAAAAGTGCTCCCCTTGTTTTCCAGATTCACAAATACAAACACATAAATAAAAGATCCTAAGAGCAGCCTGCAGTTTTTAAAAGATTCAATGTATTCAAGGGGCAGAGGGAGTGCTCTGCATGTTTCTTGTCAGGATGACAACGGAAAAAATGAGATCGCTTTTCTTACACAAATCATTTGTTAACTGCAGCCTGGAGTTACATTAACGGCGTTTTTGTCTGTGCCTAATGAAAACACAGCACTCCAGAATTCCTTTCTGATAAACTAATAAAACCCTGGTATTTTCCATGACTGAGGTCAAGGATTGCCTTTAACTTGTAATTTTAATGAAGAAAAGGAAAAGTTCAAAGATGTGGGGCATCAGTTAAAATGCCAAGATGTAAAAATCCAAGAGGAAAGTTTCAAAACATACTGAAAGTAAAATGTGTTTTGAAAAACAACATTAAGACATTCCTACTTCAGTAAAGGAGCATTAGGTTGCACAAGCTTTGTTGTTAGTTGTCTGTGTGACAGTGGCTGGAAAACATGAATGCACTTCTCAAGTTCATTGAAGCCAGGGAAGCATTCCTTAGGGTTTTCCTAGCCTGTTTATAACATCCGAACTGAAAAGGGAAACTTCTAATGAAGTTACAAGTTCATTAGTATGAGTCACTTGGTGGCTATGTTTTCTGAAGAGCCATTTTAGGGAGAGCTCCGAAACATCATTTCTGCCTGGGATTCAGACCTTTATGATCTGTTTTGCGCTTTGGAGGTGGGGGGAGGGCGGGGGGATTGTTTTAGGGTCCCATTTCCCCAGACAAGGTAAAAAGGCATGCTGCCATGCTGAAGCACACTGCCATCAAGTTGCTGGTCTGGCTGTTGTGAGGGAAGCCCTGCAGCTGCCATCCTTTTCCATAAAGTGAGGAGAAAATAAAGGATAACTGAACTGTAGAGGCTTTCATCTTGTTTCGAGACCAGATACTGAAGATATGTTGCAGGAAAAAGGTTATTTCTTAAATACAGGCCTTTCTAGACTTTGCAGGGCTTACAAACCATACTGAGGCTAAGCTCTGCAGTTGATCTCTTTAGTCCTAGACAGCCTTTGGCACAGCAGAAAGGGAATAAAATGCAGTGGTTAAAATGATCAAATACAGAGACAGTCTTCCTCGGTTCTCAGCTTCATCTCTGACCATGTAGCCGTGTGAAAATGACTCATCCTTTCTGTGTCTGAGATTGTTTAGCTGTAAAAACCTGACTCTGGACTCTTGAGAGGATTAAATAAGATAGACTCACAAAGCAAAGGGATCAGCGGGTGCCATGTGGGCGGTGCTATGCAAATGATGCCTAGTCTTCACTTCCTGACTATTGGCTAACAAATTTGCCAGAAAGAAAGACTAAATGTATTTGATGATCGATCACCTTGAGTCCCAGTGGAATCGATGACAATGAACAGTTTGAGGATATAAAGATTGTAAACTTTTGGTTATCAAGCATAAATTGTAAGGCTGTTTGCCAACTCTAGTATAATTCAAGTATATTTAATTCAGTGTTTTTATTATTTGACATGTATCACCTTGCATTACAGACAAGAAAAAAGAGAATTTGCTTTGTTCATGAAAAATATCTTTAAAATTAAAAATATTCACCTATATAGACCTAACATACTCCCTGCAGAGTCCATTTTGTTACTTCATCTAACATATATTAAGATATTCCTATCCACATCTAGAATCATATATAGCAAAGTTATGTTTTCTTAGCATATGTGTTATTTAAAAGTCAAACACGTTTCAACTTGCAAACTGTGTGATCCCTGTACACACCCACTTACAAATGATTCAACTTTCTGATGCACAGGAAAAATAATGCTATGATAATTTACTTCACCTTTTACTTTTAGATTTGCAGATTGTAGGACATCTTTCTCTGGACAAGGATTCAGTAAGAAGAGAAAAAAAATTATTTGCCACCAAAGCTAAATTAAAATTTCAATTGAATGTTTTAGGAGAATATTACTTTTACTCCACAAGTATGGATCATTTTTACTTCAGAAATGGTTCCAATAGTGCGTGACATGCTCTATTTAAATCACAATAATAAAAGTAAAAAAACCTACATTTGTAGATTTATCATTTGCAGAACATAATATCAACAAATAGAATAGATATGCTAATTTTAAAAAAGAGAACTGGGATCTAAAAAAAGATAAGAATGGAGTATGCTATGTGCTATCTTCACTTTGTCTTGTAATTTAGAGCCCAGTATAGAGACGATTTCATCTGATCATTAACTGTGTGGCCATGAACACATTTCAGACTCAGATTTTTACAAAAAGAAACAAAGCACACGTGACACAAGGAGTTAGAACAAAGAGATTTAATTTAAACAAGTAATTGAAAAATCAATTACTTTGCCTCATAGTAAAAATTAAATTTGCCTTGCATTTAATATCTTTGTAAACAGTATAATAACACATGCAAACACTTCTCTACAATCTTGATATATAAGAAGGGCCTTATATGACATGACAGTTATTTCACCATCTTAGTATCTAATTTCCAAATGCAAATTATAATATTTTATTTCTTTTGAATCTGAAGCACTCTTTTCTTTACCATGCCAGAATTTTCACACATATAACTAGGTCAGGGTGTTAAGACTGAGAACTAGGAGGCATTTGAGTAAGAGGCTCGATTTCCAGTAGAAATGTCGTCAGTCATATATTTTGTCATCTATAGAACAAAATGCTAAATGACACTGCATAAAGTCGTTCCCCCCCCCCCCCCACTTTCAACAAGGTGGTTTGGCATAGAGGATGTAGGGAATGAGTTTCAGCCATGTTTCTAGAACCGACTTTTCACAAGAGTCAAATTTCTTTTAAAATGTATTCGAAATAAGCTATGCCAATAAAACTGTAGATTCTTTTTTTTTCTTCAAACAAGCCAACTTCTTCTACTGAGAGTACTTGGATTCTAATATGAACTCCTCAGTAAGTGAGAAGGAAAAAAACCACGCATGGTGCCATAGCTGGTTACATATTAGGCTGCTAATTGCCAGGTTTTCAGTTCAAACTCCCCCTACTGCTCCAGAGAGAAAGACGAGGCACTGTACTCCTCTAAAAGACTCACTGTGTCAGAACCTCACAGGTGCCTTCCTACTCTTCCCTCATGAGTCACTGTGTATCAAAATTGACCTGATATAAGAGAGGTTTGAGAAAGAAAAAAAAGTACATAAAAATAACTCAACTTTTTAAATGTTTGCTTTTTAAAAATTCCCTGTGATTTCTAATACAATTTGAAAGCAAGAGGCTAAACAAAAAAATTTATTTATATAGTGTTGGATATAGCCTAATTCTATTAAATTATCCTGCAATTTTTATAAGATATTAAGGGGCTCAATTTAAAAAAATAATTTTCAGGTAAAATGGGAAATACTGTCAACCCAGTGCTGTTGATGCTCTAGAGACATAAGCACAGGAGGATGAACACACAGACTATCAAAGGTGTATGTTCATTTCAAGGTCAATGAGGACCATGTGAAGAGCAGATAATTACAAAATGAAATTAATAGGTTTAGCTTTAGCTGCTACCTTCCTTCATGTATACTGTGCCATCAGTGTTCAATACTTGCTTTTTTATAACATTGGTACCATGTAAACAGAGACACAATTTTGGTCCAGAGTCGAAGTTGTCATTTAAAACTAGCTGTATTTTCAAAGGTAGGGTAAAATTTAGAGTTTATATTACCAGTAAGAAATTCTTGATCCATAATTATTCTGCAGGAATATAAGTATAAGCTTTCTGTAGTAAAACTTTAAAGAAGACACTAAGAAGATTCATGTAAAGAAAGGAATACCCAAAAAAAAGAACAATAAGTATAAAAATAAGTACTTTTATTTCACTAAAGAATCATAACATCTTGCTAACACTTTCACATCTGTTTTGCAAACCCCTGGGTAAAAAGAACAATTTTTGAACATAAGACTTCAGTTCTCCTTTTAAGAACAAATGAGTTTATCGCTTAGGCCCTCTGATATGATCACCTTTCATGATTATATGAAAGAAAGTAATTGTTCTTCTTTTAAATGCATCTTTCCTAGCATCATTCAAATAGGTTCACTACATTTACACTGACATCAGCATTTTGGTATTTAGCTTTATTTATCTTCACTAAATATAAAGGAATGCTCTTTTAAGAAGCTTAGATAATATTTCCTTCCAATAGTGCAGTCCATTTGTTTCAAACAGGGATGAGAACCTAGAATAACAGAGATAAACAGAAAGAATGGACAGATTCTTTATCTATTTAAAATTGCAGCAAAGCAATTTTTCTCCCTTTTATTAGCTATGAATCACATTGGGAACTTGTAGTCTAGTATATGAACGGACTCGTACACACTTCCTGAATCATCTCAGGATGGAGCACAAAGGTATCAAATGCTCTATCTGCCCCCCCTAAATGAAAGTAGGGAATCACTTCCATTTTGATAAGTCTCTAGGGTCTGAAATTTGGTTTTCCTTTTTACATGCATTTTACTAAGCCAGTTAAACCAATAAAAATATAAGTAAACAAAACATAAAAATTCATGTTTAAGAGAAGACTGAAATTGTTATTTAAGAGGTAATCCTCATGGCTGTATATTATCTCCAGTTGGGGAAAAAAATCTCAGAACCCTTACAAAGTCTTTGGCCTGCAGAGCAGCACTAAATGCTCTTGTTAAAGTACTCCCTTCCTCCTACACAAGCCTCCTCCAGCCGACTTCTCAAAGATCTTGGCTTTGGGAAAATAAAATGTCAGTTTCTCACAAAATACAAAAGTACTAAACAGTACACCATTTGTTGTTTGCAAAATTTTTACAGATGGTTAGAAACATTATTCATTTACTCAGTTATTGGCCAGCTATCATGGTAATCTTTAAGAACTAAAGCTGTATTTAACCACAATCCACAACTAATGTCTTAAGAATTGAGACCAGGTTTGATGTTGGCAAACTCTAAGCTGATTCATTGTGAATAGCTGCTGAAATTTCAGTTCCTAACATATAATTAGGAAGCAAATCTTGGTTGAAGCAAAATTTTTGACCATTTTAAGCCACAAATATGCATGGTAATGATTCATATTTTTCCTTATTCTTATGTATTCTTTGCCAATATTTGTGTTTTATTCTCAAAGAGGGGAAAAAGGCTCCCCCCCTCACCCTGATCTTTGAAGTGTGTGTTTGGGTGACTTAGAAGCCCTTTCACACCAATATGGGGCATGCAATATGTTCCACCATGTTGAGTGTTCCTATTAATATCCGACAAGCAGAGCAAGCACTGACATGGGAGACATACAATGAGTTTTGACACTCTGCTCCCAGGAAAATCTTGCACAGACAAAATTCTTACACAGACAAAAGCAGCTTAGCTGACCCCTGAATTTCTCAACGAGGTTAATAAAACTCTTCAGAATTAATAACAAACTCTTCTCTTTTGTTTAGTGTTCCCGTCTACTGCTAAAGCAAAGGACAGCGACTAAGTAGAACGTAATTTTCAACTGCACAAACAATAAATATATACTTGAGTACTTACTTAGATGATGTTCGTTGGCATTAAGTCTCCATTAAGCAAAAACATTAAATACCTATTGACCTTGGTACTTTACTACTGTGTCTCAAGATTGATATATTTAATAAGTAGATTGGGGATTGTACACTTTATCCTAAGTTTTAGCAGGTTCTGCAAAAAAATAATATTTTTTGGCAAATTCACAAATTCATTTGCTGAAAATAGAAGAAATTATTCCTTTCAAAATATCTTCGAATGTTTGGATCTGTTAAACTTTGAAATGTGATTTGGGTGTGGCCAATGCCTAAAAACACATCCATTCTGTTTGCCGAATCATCATAAATGGTAGCTCTAAGTCTGTTACGGTTTCTAAGAAATGTGAAAGAAATATATGATAAATTCTAAAAGACACAGCTAATGCTTTGGAAAGGCAAATGCACATCTAACATAAAATCCATCCTGTGTGTTCAAGCGAAAGCTGAGATCCAAACAGAAGTCATTGAACTTCTAGAAGAGATGATTCTTCATTCCTTAAGTACATATTCTTATCCAGTTGCTTCATCTCATCCTAGAGTTTTCAGCTCTGATTTCATGTGTGCATTCTTCATTGGGGAAAGACTCACAGTTTTCAACTTCCAAAGAGACTTTTTCTTAGACGGCTATTGGACATAGTCCTGGTGGTATCACGTCTTAAGCAAAATGTGAGAAAGCATCATGCCATGTCACTTCTTTTCCAGTCCTAACCGAAGGATGCTCCCATCTTGGTCAGAGCTACGCGGAAAGAGATGTCTGGAAACCAGAGCCATGTCAGATATGCGTCTGTGATTCAGGAACTGTTCTCTGCGATGACATAATCTGTGATGAAGAGGAACTAGACTGCCCAAACCAGGAGATCCCATTTGGAGAATGTTGCCCAGTGTGCCCACAGCCTCCAGTCTCTGTGAGTTTGGGTGGTTTGGGGTTTGTTTGTTTGTTTGTTTAACGCAAATCTGAAAAATTCACGTAGTCACACTAATAGCTCCTACAGTGTGTTTTGGCTGTGTAACAATCTGGGGCTTACTTTCTTCTTTCATCTATGGCAGTACTCATAAATAATTCAATAGGCCATTAGAGCCATGTATTACTAGCATCTGTCTACACAATAACATTAGTCACCATATTCATTTAGCAGATATTTCTTTTCTGCCAGACATTGTATAGTCATTTGGTGGTATCACCTCTATGAGTAAAACTTTTGCTGAGTATGATACTTTGTTTCTTAATGAAATGTCCAAATCCTGTGGGGGAAACAGGTCTAGCTCAAATTCCAGCTAGTGATATAATTGTTGCAAACATCATTGTCTAAATGTCACTGGTGCTTCATATTCTAAAGAACAATACCAATTAAGAAAAGGCAGTACTGGAAACACTTTATTTCCTTTGATGTGTCCTCAATTTCAAAATTAAGAAAACGACATATAATACTTTTTGAGGTATACATTAAGCTCTACTAAAATAGTGAATATGAACAAAAATGTGCTAAGATCATTTAGCAGCTAATTTTGTTTAGGTTCTTAAAATAGTTAAAAGCTAGGCTGAGGGCTGAGCCCTGGTGGCGTAGTGGTTGTGCACGGGACTGCGGCCCACTGGGATGGAGGTTCAATTCCAGAAGTGGGGCTGGGCCTCCTACTCCCACTGCCAGAAAGCAGTGATGCCAAATTAAAAAAATTTAATTTAATTTAATTTAAAAAAGCTAGGCTGAGCCCAGGTGGCGTAAGTGGTTGAATGTGGGACTACAGTCCGCGGGCTTGACAGTTCAAATCCAGAGGCAGCTCTCAGGCAGCGCTGGGTAGCACCCACGATCACCAGAGGGCAGTGATGCCCAAACCAAAAAAAAAAAAAAAAGATAAGCTAAGTTTTTCTGAGCCTCCAGCTGGCATTCAGGGTAGATATGAATATCGGCCTGATTTTACTTGTTTAGCAGCCATAAGAAAAGCAGTGTGTTTGTCTAACTCGAGCATAATCAACTGTCCTTTGAGAAATCTGGCCGTTTAAAGAGTATACCCATACATACAGCAAGAAAGTGGCTAGAATAAACTATTGCATGGTGAGATCAAGTAATTTAGTACATAGTCAGTTATGAATTTAAAGTTTCATTTGCTTCTTCATGATTATTAGGGTATTCTTTACTGTAAAAATATGATTGTTCTTTTACTCTTGATCATTAGCAGCCTTTGAGAATATAAAAAGCCTTGTCTTTCAAACAATCAGAATGATATTGCAAGTGCATGATGAATGTTCCAATTTAAAATGAGGGATTAAGTGTGATTAGATTTAAGAGATCAGTATGCAAATTGTGACAAACTTCAAGAGAAAGGTGCTCTTATGTCTCTTTAATCTATATATTTTTTCTATTTGATTAGCCTACTTATCCACCTAATGGCGTTGGACCCCCAGGGCCTAAGGGAGATCCAGTAAGTAAAGATTCCTTAGTGAAATGAGAAATGCTAGTTATTTTTATAGTATATATATCTTGTCATCATATTCTTCTAAGATTCAAACTTTCAGAATGGATACATTTACTTTACTATTTATTTTAAGAGGCATAAAATGACAAACTCCATTGTATATGTAAATATTCAAATTTCTTAAACTTCATCTTCATTGGGAAAAACATCAAATTAAATCATGGGTGAAAATAATCAAAACCCAATCCAAACCCCAAACCATGAAGTCAATTTGGACTTGTAGAACTGTTTCAAAGAATTTTGAGACTGGAAGACTTTCCAGAAGCAGACAGCCTCATCTTTCTCCCATGAGCAGATGGTAGATTTGAATCTACTGTTAGTAACACAATGCTTAACTCACTCTGCCACTAATACTCCAAGAAAATAAATTACACCTAAATTATTAGCATGAATCAGGTAAAAATATATTTACTTCCAAGAAGTTAAATCATATATCAATTCATCCTCTTGTCAGATAAAGAAGCTACAATCTGATAATGATTCTGAAGCAGTAGGTCTTCTCCCTGTTTTGTATATTTTAATCTCTGAATTTAATTTTTTAGGGTCCTCCTGGTATTCCTGGGAGAAATGGTGATCCTGGTATTCCTGGACATCCAGGTTCTCCGGGTCCACCTGGTGCTCCTGGAATCTGCCAATCATGTCCTCCCGGTGGTCAGGTAATACATGACAGTGCTCAAATCCTCTCCCACCCTTCAAAATCACCTAGTTCACTCTCTTGTCTTTGAACTATATTGCTTCTCAACCATCTGTTCCCTGTTTTTCTGTTTTAGCAAATTATGATTTAGTGCTTGTATGTACCAAGTCCTTTACAAATGTCCACTTTTCCTCAGATTGTTATCACTGGCATTACCATGTGCTTACAAATTCCCCTTCCTCAGAAGACATTTAGCATAGATGCCGTGGTTGAGAAATGAACCGTCTACTCCCAAAATAATCTAGAGAAACTGTCCTCTCTTCCCTTTCCAATGCCAATGGTCAAGCCTAGGACTACTATTTGGCATAAAAGAACTGAAATGCTATGGTCATTCTTTCTGGCATGCAGAAGCATCCAGTGAAGAGTGAATGTTGAACTGCTAAATAATTTTGAAAAGAACTGTAAAGTACATACTAATTGTTCATGTCTGTCTGGTCTCTTTGATACAGAACTACTCTCCCCAGTTTGATTCATATGATGTCAAGTCTGGAGGTGGAGGAGGAGGCTTCCCTGGGCCACCTGTATGTACATATATTTCTCATCATTTTTGAGCATTAACTAGGCTTCATGTTTGTGAACTCTTGGATGGTTGTTATTTTAGGAATACAATATTGTTAGGAAGTGATACAAAGTAGTCAACAAAACTCGGATGAGGGCATCTTGACATTGTCATGTTCTCTGTTCTAAAGTGAAGATTCTTCATCACTTCTTTTTGTGTGACTGTTTCAACCTTTCTTTCTCCCTCATAGGTCTAATTACCTTTGTAGAGGGTGTACTGCCCACCATGCTTATGTATGACATTCTTCGATAATCCTGGAATTGTAGATAGGTTTTATATGGGTGTTCCACTGGGTTTTTTTGTTTGTTTGTTTTACTCAACTGAGTTTCTCAAAATGCTCTTTTGTTTATGCTC
Organism: Nesogale talazaci; assembly: GCA_004026705.1. NCBI lineage: Eukaryota > Metazoa > Chordata > Mammalia > Afrosoricida > Tenrecidae > Nesogale > Nesogale talazaci. Next base: position 177,633 of record PVJH01001040.1, read on the forward strand.
GTGTTTTTATGTGTTTGTGTATTAAATGCTACTCTCTGGATGCCCACCCAAGTGGTGGGTACTCAATATAACAACAGTCTGTCAAGACTTCAAGTCAAACTCAGATCTTCCCAGAAGGCACTTTCAGAATTGGCTGAGACCTTAAGTAGACACATTGTATCCAAAAGTTTTCCTTCCATGTAGATGGACTACAGCCTATTCACCTGGGCACATGCACATAAAATGGGATGTGTCCCATGTAAATGATCCTTGGTATATCCAGCCTCTAAGGAAGGAGAGACATGTGCCTGTGTGTAACAGTGTAGGCACATGTCAATGAAGGCATGAGAATGGACTAGGTTCTCTGGGATTCTGAAAGATGACTGTGCAAATTTTTGGTCTCTGATTTGTGATTTCCAAAACTAAAACTGGAAACAAATAATCTACATTAACAGATCCCAATTACAAATTGTTGTTTCATAAATTTCTCACCGGCATTTAGTCATAACATGCCACAACACTGAAGATTTCCTACTTTCATCTGAATTTCTAAGCCATAATGAATCACATAGCAATGCTATCATTATACATATGTTACCACTGCTAAGATAAAATATTCATGATGCAACATTTATATCAATGTGGTTATATGTGTGGGATTGATTTATACTCCTGTTTTAGAAATACAGTTTATGAGATTTAAAGTGCACAGATAAATATTCTTCCATTCTGAGATCTTCTGCCAGGGAAAGATCTGTTCTTCAATGCTTCTCTAAGCCAGATATTGCAGAGCCTCTCATGGCACCTTGGGTTGACTTTTACTTTATATTTTGAGGCCCTGTTTTTAGGAGATTAATGGAAACATATTTTTACTTGTATGAATTTTTATGACTCCAGTGGGAATTCAAGTTAGAGGGATGACTTTTTAATGAGCTCGTTTGTTCTGGAGCTCCCAAATCATCATCATGACTACTTTAAGGATATATAGTTGTTCTCATTTTAAAGGGGGTGATATCAGGTTTAAATAGAATCATTTCTTTCACGCGTGGATGAAGTATATTTCATACACATTTATGTTGTATTTAGCCTTCAAATTTACATTTCAGGGTCCCCCAGGCCCTCCTGGCCTCCCTGGCACATCGGGACACCCCGGCTCTCCTGTAAGTATAGTCCTCTATGGTGGTTTCTTCTTTATGAGAATTGTAAAGAGCAAATTAATATAAATTCCTACTTTGATTGCTCCATTCACAACATGCACAGTCACAAATGAGTATCTGCGTCCTTCCCAAGTAACATACTGTTCTTTAAAATATGCTGAAATTCTGCTTTTAATGCCCTTCTGCTAATACCTATTAACAATAAAAACTTTGATAATCCTAAATGACGTATTTCATTTACATGGTGTAGGGCTTCAAGTGCAAGACAATTCACTTTACTTCAATGTAATCTAATGGAATAGAATGCGTGAACTTAATTCTGATCTGGAAAAGCATGGTCCAATCTTTATAAACTGGAAACAAATTATCTACATTAACAAATCCTAATTTCTCATCATCCTTAAGATGTAAATGAATAATATGAAGATCATGTTGCTTTCAAAATAGTTATCTATTTTCAATCCTTTAGGGTTCCCCTGGATACCAAGGTCCCCCTGGTGAAATGGGACAAGCTGGTCCTGCTGTAAGTAATAATTTCATATATATCTAGTAAATTAAAATTCCTTTTAGAACCCAATTTCAGTTACTGGAATATATTCATAGATCCGTACCAAGTACAGATTAAATATTAAGGAGAAAATGGTACTTTTAGATAGCTGAATTAAGTTCCAAGATTTTCTAAACCCTTGTAACAGTTTAATTATCTTAGAGATGCTATTGAATTTCCTGGCTTATTAGCCATCAGAGAATCTATTTTCCAATGTTGATACAAATCCTTTCTTTACTAGATATAAGCTTCATTTATTTGAGCTACCCAGTTCATTCTTGCATCTAGTTTTCTTATATAACTTTAAAATAAATTATGTAACTTTATATAATTTTAAAACTTATTTTGGAGTAGTACAATTTAATAGAGTCTTCCTGGTGGTGCTGCCAGGTAAATATCGGAAAGTCAGTGTTGCAAACTCCGCAGTCATTCCTAGCCTAGACAAATGCGGCTAAATGCCCCTGCCAGGTTTTGCAGGCTAGGAACCTCTAGATAGGGTCCCTAAGAGTCAGAATCCAATATATGGTAGTGGAAATAAAGCTCTCCAGGAGAATATGCTATAAGAGAACGCAAACAAAGTGTAACTCATTTAATTCAATATTGCAAAGTGCTTAGAAAGACATAAGGCCATGAGTGCATTTCGAATTATAAATATGCACATAAAATATAGACACATGGTACTTTTAATATCTATTAAAATAAATTGAATAAATAGTACATTTGGGTTACAATGTATACTATCAACTCATTATCAATTTCATAGAAACATCAAAAGTGTTTTGTAAAAGATTCCTTCCAGGAATATACGTAGTATATAACAGTAAATTGATACAACAAAATGTTACCAGCATATTTGCCTTTATTTTGCTGTTTTAAGTTGCTGATTTTTAAATTATTTTCTCAATTTTAGGGTCCTGCCGGTCCTCCTGGTGGTGTTGGTCCACCTGGCCCTGCTGGAAAAGATGTAAGTTTTTAGAATTGAAGATAGATTACAGGATTGAGATAGCTAAGGTTTATTGTTCAGCTTAAAATATTCTAAATAGCATTTACCAGATGCCAGAATCTCAGGGCTGGGGTGAGGGCTTCTTTGAAGAAGTGTTAATGTCTTAATACCATTGTACCTTATATTAATTGGGACTATCTGTTCAATAGCTGTAACTCTCAATACATCACTTATTGAATTCCACACTAGTAGAAACCCCCAAATAAGCTGCACGACCTTCTCAAGATTTTGTGAGTGAACATACTGCTTAACTGAAGGAGAAATAAGTTCCTCCTCTCCACTCTTTATAAAGAAGAAATTATTATCAGGGCATTGTAAGCTCACAAAGGTATAAAAATTTTTAACCTTGTGCTAGTGAATTTTTCCCCATATAAGTTCCATGGCAGATTATTGCACTGGGTTGAAGGATGGTCATGATAAGTCAGTGAGGAGAAATAACTGTAGTATTTTTCTTAAATTTATACCAAAGTGACCAAAGTCTTTATGCCATTTACTAAGAAAATACTATCGCAATTAGACTTTTAGCTCAGCTATTTTGATTAGTCATCAACCAGGATGGGAAAATACAATGAAATTGGATCACTAGTTGTCTGTATTGTGTTTTCTCATGCACAAGCACATATGGATTCTTTATTTTTCCACCTAGGGGGAATCAGGAAGACCCGGAAGACCCGGAGAGCGAGGACTGCCTGGACCTCCAGTAAGTCTTTCGAATCCGATAATTTGAGTAATCCAATTTGAGTAATGCACAATTACCTTAGGTTGTACAGTATTGTATAATTGAAGGTGTAAGTAAAATCATTTTATTAATAGATTATGATTCTGTTTGCAGCTTTATTAATAATATTTCAATTAATTATTTTAGGGTATCAAAGGTCCTGCTGGCATGCCTGGCTTCCCCGGTATGAAAGGACATAGAGTAAGTAGAATTTCTAAATTGTCTATAATCTGCCCCATTTATCTGTCTTTCATGATCTAACCTAGTTCATTGGAAAATTCAGTATGTCTCCCAAAAGACTGGTTGATGGCTTAATGCCATTGAACTCATATTAATGTTTGAATAGGTGTGCAATATTTTCATAGAAAAACAGAAGTCTATCCACTTTATAGCAAACTAACTAGTTTTTCTATACAGAGTGATTGAGTATGGGAATCCTTCAAGAAGTATAATTTAATATTCTTATCACCACTATCAGAAAAAAATAGAAATATTTTGTTAAGAATTCTGGGTGTTTATTGAATCTAATAACTACTTATATGCTAAAATATTATGTGGATTTAACCAATTGATGCCAAATTGACATAAAACTGAGCTCTGATGTTTCTTGTTCAATAAATCAAGTAGTTTTTTACCTTAGCTGAGTTATAATCTCCAGTTAGTTCAAATCTTTTTGTTATAAAAAATGTCAAATGTCTTCAGCCCATTTGAAACCAATTTACATTATGAATATAATGTTTAATTATTTGCTAGAGATTAAAAACTAGTAATGAAATATTCAATGTAATGGACTTAGAGCAATCTGGATTATAGATAAATGTCAACATATTGTATTCCTTTCATAGGGCTTTGATGGGCGAAATGGAGAAAAGGGTGAAACAGGTGCTCCAGGATTAAAGGTAAATCACCAAAGAAGAAGGTTTTAATATGTTGGCTACAGGATAAATTGTAAAGTTATACCAAAGATTCATGTTTTGGAGTTTGTCCTTTTTCTGAGATTTACCTGAATTTGTCCTATAGACAAAGAAAAATTATAATTACAGTCTTATATTAAAGTTTCTAGGAAAGTTAACTCAAAGTGCGCAGGTTAGATATTGCTGAACATCTTAGTGTGGCCCAGTGAACACTTCAGTTTAGTTCTCAAGCTTTTAACATGCAGAAATTGAGATTTCTGATAAAGTAAATCGCTAACCAGCATCTGATTTTCTAGAATGTATATTTTCCTTAGTCTTGTAGCAGTTTCTTCATGAATAGATTGATTTCATTAAATAAAGTAATGCCACACCTCATTTCTCTAGGGTGAAAATGGTCTTCCTGGTGAAAATGGATCTCCTGGACCAATGGTAATGACCTGTCCTATCATTTCTAGTTTTGTCACTAGCAAAACAAATCACAAATCAATAGTTCTCACAGACTTTAAAGTAAACTCATCCTGTTCATGTTACTCTATAGGGTCCCAGAGGGAGTCCTGGTGAAAGGGGACGACCCGGGCTTCCTGGAGCTGCAGTAAGTGTGCTTACCCGGGGGCGGGGGGGGGGGGATGCAATCCAATGACAGCCCCCAGGGACAAATGGGAGACTCCTCGCCAGAATTCCAGGCTCTGAAAGTCACGGGGCAATGAGATTTCTATAAAATCATGCTCAAAGTAACATCCATTAAACTTCTAGTAGAACTATAGGGGAAAGAATAAATATTTTATCATTGACTTGGGGCTTTAATTTTTTTGATATGTGTGTGATTGGAGTGATCTGAATTTTAATTGACTCGATAGCCAGGAGCTTTTTAAGTTAGAGCCATATCTTCACATTCAGTCCTTTAAAAGGCAGACTCCAATCCTCATGTAGACAAGCCTTGCTGACTAGATCCAGGTTTGAACAATTCAGCGATAAACATCTACAGTTAGTAAGCAGACTTAAATACGCTTCAGGACATTTTAATTTAACTGAGTCTGAATTTTAACTGTGACGAGTGGTTCCAAATGAGGAACATATTTGATAAAAACTTTTCTTTTTAGGGGTCTCGAGGCAATGACGGTGCTCGAGGTAGTGATGGTCAACCAGTAAGTCACATTTTATCTAACTGTGAGATGAGTGAGGTTAATGAGAGAGAGAGAGAGAGAGAGATATGTTGTGCTGTGTGTGTGCATGTCAGTTCCTATATTTGCTCTCTCCAGATACATATCTCTATTAATTTTGTTGTAGAACCAATATCCAACATTGCCAACATAAACCTGATTGCACTTGACACAGAACCCATAACAAAATCTAGATGCTAGACTCCTTAAAAGATGTGGCAGATTGTCATTTGTGTACTGCTCCCAATGCCAGTTAATATCCAATATTGACTATGACAACTGAATATTGACTCTGGCACTCTGAAAAAAAAATGTAATTCTTATTTTAAAGAAGAAAGCGCAATAGCTCAGATAACTTTTGAAAAAATTACAGAATGAAAAAAAAAACAGAAAATTCAGAATTTCTAACTTTAGATTTCACTCTTCATTTCTTTGAACATTATGAGGCGGAATTGATTTGATGGCAGTGAGTTTGGTTTGAGTTGGTCTCTTGACAGAGTGAAAGTCATGGACACCTGCTTCTGAATGAGATTATAGACACAGAACCTCTCCTGGGCAGTTCCCATCTGTCCTCTGGGTTGCTATTGAGTCAAGATCAACTTGTGGGCAATAGGTTTGGGTATTCTGTATGATAAACTTGCAGAAATGCCTTCAATGGTTTTGTATGGGTTTTCTTTCTTTTAATTAGTAGCGTTAGCTTCCATTTATTTGGATAAGATGTCTTAAAATGTATTTAACTTTTAGGGTCCCCCTGGTCCTCCTGGGACAGCGGGATTCCCTGGTTCCCCTGGTGCTAAGGTAAGTAGACATTTCTAGAAGGCCCAAATCTCTAATGTTGCAGTGGTTAAAGCACTTGCCCTCTCACGGAAAGAGCAGAAGTGCAAACCCATCAGTCCCCTCTGTAGGAAGAGGAGGTGGTAACTGCCTCTGTGAAGATGCTTGTCTTGGAAGCCTGGTATAGAAGTCCTACCCTGTCCTGATGGGTCACTGAGAATAGGGAATGAGGAACAGCCACGAGTCTCAGTGTGGGTGTGTCTGCATGTTTACAGACAATACAAAATACGTTTGGAGACAACAAAAGAATGTCGAATTGTTTCTGGAAAGTGTTTTGGGTTACCAATTCAGAGAATGCCTTTCCTCTTGACAAGCATATTCCTAAGATTCAAGTGGCTTGTTATCCCCAGCATTCAGCTCTCTGAAAGGCACTTATGATCCCCTCTCTTTATGTTTTCTCTTCCTGGGAAGTGAGATGAATGCAGTTACACACATGGCAAAGGGCTTCGAAAGTTCAAGGACAGGTGGAATTAGAGGACAATGGATTTTCCATAAAGTTTTTCGGAAGCCATTTTGCACTTGCCACTTTCTCTGCCTTTATGATTACTAGTCCCTGCTTGACTACAGAATTCAGCCATATATTTTAGCCTTTGAGGGATAGTTTAACAAGCTTAAGGATAAAGTGGCTTAGTGATCTAAAGTGGCAAGAGAAACTGACTTCTTAAGGTTTTTATCTCTTAGGGTGAAGTTGGACCTGCAGGATCTCCTGGTTCCAATGGTTCCCCTGGACAAAGAGGAGAGCCTGGGCCTCAGGGACATGCTGGTTCCCAAGGTCCTCCTGTAAGTGACACACAACCCAGCTGCTATGGAAAGTGGTTCTAAACTTGTACACACATACATGTCTTTTAATCGGTCACAATTTCCTTCTTGAAATAAATGGATTAGGGGTCCACGATGACTCTGCTAGATGTGATAAGTCCTGACTCCTTTTTGAAGGTGACACATTTCTAGAGTTTAATGCTTATATGGCACAGAGTCAGGTGGAAGATAGATACTTCCTATCACTCAATTACAGGATGTGATAATGTAGACGAAGTGTATGCGGCCCTTTACATATTTAGACCACGATAAACTCATTTGCCAATATTTTCATATGCTGTGCTATAGTTGAAAAAAGTCATCTACTTTCAATGAGGTATTGTGTTCAACAGTACATTTATTTTCCCAACATAAAAGCAACTTCAAATAAAGATATCCCAATTGTGCTATCATTGATGTGCTCTTCTTTTCTATAGGGTCCCCCGGGGACAAACGGGAGTCCCGGTGGTAAAGGAGAAATGGTAAGCTGCCCACACCCTCACCCACATGTGTTTTCTTGGTTCCTTTGTCTAGTGAAAGATTTGTGATGCCTCAATTAAACATTCAGAAAAGAAAGTTCATGTTTGGCTAATGTTAATGTCACTGGGTTACCTTTAGGGTCCTGCTGGCATCCCCGGCGCTCCAGGACTACTGGGACCTCGGGGTCCTCCAGGACCACCTGGCTCTAATGGCATACCTGGACTTCGAGGTGGTGCAGTAAGTAGCCTTTTTTACAATTTGTCACCTAATAGATGTGGATTAATTTCTACATTCCAAATAGAAACAATTATGTTTCTCCTGTTCTACTGAATCTAGCTGGATTTCATTCAAGTTGCATAACACGAAACCTATGGTACTAGTGATCATTTTTTTGGCCTAGCTTTCCTGTTGTGGACCAAAATGTTCTTTTACTTAGGGTGAACCAGGCAAGAATGGTGCCAAAGGAGAACCAGGACAACGTGGTGAACGGGTAAGTGTTTTCCTACCAGTCATGATTATCTGTTATAGGAAGGAAATAAAATTGGGGGGGTAAATATGTAAAATATATCATCTAATGTTGTCACCATTTCTTTGTCACCTCCTTAGGGTGAAGCTGGTTCTCCAGGTATCCCAGGGCCTAAGGGTGAAGATGGAAAAGACGGTTCACCTGGAGAACCTGGTGCAAATGGATCTCCAGGAACCAATGGAGAAAGGGTACGTTAGCCTGGAGGCATCTAAAAGAAAATAAAAATCACCCCATAAACTTTATAGTCAACCAACCATCCTTTGTCTTAAGGACCTAAACCCAACTGTTGCTTTCAAGGAATCAATAGCATATCAATGTTCACATGGCCAAGCAAGAACTGTGGGGAATGCTTTAGACTAAATTATTTGGCTTTTGTTATTCCCAGGGTCCCCAAGGATTCCGAGGCCCTGCTGGTGCTAATGGCCTTCCAGGAGAAAAGGTAGATAACTCATTTTCTGTTTCTGGTACTCTTACAGGGAGCATTTTCTCCTAGTGTCTCATGAAGGAAAACTTTAATTTCTAAAAGAAATACACTCGAGTTTAGCAAAATAGAACTCCTTTTCAAGCAGATTCCAGCCCTTGTTCATTTTCTAGCTTTGTAATGAAAATAAATCCATCTCTCAGGAGCCTTTAATTTATATACCAATGGGGACACATTTATCTTTTATCGTATAGGATGGTACAGAATAGCCACACAAAAATGTTTAAAAGCTCTTTGAAACCTCAAAGGGCTATGCAAATATGATTTCATATCATCAAAGATATTTGACTTATTGACAGCCATAGATTATTCAACCCACTAATCAAGGTGTGGTTTGTTTCTCAGAACCATTCATATTCCTCATAGTCCTCTTAAGATTTTTCCAATGTCATAATATAAGCTTATATGTAACTGTGATTTTATATGTAGCATTTCGGCTGTAAAACAACATTTAAGGAAAATTGAATTTCTTTGTTTTTATATCAATATTGTCAATGCTCAGGACAATAAAGGATATTTTAAGTATTTGGTTACTTATTTCTCCTCTTAGGGTCCCGCTGGGGAACGTGGCGGTCCAGGTCCTGCAGGCCCCCGAGGACTTGCTGGAGAACCTGGCCGAGATGGTCTCCTCGGAGGTCCAGGAATGAGGGTACAGTGACTCATGCGTCAGGGTTGACCCCATTCTTCTAGGAAGGGTAACAGTTGATAAAGTAGGATCAAAGCTAACTGAAGTCAGACTGGATATTTTTTTGTAAGACTCAAAATAAATTAAAAAATTATTTAAAGAAACCCTACATTAGAATAGAGCACTTGACCAAGTCACTTGTAAACATTAAAAAAAGAAAGTATGTGTGAAATTCTCAAAACCTTTTTCAATACATAGGTGCCTATTTCATGAAGATGTAATATTAAATCGACTGTGTTCTTTTATTCAGGGCATGCCCGGAAGTCCCGGAGGTCCAGGCAATGATGGGAAACCAGGCCCTCCCGTACGTGCCTTTTGAAAATCTCATTTCACAAACTCAATGAAACATGAAATGCTTATTTTGACCTATGTTTGAATATATAGTTTAGTCCTGTCTTTATCAAACTTATGCTAATGTATTTTTTTCTTCTTAGGGAAATCAAGGAGAAAGTGGCCGACCAGGTCCTCCCGGCCCATCTGGTCCCCGAGGGCAGCCTGGCGTGATGGGCTTCCCAGGTCCTAAAGGGAACGATGTAAGTGTCTGTGTTCATTGTTCAGAATACAGAATTACTGGGGAAGTGGCCTCTCAATGTGGATATGGGAGTACAGGTATGCCCCAAATTTGAGCTTCACCTCATGCAGCTGGAAAATATATGAAAATCCAAAAGGCATGTGAGAAGAGGGCTAAAATATTTTCTCACCCAACTTTTCAACATTTTCAGATACCTAGCTCTCAAATTGGTCCGTCATTGAAATCAAATTGATGCCAATCTACAATAATAACAGGCTCTAGGAGTTAGCTTTTGGTTGTGAATGTAAGAGTGTGAAGCCAGCAGTCCAAAATATGATAACAGTACTAGTGATTTACTCTTGGAAATTACTAAATGTTGGACATGTCTGTAGGGTGCCCCTGGCAAGAATGGTGAACGAGGTGGCCCTGGAGGACCTGGACCTCAGGTAACTGACTCTCATCATCTTATCTCTTGCCTTCTAATAGACGCATTCATCTCTAAATTTATAATTCTCCCTCTTGTCTTTGTGATTTCTTTTTCTCTACCTATTGCTTTACTTTAGGGTCCTGCAGGAAAGAACGGTGAAGCTGGACCTCAGGGGCCCCCAGGACCTACTGTAAGTTTAATTATATCGATCGTGGGTGAATTGCTTTCTGGCTTTTTATCTAAGATCAAGTGTAGCTCGTGGGTGAACATCAGTTGTCAGTCAGGGGTAAGGGCGGACTTCAAGAATTACATTGCTTCAGACACTATGTCATTATCATTCACCAAAGCAGTTTTGAAACATGTTTGTTTAGTTAACTAATGAAATGCTGACATTGACGTTTAGCTTGTACCTATCTGTCTTGCATCTCTAGCCATCTGTTCCCCCTTCTTCATGCCATTACTTTTTAAATCAGCAATGAATTTTATGTTGGCATGAAGGCTGCATAGACTGGATATGAAAGAGTATTTCATAATGGATCATCTCGTTATATTTTCTTTACCTAGGGGGCATCTGGTGACAAGGGAGAATCAGGAGCCCCCGGTCCACCTGGACTACAAGTAAGAACTTACTATTTGCTTATAAATCAAGGATCTTGCTTTTATCAGACAAATACTTCCTTTTTGATGTCTTTATTTGTTGACTTAGAGAAGTGTTCAGACTTCCGGTTACACTCATATTTTGCCACTTAGTTTAAGCTTGATTTTTTAAATTTGTGTTTTATCTTGACTGTAAATGGCAGGCAATATTAATAGATATATTCCATGTCTATTTCAGAATTGTTGAATTGATGTTATTTATTTAACATATGAGTGAAACTTACACAATCCAACATTGTGATATTAACTTCTGATTCTAAATTCATCTTTCTATATGCATTAATTCAATTTTTATGCAGCATTAGAAAGAACAGAGTAAGATAGGACACATTTGTGAGATACACTTATCTTATTCTTGTCTTCAGTTTTTGATTAGCATGAATATTCTACCTTGACAGAGGCCACTAACACCAATTATTTCTAAATAAGTTGTTTAGAAACACATGTGTGACGTCAAAGAAGCTGTTTTGTAAGGAATACTTCATGTGATGACATCTGCCTGTATGCTTCTTTGTAGGGCTTGCCTGGTACTGGAGGTCCTCCTGGGGAAAACGGAAAACCTGGGGAACCCGTAAGTTGCCTGCCACTTTTTAAAGCTCAGCAATAAGGAAGATGAGTAGCAATCATTTATCATATGTTAATGTTTGCTTGTTCTCTTGCTATGCTAGCAGTGTTTTTAACATTCAGGGTGGAAATACCCACTTCCAAAATAAAGAAAATATATTTAAATGGTAACTATTCTATAATGTTTCAATGTGACCACAAAGTAAAATGCACTGAGAAAACTAGATAGCGTCAACACTTTACTAGTTCTGTAATATGCAAATGAATCAAATATGATGTTTGCTTCTATTTTCACCTCATGAATAATATCCATCTTTTAGGGTCCCAAGGGTGATGCTGGTGCACCTGGAACTCCAGGAGGCAAGGTAAATAGTCTCTCATCTCATCAGGGTGGGAAAGAGAATTTTATTGCAGCAAGCTAGCAGTCACTTTAGAAGAGCAACATATTGCAAGTGTTTGGTGATTATACTTAAGAAACTCAAGACTATTGCAATTCACTGCCTGTATGTCATCTCAGAAGGCCAGTTCTGTGATGTTAATGAGCACCATAAGAGCGACTGTGGTCCTGAAAGTCTCAACTGAAAACTCATGTCTGTACGAATTCCACAAAATAAAACTGTCATGGTAGAAAAAAAACAAACTTTGCTCTTATGAATAGGATAATAGTAAACAGTCCAAAGGTAGTTCATACCTATGTAGGCAGACCAAACATGAAGGAGTCGTTCCTTGATTGCATTCATTCTTTTGAATTCCCAGTTCCCGAAACATGGATTAAATGTTTTCATAGCTATAAATATTCCCAAACAGTTAAAAAAAAAAAACAGACTTTGAGGATATAGTTACCCTCTTCCGGATGACACAAATTAAGGAACAATTGTTTTGCATCGTTTCTTTTTCAGTGGCTTCATTTTTCTAATTCAGGTTTATGTTTTCTTATGACAGGGTGATGCTGGTCCCCCGGGTGAACGCGGTGCTCCTGGACAACCAGGGACACCAGGAGTGAGAGGTGGAGCTGGTCCCCCTGGTCCTGATGGAGGAAAGGTAATCCCACAAGATTCAATTAATCTAAATTTTAGAAAATGTGCCATTCCTTTCTGGTGAATGAATCATTCTCCTTTCATTTCAGGGTCCTGCTGGGGCAACTGGGCCACCTGGTCCTTCTGGCCCTCCTGGTATACAAGGGATGCCTGGAGACAGAGGAGGCCCTGGAGGTGCAGGCCCAAAGGGTGAAAAGGTACTGACTTGGTTTCTCCTTATTGTACAACAGTCTTTATAGGTTAAAAAAAAATCCTGATTCAAAGTCATCAAAGTCATTCAGACCAATAATCTTAGAGTAATGGTGAATTGTTGGACAGCTAACCCAAAGCTGAGCAACTCAAACTCATTGCTTTCCATGGGAGAAGAGCCCCGTGATGTGCTCCCTTAAAGATGACACCTTAAGGAAAAGCCTCTTCCAGAGAGTGGTTCTGTTTTGGCATGTGGATTCGCTATGAGTCCAAATCCTCTCCGTGGTACCCACAACCACAAAACCTTCTGACGGTGGATTTTACTCTGCAGGGTGAACCAGGCAGCTCAGGTGTTGACGGTGCTCCAGGAAAAGATGGTCCAAGGGTGAGTTTTCTTTCCTTCAACTGTTTTTAAATTTGAATTCTTACTGGTAAATTAGCTCACAGGTTACAACCCCTGGGCATTAAGAAGATAGTGTGTCTTGATGACCATGCAGGGTTTAGAGCTTTCCCTGCCTGGTAATTCTATAGCAACCCAAGAGTGGATTGTGAACCATCAGGTTAGAGGCTTAAATCCACCATACACTTCTGGGAATAAAGATGAAACTCTTTCCTCCCCCAAAGATTTACAGCCTCAGAACCCCGATGTAGGGTCAACATGAGTCAGAATTGAGTCTGTGGCAGTGGGTTGAGATAGAATGGAAAATATCAGAATGAGATAAAGGTCAAAGCCATGAGGAGTCTATAGAATCCAAGGTCAAGGTTGATGAGTAAGAATACTTATTTTCATAAGTACAGTCATCTTGAGGTTCATCGACACCAAGGAATACTGGTCAGGTATAAAAGTAAATGAACTATTTACGCATGCACCAATTGTATGGACCTAGAAGAATTCTTGAGTGTACGTCGGTGAGAGGTAAGAGAAGGCCAATCTCAAAAGGATACACACTGCAGGATTCCATTCATGTACTATTTCTGAAACATTTGGTTTTAGAAAGGTAGAATATGTTAGTGATTTTTTTAAGCTTTAAGGAATAGCGAATAGAATTAGTTTGGCTATAAACTTATATCATGAAGATTTTTGTGGCAATTGTGCAGTTGTACACCTTGATGGTAGCGCTGGTTTTATAGTGCTACTCAACTCAAAGAAGTATATAGAACTACATGCACACACACAATACACACACACATATGTGTAACTCACGAAAGATGAGTACACTCTAGGATTAAAACAATGCCAAGTTCTTCGTTTGGGAGGTTGTAGAAGATAGTCACACTGCGAGAAGCTGGGGGAAGCCAGCAGGGGTCTTCTTTTCACAGATATTTAAAATGTCATGTGAGTCTATTGCTATTTCAAAAGAAAAAGATATAAACATACCAAAGGCACATTTCAATAAATTCTATTCTGAGCAAATATCTTCTGAGAATGATTGTAATAAACACTAAGAGTAAGCCATTTCCCACCTACACTTCCGCCTGCAGTTGTCCTAGAGAAATTCCTAAATATTCCTGACAATTTAGATGGGTAATAAAAACAAATAAAGAAAGGCCTCGTACTTTATTTAGGTGTTCTGAGTAGAAATTAATCTTGAAAAGAATGTCCATTTAGTGCTTTTGTTGGATCATCACACTATTTTTTAATCATCCAGGCATAGAACAAAGCCCTTTAATTTTCACACCCTGTCTTCTGTTGCATCTTCTGTGACAGAGAGAGCAATGAGCGAACCCGTCACTTGCTGTTGAGCCCCAATCCCTTTTAGGAACGTCCTCCTGGTGCCCTACGTTAACTCTCAGTTCTGTAGTGTGCAGTGTATAAGTGGAGAGTGTGTCATCTGAGCTAAGAAATAAATCACTTATGAAATTAAGTCGATGTACAGTAAGTCTTTATGGAATTGATTAATAGAAAAAATGATACACTTTATGTTCAAAAATAAAAAAAAATCTATTTTTTTTCAGGGCCCAGTTGGTCCAATTGGTCCCCCCGGCCCCCCTGGGCAGAATGGAGATAAGGTAATGCTAGCCACCCTATAGAAATGAAAATAGAATAGGATGATTCTGAATGTCAGACAATGGCAACGTCCTTCATTCTCTTGTTCTCTTTTCAGGGTGAAGGTGGGTCCCCTGGACTTCCAGGCCCCGTCGGACCTCGTGGTGGCCCTGTAAGTGTGAAGCACAGTTTCAACATCTTCTTTACACCTCTCTCAGCAGCAACTGCCCACGGTTCTCTCTTTAGCATTTCTTACTCAAGAGTCCCACTCCGCGGTTTGAGCCGCTGTCTTTAGGAACCTTAGGAGGTACAAGGAAAAATTAACTTTCTTTTATATAATGTTCACTAAAGAGTATTTTTAAGTCAGGCTTTTCTATAGAACTCCTAAAACATAAAATTTGCATAAACAACATGCATCTGCAAGTGACTATTTCTTTGACCCCAGGATATACACCTGTGATTTCTTCTAGATTTAAATAGCTCTGTCTTCAGGGCCTTGAGACTTAAGACAGATATAGCATGGATATTGTTTTAATTAATCAATTATTTCTCACTGAACTCTTTTTCAAGAGTTGAAAAATACTTGTACATCTAGAACTGGTATGTCATTAAGTGTCTTAACATTTTACAGTTCTCACTCTGCTTTTCTTGTCATTGCAATCATAGTGAAAGACAGACAGAAAAAATCGTTTTGGTGTTTTTTACTCCAGATTTTGTGGTCAGATGAAAACATATTATTAAATCAAATGATCATCCCTAAGAATTAGCTTTGCACATTTACTACCTGAAGGAAAAGGTACTCTGATAAAGGTGTGTACACTGTGACTTAACAGAATCTTTCCCCCTGTAGGGTGAGAGAGGTGAACATGGGCCCCCAGGACCTGCTGGCTTCCCCGGTGCGCCTGTAAGTATGTCGCCCAGCCCAGAGAGATCAGCTTGCCTAAAAAGGAGAAAGAGAGAGATGTATATTTCTAGACCGACCCTGAGTCTTGCCACTCACTCCCTGTGAAATTATTTTATTTCTTTACCCTGAATCCTCCTCTTTACAACACAAGGGTAAAAATGCCTGCCCTACTTTGATGCCTAGGTAATAATGAGTGTGAAACAGCACCATTAAGTTCTTTAGTCATAAAATGATCGTATAATTAAAATGTGCCCCCAGTCATATCATTCTTGAGTAAAGTTGTCCTTGCCAACCTTAGGGACCACAGGACTGACACTCCGGGGTCACCTTTAGTCCAAATCAATGACTGGCAGCTCATTTGCTTTTGTCTGTTTGTTTAAAATATCCAAACTCTGGGGACACATGTTTCCCTCTGACAAATAATATAGTTGTGGTACTTTCTGACTAATCCCGCTTGATGGTGGGATGATTTTGATTACCTTTGTTTCACCATGTCTTCAGAGAGTCTGAAAACTTTTCCATGGCACTTCTTTGTTTGTGTATACAAAACATTCTGTAATTTGTAGAAAAATAACAAGCCCCGGGTGTCAGCTCACAGGTTGTTGTTCTTTCTGAATGTAGGGGCAGAACGGAGAGCCTGGTTCTAAAGGAGAAAGAGGTGCTCCTGGTGAGAAAGGAGAAGGAGGCCCTCCTGGACTTGCAGGACCCCCTGGAGGTTCCGGGCCTGCGGTAAGTACTGTCTGTCTGTCTTCCTTCAAAGGGATAGCAGTTACATTCACCAATGATGTGATCCTTCTAATTGTACTTGCTAGGAGACAATCTTCAAAACAACACAGGTCTGGGTTTCTATCTTCATCCTGGTTGACTAGACATAAACTTATTCAAGTTATTTTAGCAAATTCCTAAAATTAATTTATTAAAGACTTGAAGATGGTTCAACAATTTTTGTAATCATTATAGACAAAAACTTTTCCCCCTTACATCCTCTATAGGGTCCACCTGGTCCTCAAGGTAGCAAAGGCGAGCGAGGTAGTCCTGGTGGTCCTGTAAGTATTGATTCTCTTAAACTATTATTGACAATTACTGATAAACATTGCGTAAAAATCTTTTAAATACATTTAGAGAGCTAAAAGACATAAAAATTGCAAGTACTTTCTGATATGTGTGTGTGTGT
>PVJH01001040.1:194464-239308 GCA_004026705.1 Nesogale talazaci
AACAGTGTAAGTGCAATTTTATTTTGGATATTATGTTTCAGAAATGGCACTCCGACATGTATAGAGTGGAAACGTTACACATTGCTATCACTCTCCTCAGTCATCTTAAAATTATTTGAAAGTAGGTCACAAAGAAAAGATTCCATTTATCTTAAGAAAATAACTAACATGTCCATCAATTATCTGTAGGGTAATCCAGGTCCTCCTGGCAACAGTGGTGCTCCAGGCAAGGATGGACCCTCAGGTCCTCCTGGCAGCAACGGTGCTCCCGGTAATCCTGGAATTTCCGGACCAAAAGGTGATGCTGGCCCCCCAGGGGAGAAAGGACAACCTGGTAACCCAGGCCCTCCGGTGAGCAGTGTCCTTACTCTATTGATTGAGGGTGTTTATGCTACAATTTCTATAGAGAAAAATACACTCATGTAAAGAACTAAGACATTGTTATCTGTCACCTTAGGGAGCTCCAGGCCCACTTGGACTTGCAGGGGTTGCTGGAGTACGAGGTCTGGCAGGGTTACCAGGCATGCCAGGTGCTAGGGGGAGCCCTGGTCCACAAGGTATCAAGGTGAGTACCGCCATTTCCACTGAGTTCTGGGTCCCCTAGTGCCTTTGTCGATCATCTCACAATACCAAGTACGCAATGAATAGGTTATCCTGTCACAG
The DNA here is from genome assembly GCA_004026705.1 of Nesogale talazaci. NCBI lineage: Eukaryota > Metazoa > Chordata > Mammalia > Afrosoricida > Tenrecidae > Nesogale > Nesogale talazaci. The sequence goes on from PVJH01001040.1 coordinate 195,128, forward strand.
AGACAAATTATATAATGCATGACCTTTTTCATCAAGAGTTTCCTTTTCTTGGAACATGAAAACCATGTTCATCTTAGTCTTGAAAAGAACATAAATAAATGTATTACAGAAAAATATCTTGCTATCTCAAAACCATTCTCCAGTTTGTTGACTGCCTGTGTCAAAGGAGAAAAAGTCTTATAACTTAGCGAACTATGTTATAATGTCTCTAATGGACGCCACTTACCCATCAACTCAAGTCATTTTGCATCCTTCCTTTTCCTTCCTGGTGATTAGCATCTTAAATATGAATTTAGCAATTGAGGTAACAAAAGTCCATTTCTAGCTGTCACTTTGACTCTTTTTTCAGCAAAATATCAGATATTTTAATGAATAAATTTTATCATTCCAAACTATTCAATTCATGTGAATATGCTTAGTAAATGTGTATTTGTCAGGTAGAGCCAAGTGTTGCAGGAAACCTGATTCTGAGAGACACCATAAGCTTGTAGGATAATGAAAGTGCATCGTAATTTTTTTCTTACATCTTTGATTATAAATGTTGACTTGTACATCTCATATTAGAATGTATTTTACACATTATAGTCAATATAATTACCCAAATTTTTGGTATTCAAAAATCACTGGACAAGTGGAAAATACAAGAACACTTTGTCTCAAGAACTTTGTCTCAAAAGTGTTCCTCCAATAATGGAAAAAGTTTTAGGGACAAATTCATTGCAAGTTGAGGAAAATGTGATCCCTCCCCCCCCTCCCCCCTTGGAACTAAAGACATCTGATAATAACATATACATTTCATTCTTAAATTAAAACAAAATATACCTTATTCTTTCATGCACAGGGTGAAGCTGGGAAACCAGGGCCTAGTGGACAGAATGGAGAACGTGGTCCTCCTGGTGCCCAGGGCCTTCCTGGACTGGCCGGTACACCAGGTGAACCTGGAAGAGATGTAAGTCCCAGTTGTCAAGAATTGTCCAACCAGATTAATAGGATTCTGTCATTTACTTAAGCAAAGGTTAACCAGGACATTGATTTCTAAGATGGTGTATATTGCCACATACCAAAGTTATCCTTTCTTTGCTATTAACAGATATTCTTTCAATCACGCCTTAGAAGTCTATTATTTATATTCATAACTATTTACTGAAGAGTGACCATTAGCGGAAAATAACATGATCACTAACTAATTGAGGAAACAAATTGTCATCAAGAACCCCAATTTATGACATTGCTTTTGGATGAAAATGCTCTGAATATTTTCTTTGATTTCCCCCACTTACACCATAAAGTATGAATTCCTGTGGTGCACATAGATCACTGTTTTACATTTTTGTTACTTACCCCCCCAAACCACCCCCCACAAGAAACCCATCTAGGCCATTTTTTTTCTCATTCCTGCATTATTCTTCTATTTCTACCATATCTTTGGCTTATACTGCATATAGAGTTAGATGCTTTTACCTTTGTCACTGTAATAGCTAAGAATTGTCACTCTCAATTAGTCTTTGTCCCCTCCAGGACAATATCACTTTCATCAACAATGTACACTGCACAGAGTTTGACTTCTTTTTCTCATTCTTTATCAGGGAAACCCTGGATCAGATGGTCTTCCAGGCCGAGATGGATCTCCTGGGCCCAAGGTATAGCAGCGTTTGTACATAAGATTTGTAGAATGGAATGAATCCTGCTTGTCAGACATCTTCAATCTGGGAATTTTCCTACAGGGTGATCGTGGTGAAAGTGGTTCTCCTGGTGTCCCTGGTTCTTCTGGCCATGCCGGCCCTCCTGGTCCTGTTGGTCCAGCTGGAAAGAGTGGTGACAGAGGAGAAAATGTGAGTCCTAATATACATTGCTTCTCTTGTCTATTTTCTTAATAAAAAATTCAATAAGTAGATAACAGAATGTCAGTTACACTTGACCAATGACCTGCTATCATTTGTTGTATAGTTTTTCTCCTAGTCTTTGCTTAGATAACTGAGAAGGAAGGCTATCTTAGAAGTTCCTGATTGTACTATTTTAGGAGTCTGTTATTAAAATCTAAAACAGCTTTAATCATACCAAGTTTCTACTCAATGGGTCATGGTAAGGCTGAATAACAGGAGCATCAGCAAGCTTGTCTCTTTAGACTTCTGGGAAAAACTTCTGAGAAAGGAGAAGGAGAAAACAGCTTTAACTTCCAAAAGAAATTTACATATTATTATGCCACCACAACAAAATATTCAGTCTAAAATTCAAAAGATTCATCAATAAGTGAGCACCTCTGTGTGAATTTGTAAGTTTGAAAACTTGTCTTGTTTTTAGGGCCCTGCTGGTCCATCTGGTGCTCCAGGTCCTGCTGGTGCTCGCGGTCCTGCTGTGAGTTTTTGTTTTTCTTTTTTAAATCCATTGTAAAGGGTAAGGAGTCCGTCATTCTCTGGCATATTTTTAAAAAGGGAGATGATAAGATATATAACTAAAGAACAGAATCTAAAGTTCACTTGATGATACAGAAACTTGCTCAGGGTCTAGAAACTCCTTTGGGGCATTCAGACAATTACTAGTGTCCCATTGCAATCACTCGTCCAAAAGCAAACAACTGCAAAGCAATATTGTTCTACGTATGCGGTATCTGCTGATGTGGCTTTCCAGTCAATGGAATGTTATAAGGCGGAGAGTAGCTTTACAAATTCTACTTTAATTTTCCTATGAGTACGTATGTTTATGACACATGTTTAAAATGTTTCTCTAAAGGGTCCTCAGGGTCCACGTGGGGACAAAGGGGAAACAGGTGAACGTGGCTCCAATGGCATCAAAGGTCATCGAGGATTTCCTGGCAATCCAGGGACCCCAGGCTCTCCGGTAGGTACTTCCATGTTGTGTAACCCCACTCCCCATTCTGTGCTTTCTAACTGATGCATTAGAGAAACGGTGGTGTAGTGATTGGTATATTGTAGAGCTTGTAGAGAAATTGCTCATTTCCCAAAGTGTGTGCTAGAAAAGATGAGCAATGGAAAAAAGCTTTTGTGGAATAATCGGTCTCCGACTATGGGGGGCTTATAGGAAAGAGGAAAACATTTTTCATCTTGATTCTGATGTCTATTGACTTATCTTGAGTGTATAGTTTCCTAAACTTAAAAAAAAAAGTGTGACTTATATCTACAATTCCTTCCCTTCCAGGGTCCTGCTGGTCATCAAGGTGCAATCGGTAGTCCCGGACCTGCAGGCCCCAGAGTGAGTCCCGGAGGAGGAAAGAGAAAAGTCTAGTCTGTAAAAATGTGTGCCCTGTAGGAAGATATTCTGGCATTATGACATTGTGACAATTTCCTAGGGACCTGCTGGACCCAGTGGACCCCCTGGCAAAGATGGAACAAGTGGACACCCAGGTCCTATTGGACCACCAGGACCTCGGGGTACTAGAGGTGAAAGAGGCTCAGAGGTAAGCCATCCCCTAAATATGTGCATTTAATTTGCTATGGTTTCCAAACATGCAAACACACTGTTCAGTACCTTTAAAATTGAAAGAGTGAGCACCACAGACTACAGTCACCTGATTTGATGTAGAGAATGACCATTGACTACTTTGGGAGTTTGTCTATTACACTGTGACAATAGGCAGAAATAGACGTATAAATATAACTAATATAAAGTTTTTAAATATATATAAATTTTAATTTAATATACTATAAGTCAGTACTAATATATATTTGGTTTTTAAAAACTTTTTATGAGCATAACAGTTATAGTACATTAAATTAGAGGAATAGTTTCCCAATTAACTAAATGAATTAGACTAACATTAATCTCACAAATGAAGCCATGTGAAGCTGGAATAAGGACTGTAATGCTCTGCATTTCTTTAGTATCTTTTACCTCATAAACTCAACTCACTGCCATTGTGTCCATTTTAACTCAAACAACCTTATAGTACAAAGTAGAACTACTCCTTCAAGTTTCTAGACTTTAAATCTTTACAGGAGTAGACAGCTTCATTTGTCCACCGTACATCTGCTGGTGGGTTTAAATCACTATCCTTATAGATAGCAGCTCAATTTGTACTTCACTATGCCACCTGAGATCCTTCTCCTTTCAAACACCCATGATTCCTATTAAACAACTCATGCTGACATCCCTAATACATTCCTATATCCCCTGCAATGTAGGTGAAATAAAAGCCGGCATCCCCAGGTACACCTATGGCAACTAAAACACAAATGAACAGACCAAAAACGCAAAGGTAGAACCAGGCACATGAACTGTTTGTTCACGTCTTTGATGCAAAAGGAATACATGATAAAGCAGTGGTTCTCAACCTGTGGGCTGTGACCACTTTGGAAGTTGAATGACCCCTTCCCAGGGGTCACCAATTCATAACAGTAGCAAAATTACAGTTATGAAGTAGCAATGAAAATAATTTTATGGTTGGGGGGTTCACCACAACATGAGGAACTGTATTAAGGGTCACAACATTAGAAAGGTTGTGAACCTCTGTGATAGAATAAAAATGATGGTCTGATATTTCTAATTCTTATGCAGTACAGTACTATTAATTTGAGAGCAATTAGTTGTAGCAGTTGAAAGCTGATTACTATTTGATCACATAAAAACTCAAATGAAATAATTTCATACAACATTTTAAATTCATTTTCTTGGGATAATAAGATCTTTTTCTGGGGGAGACAAAGTAGGTACACTTCAGTGATGCATGCTTATTTCATCGAAGGGCACCCAAGGCCACCCTGGACTACCTGGCCCTCCTGGACCCCCTGGTGCCCCTGGTCCATGCTGTGGGGGCAGTGCTTCCCTTGCTGTGAGTGGACAAGAGAAGGCTGGTGGCTTTTATTATGGAGATGATCCAGTGGATTTCAAAATCAACACGGAGGAGATTATGTCTTCACTCAAATCTGTTAATGGGCAATTAGAAAACCTCATTAGCCCAGATGGTTCTCGTAAAAACCCGGCTCGGAACTGCAGAGACCTGAATTTCTGTCATCCTGAACTGAAGAGTGGTAGGTTGAAGAGTCTTTTATGCTCATGGCAACAGCATCACAGAGCGTTACTTTTAGTATAAGTTGGGGGAGAGAGGACTTTCGCCATTAAGTGGAAAATATTTTAGAGCAGATAAAATACCTAAAATGTTCATTGCATTGACAATACTTGGTATCGTAAGACCAAACCAATTTTACAGGTAAACTGAAAATATAACATAGCTAACTTAAGTACTACAAATATGGAAAAAATGTCAAGGATAATTTTGTTCTGATGTTAACAGAACTCAGTTTGGTGTTCCTCTGAAGATCATCACAAAGATGTCTGACTGACAAAACAAGCTATATGGTCAAATTTTTTCAGGGTTACATACAGGCAATTTAATCTAACCATACTGCCCAATATAAATGTTGATCTAAATATATTTCTTTCAAAATAAAAAATTAACTTTCAGAACATTGAATAGCATTATGTAGAATAGTGTAACCATCTAGAAGTTGGCAAGCAGTGGTTTAATTGTATCTGAAAGGCAAAATCATTTAAAAATGTAAAATGTCTTCCCAGGGAGCATTGCAAGTAAGTTCTGGAAGTTGAAATAGGGAACGTCAATAAATATGAAAACTTTATATTAGGACTTTTGAAATAAATATGTGTTAGACACACTATTTACATTAAATATTTGATTTTAATAAAATATTTTAAGCAAATACAATATAACAAACTATTTTTACTTAATATATCATTATTGTTCAAAGGCAAAAGGCTATTTTTATTTGTATGCTCTCTAATTATTATAGCACATGTTTTTACTTTACCAATTTGATCTAAAGCCATTCCTGTAAAATGATATAATATACACATAATATTACTAGTCAAGTTAGTGAATGCCTTAGCAGGTATACAAAATTATTCTGATCTAAATCATATTACCAGACTTTATAAGTAATATCCATTTTCCATTTTTTGTGACAATTCAGGAGAATATTGGATTGACCCTAACCAAGGATGCAAGTTGGATGCTATCAAAGTATTCTGTAATATGGAAACTGGGGAAACATGCATAAATGCCAGTCCTTTGAAAATCCCAAGTAAGAAGTGGTGGACAGATTCTGGTGCTGAGAAGAAACACGTTTGGTTTGGAGAGTCTATGAACGGTGGTTTTCAGGTGAGAAATAGCAAACCATTTACACTACCTCGTTCTGACTTTCTTTTGCTTACTCCCACTTGTGCATCAAAAACCCAACTTAATAAAAAGAAGAGGCACATAATTATATATAAAAATATTGGTGTGTATACTTTAATAAATTGCCTGATGTTGGGAGCTGAACTAGACTGACTTGTAGTTTGGGGGTATTTTTTTCTCATTTTATTCTTTATTATTATATTTTTAAATCATTATATTGGGGGCTTGTACAAATCTTATCATAATCCACACATCCATCTATTTTTGTCAAGTACATTTGTACATTTGTTGCCCTCATTCTCAGAACATTTGCTTTCTACTTAAACCCTTGGTATCAGCTCCTCATTTTCCCCTTCCCACCTCTTTGCCCCATGATGAACCCTTGATAATTTACAAATTATTTTTTTTCTCGATGTCTTACACTGCCCAAATTCTCCCTTCACCCGCTTTTCTGTCCCCAGAAAAGGTGTTATATACAGAACCTTGTAATGGGTTCCCTCTATCTACCCCACCTTCCCTCCACCCTCCCAGTATCTCCACTCTCACCACTGGTCCTGAGGGGTTCATCTGTCCTATATTCTCTGTGTTTCCAGTTTCTATATGTATCAGTTTCTATATGGTCTAGTCAAATTTGTAAGGTAGAATTAGGATCATGGTAGTGGGGGGAAGGAAGCTTTAAAGAACTAGAGGAATGTTGTATGTTTCATCAATGCTATACTGCACCCTGAATTACTCTTTTTCACCCCACAACCTGTGATGCGATGTCCAGTTGGCTTTGGGTTCCCACTCCTCACTCCCTCTCATTCACAATATCTGATACTTGAGCCTCTTGGCACCTCATGATCACACAGGCTGGTGTGCTTCTTCCCTGTGGGCTTGTTGCTTCTCAGCTGGAAGGCCACTTGTTTAACTTCAAGTCTTTAAGACCCTAGATGTTATATCTTTTGATAGTCGGGCACTATCACCCCAGGTATGTTTGTAAATTGTAGCTTTTCCCCTGTGCCATCCTCCCCTCCTCTCCCCCCCACCCCCAATTTTTTAAAGCTTACCTCAGTGTTCTCTTGTTTTACTTGTCCTTTTGTGCTTGGCTTACTTCGCTTAGCATGATTTCATCCAGTTGTTACCATGCAGCGATGTTCTTCATACATTAATCAATGCCTTTTAGGGTTGCGTAGTACTCCATTGTATGTGTGTACCACAACTTTTTAATCCATTCATTGGTTGATGGAAACTTGGGATGTTTCAAACTCCTTGCAATTGTGAACTGTGCTGTGATGAACATTGGAGCAGAGATGTCTGGTTTTGGCTTGTTGCTTGCCTCTTCTGGGTATATGCCCAGTAGGGGGATCGCTGGGTCATATGGTAGCTCAATTTCCATGTTTTAGATAGCGCCAAATCAATTTCCATAGTGATTGTGCATACCTACAGGTCCACCAGCAGTGGATGAGAGTTCCTGTCTTCCCACAGTCCCTCCAATACTTGTTGCTTTCTGATTTTTTTTAACTGGGCTTTCATTGAGGGTGTTAGGTGGTATTTCATAGTTTTAATTTGCATTTCTCTTATGGCTAATGATCGGGAACATTTTCTCATATGTTTATTGGCCATTCAGGTTTCTGCTCTTGTGAAACTTCTGTTCAGATCCTTTACCCATCTCCTCAGTGAGCAATTAGTTTTTGGGGTTTGTTTATTTGTTTTTTTAAGATCGCAGAGTAATGTAGATATTAGTAAAAAGACTTTGTCTGATGTATCATTGTTAAGATGCTTTCCCAGTCTGTGGACTCTCTTATTACTCTTCATGAATTCTTTCCAGGTTCTCAGGTATTTTATCTTTAGTACATCCCACTTGTAAATTGTGACTCATCTGTATTTGTGTCCTTCCTTATTTCAGATAGCCCAGTCAGTATTCCCAAAGTTCTCAGGTTGATCCCAATTCCCTCATTGATGGCCCTAATAGTTTGTGATTTTACCTTGAGGTCTGTGATCCACCTTGAGCTTATTTTTGTGCATGGAGTGAGATAAGTGTCTTACTTTATTTTTCTGCAGGTAGATTTGCTGTTTTTTTTTCTAGCACCACTTGTTGAAGAGGGCATCTGCTTCCCTTTTGATATTTTGGGGGGCCCTTATCAAAGATCAGTTGTCTATAATATTTCTGCATTTTCAGTTCTTTTCCATTGATCTGAGTATCTGTGGTTTTGACCACTGAGGCTATTTAATATGTGTTAAAGTCAGGTTTAACAAGCCTTCCCACTGTGTCCTTCTTCTTGAGAAATTCTCTGCTAATTCTGGGTTTCTTCCCTTTCCATCTGAAGTTGGTAATCAGTTTTCCCATTTCTTTGAAGAAAGATGAGGTTAATTGTATCAGGATTACATTAAACTTACATAGTGCCTTGGGCAGAACTGACATCTTTACTATATTGAGTTTTCCAATCCACAAGAATGGGATATTCTTTCATTTACTGAGGTCACTCTTGGTTTCTTGTAAGAGTATTCTGTAGTTTTCCTCATATAGATCGTTTGTTCTTTTAGTCAGGTATATCCCTAGATATTTCAATTTGTTCTTGGCTATCGTGAAGGGTACCACCTTTTTGAGCTCCTCTTCCTATATATGGTCTTATGCGATATATATAGCAGTCTGATAGACTTCTGTTTGGTGATCTTGTATCCTGCCACTCTGCCATACTCCTCTATTGCTTCCAGTATTCCCCCTTGTGAAGCTTTTGGGATTTTCCACATAAAAAATCATATCATCTGCAAATAACAATAGTTTCACCTCTTCCTTCCCCAGGCAAATAAATACCTTTGATGTCTTTTCTCTGACTTCTGCTCTTAATTAAAACCTACAGTACGATGTTAAATAAGTGGGGACAAGGAGCATCCTTTTCTGGTCCCCTCTTTCAACGGGATCATGTTCATCTTTTCTCCATTGACTACCATGTTGGCTGTTAGTTTTTCATATCTAACTTGTATTATCTTGAGGAATTTTCCTTCCATTCCTGTCTTCTTGAATGTCTTAAACAGGGATTGTTGCTGGATGTTGTTGAATGCTATTTCTGCCTCTATTGATATTAATATGTGGTTATCATTTTTCATGTCAATGTGGTGAATGATTCTAATGGTCTTTCATATGGTGAACCATTTGTGTATCCCTGGTATGAATCCTACTTGGTCATGGTGAATTATTTTTTATTTTATTGGCCAGTAGTTTAAGGATTTTTGCATTGATATTTCTTAAGAATATTGGTCTGTAGTTCTCTATTCTTGTAGCACCCATCCCGGGTTTCGGTATCAGAGTTATACTAGCTTCATAGAAGGAGTTCTGGAGTTTGCCATCTTTTTCTATGTTTTGGAAGAGTTTTTGTAGCATTGGTGTCAGTTCCTCCCTGATTCCTTGGTAGAATTTTCCTGTGAAGCCATCTAGCTGAGGAGATATTTTTGTTGATAATTCCTTGATAACCTTGTCTATTTCTATGGGCCTGTTGAGGTTCTTGATGTCCATCTGGAATACTCTAGGGAGGAATTGTTTTGCCAAGCACTTGTCTAAGTCTTCTATGTTGCTCAATTCATTGGAGTACAGTCCTTCATAGTACTGTGCAATTATCCTTTTGATTTCATTAGAATCTGTTTTAATTTCCCCTTTTTCAACCCTCATCCTTCATATTGAAATTTGTTCCCTCCTTTCTTTGATTAGGTTTGTCAGCCGTCTGTTTCTCATTTTAAAGAACCAACTTTTAGCAGCATTGTTTCCATTGTTTTCTTATTTTTCCTCTCCTGAATCACAGCCCCGATTTTTATTATTTCTGTTCTTTTGCTATTGGTAGGATTGTCCTGTTGATTCTACTCTAGTTGCTATAAATTTTGTGCCAGCATATCAACCATATGTCTCCCTTCCTTTTTCATGTGTGCTTGTATTGCTATAAAACTTCCTCTGATAACTGCCTTTGCTGAGCCCCTAAGTTGGGATACATTGTGTTCTCATTCTAATCATTTTCTAGAAATTTTTTAATTTCATCTCTGATCAGAATCAGTATACAATCCTTTTGTACTAGAGTTATTCATTCTCCAATTGTTTGCTCTTGTTTTCTTCATCTTCTTTTCATTGATTTCCAGTCTTATGGCACAGTGATCAGAGAGAGAGGTCTGTATGATATCAATATGCTTAATTTTATGCAGATTTTCCATATGCCCCAGCTTGTGGTCTATCTTTGAATATGTGCCATGTGCTTTTACAGAAAATGAGAATTTGTATTTGGATGAAAAGTTCTGTAAATATTTGTCAGGTCAACTTGTCTAATTTCTGTGTTTAGATCTCTAGCCTTCTTGAGTCATTATATCTTCTGGGTTGGGTGTTTCCGACCTCCCTTTCTTATCAGTGTGTTGTGCATGTGTTGTGTGGTTCATTCTTGACTTCTTTCCATGCTTAAGCCAATGCTGTCTTGGGGGTTGTTTTCTCTTTCCTGCCCTCTTGGTGAGGTTGTTCTATGTAGTGGTTTCTTATTTATGCCTGATGAGTAAGGTTCTTCTTTCCATACTGGGTTGGCAAGAATCTTTTGTAGAACTGAGTTTCTTCTGAGTTTTTCCTTGTCTGGGAAGACTCTTAGTTCTCTATCTATCTTGATAGATAATTTGGCTGGGTAGAGTGTCTTGAGTTTGTGTTATTTTCCTTCAATTTTTGGCATATGCTATTCCAGTCTCTCCTCTTCTTCATAGTGTCTACTGATAGGTCTGAGCATATTCTTATTTAGGAACCTTTATATGTAACTGTTTGTTAATTCCTACCTGCTCACATGATTTTCTCCTTTTCCTCAAATTTGGATAGTTTATTATGTGTCTTGGTGACTTTTTCTAGAGATTCAGTCTAGCTGGTGTTCTTTCAGCCTCCTGAATGGTTGCCTGGTTTTCATTCATTAAGCTGGGGAAATTTTCCTCCAAGAATTCTCCCACTATTTTTGCAGATGACTTCTTTGCTGTGGTTTCCTCCAGTAATTCAATTATTCTCATGTTGTTCCCCTTCATTGCATCAGACATAGCTCTGAGGTTTTCTTAGCTTCTGTAATGATCTCATTAGATTTTTGTTCTCATTTGTTAAAGTCTTCTTCTTAACTCAACTCGAGGTCACTTCTGCCTTCTCTAATCGATTGGTGAAGTCCGTGAGTCTGCTCGCGGTTTTTGTTATCTGATCTCTAAACTCTTGGATTTCCCTTTGATGTGTGGATTTTATCTCCTCTATCATTTCATCCTTTTTCTTTATTGTTTCTTTCATAACCTGTATGACTCCAAGCAGCATTCTGAAATTTTCATTCGGTAGCAGATCAATGTCTGCTTCTGCAATGCATGCCTTTAGGTTCAGGACATTTTCTGCCATTGCCTTTTGTTTCTCCTGTTTCTTCATTGAGGTCATTGAGGCTGATTGCTATTTGCCTTGCTTTGATTTAGAGAAGACAGGTGCCATTTTCCAGGGAGCTGAAGAGCACTGATTCTCTCTGAGAGTCTCAAAGGAATGCTTCTTTGAACTGCCTGCAACTAATTTCACTGTAGAGTTGGCCTACTACTCTATTTCCGTAGCTCCACTCTTTCCCCAGTCAACCAATATTGTGTTATTTCTTGAGAAAGTTAGAGGGTCCTCTCAGGGGACACTGGTTGGGTTGCTATGGACCTACAAGGATGGTGCTGTTCTGTGTGATTTCACGAGAATCTATGATGGTGTGGACCACAAAAGGTTGGGGCACTGCAGAGCACATGTGGGGGTGCCCACTGCAACAGGAGTATCACAGAAGATTGGTACATTGTACACTTCGGTGTGGAGCACTGCAAATTGTGGGTGGAATTTTCCTGGTCAGGTAGATCACTGCAGAGTTTGGACAGAGGTTCCCACAGCAGTGTGAAACATTGGAGAGTGTTGACCAAGCTGCCTTATGCCATGTGAGCCACTATAACAAGCAGGCAGAAGTTCCTTCTGTCACATGGGACCACAAAGGACTGATAGAAGTTTCCCAAGCCATGCAGGCAGAATTTCCCCTGAAGAAGGTGGGTGGGATTTCCCAGCTACATGTTAAGCACTACAGAGGAAATTTCCCCAGGAAGAATGTCAGCGGGAATTCCCCCATAAGAAGTTGGGTGGGATATCCCCTGTTGAAGGGTGGGTAGGTCTTCCCCAGCCTTGGGTTATGCTGCAGAGGATAGAGCTCTCCTAGCTGGGTGGAAGCAGGCATTTATGTGCTAGGTTAAGGGTAGTGGTCTGGAGGTCGGCAGTGGCATGTGAGAGAAAAGGGGAGAGGAAAAAGAAAAGAATAAAAGCTAGGTCTCCTGAGACTGTGGGGGGATAGAGAGCAAACAGAGAAACACAAGTAACAATATAGCTGAGTTCTGATCTATGACTGTGGGACTTGAAGGATTTAATCCCTGCCCAGAGGCAGCAGCAATCTGTGACTATGTTGAAAAAAAAGCCCCTGCACTGGCTCCAAATGACCCTGGCTCCAGCCGAGACAATGGCGGGTATTAGGTTAAACCCTAGCCAGCCTCCACAGTGGTAAGCCAAAAGCCCCCAGCCCCTCAAAACCTAGTGGATCTTGTGCCCGCTTATCTTTATGATGCTCCTCCTGCAACCCAGGAGTGTGGAATTTCCCTCTTGTCGTGCTAATGTCTGCGAACTCCCTCTTGTATGTGTTACTCAGTCGCCATCTCCCCGAAGTCCTTATACTTTCTTTCAATTCTCAAAATCTATCTACTTTTCTAGGTCAATGTATACATGCAGTTAGAATGTATCTGTATAAAATGTCCATGTATAAGATATATGGAAAAATCTGTATTACAATGATGATGTCAATAGCTCCTGAATTCCTTTCATGTAGGTACAACTAAAATGTTTGATCGCTTTTATGTGTTCCCTATCACAGTTCAGCTATGGCAATCCTGAACTTCCTGAAGATATACTGGATGTCCAACTATCATTCCTCCGACTGCTCTCTAGCCGGGCTTCCCAGAACATCACCTATCACTGCAAGAATAGCATCGCTTACATGGATCATGCCAGTGGGAATGTAAAGAAAGCCCTGAAGCTCATGGGGTCTAATGAGGGTGAATTTAAGGCTGAAGGAAATAGCAAATTCACCTACACAGTTCTGGAGGATGGTTGCACTGTGAGTATCAACATTTACATCAACTTCATTCATAGTGAACTCAGTATTTGTATGTTCATCACAATAAGTATTTTGAAAAGAAATAGAAATAAAAGGAGGGGGTATTACAGATGGCATTTGGCGTGAGAGATATAGAAACAATGTCAGGAGTGTCAGATATCACAAGGACTGGACAATAAATAGATCTTCAACATCGGTGATTCACAAATGTTTTAAGATTTGGTAAGAGCTCTGCATGCTGTGTAGGAGAAAATAAATCATATACAAATATGTACATGTGCTGCCAAAGCGAGCACAAACTCATACAAATATGAATAAAAATTCCATTCAAGTTTTCTAGGGTTAAGAACCCCACCTCCTACCCCCACTACCATTCGAGTACAATTAGTCAATCATAGCAGGACAAATATTTCATGACACCACTGCACTAAAAGAAAAGGAAAAATCAAGATATAACTTTTCCTACAAAAATAGATAAATGTTAATGGTTACCAAGACTGGCTGGAAAGGAAGAAAAGAGGGAAGAAAGAATAGGCTGAAGCAGAGGTCAAGAAACTTTTGAGACAGAAGAGACAACCCTGTTCCTTACCGCAATTTAAAATAACTAGAGATCTATCAATACATTTTGCCAACAAAAGAAATCCCAATATCAAAATAAAACTCATTTTCAGTTTTACAGCAGAGCCATAGCAATGTACGGAAAGAGCTGCATATGGTTTGAGAGACACCATTTGGCAACTATTGGCTAGAAAATAGACAGGTGTTAACTCAGGTGAAGAGACAGTGATATCTTACAAGAGGGGGAATTTTTTTAAAAAGGAGGAGTGTTGGTCAGGAGGAAAACAAAACAAAAGACCTCCAAACCATTGATACAACCCACAGATGTCTTTGAGGACCAGACTATGGAACGATGGTCTTTTCTGAGGATTAGGTACTATTCTGTCCTCTCCTGTGTTCCACATGAAAAATGTAAAAATATAGACATAAGTATGGGTGAATGAAAAATACTTTTCATTTTGATTTTTTTTGGGGGGGCATCACTGCCCTCTGGTGGTCGTGGGAGCTATCCAGCTTTGTTCCCAGACAGCTGCTGCTGAATTTGAACCACCAAGCCAATGGGCAGCAGTCCCGCACTCAACCAATACGCCACCGGGGCTCAGCCCCAAAGCGGGGCATCTGGTCACTTTAGTGTATACCCTAACACCAGAGATCCAAAACTTTTTTTTTTGGTATCACTGCCCTCTAGTGGGTGTGGGAGGCCCAGCCTTGCTCCTGGAGAGCTGCTGCTGGATTTGAACTACCAAGCCAGTGGGCCGCAGTCCCGCACTCACTTTTGATTTTTAATGGGTTCTGAATCTCTGATTTTGATTACTCAACATAGCATTCTACTGAAGTCATACTGATACAGTTTCTGACTGAATATCTCTCCACCTATCAGGATATGCTTCCAAATGAAAACCAGTTGATCCTAAAGCAATTTACATTTATGACACAAATTGTAGTAAGTAATCTGAATGGACTCCATCTAAAATTTGATTTTAAAATTTTAACTAAATCAAAATTTCAAATTAATTAACATTTCGTTTTAGAGATTAAATTCGTACCTATCCTTTTAGAGATTAAATTCGTACCTATCCTCTGTCATTTATGTCCATAACACAAACACATCCAATATTTGAAATTCCATCGTGAGGGAGCAATTCATTTCTTAGTAAACTGACTCTATTCTCAGTAGCAATGAGCAAATTCAAGAATTTCAAAAATGTCCTACCCGATATTGACCAACCTGCTGAATAACGATATCTTTGAATTAAAAACATAGCTTACCATCTTAAACACTCGACAGCATTCAACACCTGAATGGAAGATGTCCAAAGCCCCAACCCCCTATCCTGGAGTACATTCCAAGTCACCATGACCCTCCATAGCGTTTCTGAGGCTGTACATTTTTACCTGTGCAGCGGGCCTCGTCTGTGTGTGGCGAAGCGGGTGGATTCGAATGGCAGTCCTTACAAGATAGGTGTGGCAACATCCCTAAAGCAGCATTTAAAAAAAGAAGAAAGAAAGAAAAACTTGCATTGTCAGGGAAACTGTTTAAACAATTGCAATGAAATTATCACTTACATTGTTTGCTTTTTTTACAGAAACACACTGGGGAATGGGGCAAGACAGTCTTCGAATATCGAACCCGCAAGGCTATGAGACTACCTATTATAGACATTGCACCCTATGATATTGGTGGTCCTGAACAAGAGTTCGGTGCGGACATTGGCCCTGTTTGCTTTTTATAACCTAAACTCTCTCTGAAAACCCATCGAAATGTTTCACACTCCACGTGTTCTTCTTGTTTTAATCTTGTCAACCAGTACAAGTGACCAACTAAATTCCAGTTATTTATTTCCAAATTTTTTGGAAAAATTATAATTTGAGAAATAAGGATTTTTTTTTGCTATTCCATCAAATACAATTCAAATGTGTTTTTTCTATTTTTTTACCAACTCCCATTTCAAAATGTCTCAATGGTGCTATAATAAATAAACTTCCACACTCTTACAACAACACCGTGTCACATTATTTGCATCCTAGCCCATCTGCAGAGCAATGACTATCCTCACCATTAAAACAGAACCATTCTTTTTGAACAGTCAAGCATGAAATTGGAAAAGGCCTCCCTGTTTCAACTACCTCAACCTGATCAGAAGCACAGCTGAATTCTGAATCTTGAAGAAGAAAAAAATTATATAAGTTGGTAAAACTTATGAATTTCATTGACTTATTCCCTAAAATATTGGTAGGAAAAAAATTAGAGGGTAATGCAAGGATCTAAAAAAATATTTGAAAGCCATGGTGATTTTAATCTTGGGTATCAAATGCTTTTTAAGGTGCTTCTCTCATTTCCTGTCAATTGCTCACTAAGATTACCAATATTTGGGAAGACTTTAAAGACACGTTATGGTGCTATTTAATGTAATTTCTCTTTTTAAATTCAAGGTTGGAATTGTTGACTTAAATTTTTTTTTAATTGCACACATCTGTGCAGGTCTCCTGCAAAAAGGTTGATTCGCATATCACTTCAGGTTACTCTCCCTTCATTTTGCAAAAGTCAACAACAACAGCAACAAAACAAATTATGGGGCTGCTTTTGTCACAAAAAACATGGAGAATTGTTGACATTTGAATTTGTAAACTTGTATGTGGTTGTTGATCTTTTTTTCTAACAGACACCATAATAAAATATCATAATAAAATATTTCTGCTTTCTGTCACTTTTCATAAATTTAAAAAATGCATGTCTTTGCTCAAGTGTCCTAGCAGCATTTTGAAAATCACATTGGATTATCATTTTTAATCTTTTTAATCATGGCTATAGGGGTCATGACCTGTGTTCAGTCAGATAATATTCAGTAGGGAATCCTAAGAATTTTTAGACATTTAATGGAATCCTTGGTGTCAGATTGGACACTGGGAGAATTCTTTTAGAAAGAACTACCCAAACATAATAAGTTAGGGTTTCCTCACAAAGATGCTTCAGGGGAAACAGATACTTGTAATTTAATATGACATCAGCCGAGTCTGTGAAGACAAGTCAGGTTTATATTAATAAGTTAAAATTTAGTGTCATATTAATAAGTTAAAATTTAGTGTCCCCTCACCACACACAAACTCACTGCCCACCATTAACTTCATAATAACTGTTACTATTCATAAAGAAAAGTAGTATGGTCATGGGCGCTTGACTTTATATATTGAAAATTATTCATGCCATATATGATTAATGAAATAAGAATAAAATCATATCAGTCAAATATCAAAACTCTTAGTCCCATTTGCCTCCATCCTAGTGGACACCAGCATTAGCCACTCTAGTGGGTCCCCCAGAAATACTTTATGTATACACACCCATGCATACACCAGAGAGAGAGAGAACCACGAGTCAATAGGACAGATTTAAAAGCACCCATCATTTTAGTGAACTACAGTATTGTGCCTCCTTTTTAACTAAATATGGAGGGCAGTTAATTTAATATGTATAACTTGCCACCACTTGGCTGTGAGTTGTTGACCTGTGGTGGCTCGTGTGTCTGCTGTGATACTAGCAGATATGTCGCTGATCTTTCGAGTGCCAGCAGGGTCGCACAAAGTGAACAGGTGCCTACAGAGCAGAGGGGCAGCAGAACAGAGAAGGCCCTCTGCGCATTGGACAGGCACAGTGGCTGCCACGATGGACTCGCGCATGGAAACAAGTGTGAGCGTGGAGCAGACCTGCGCAGGGGTTCATTCTGCTGTCCACAGAGGCGCTTTGGTTTGGAACGGGCTCACCACTACTTAACCAAAACAAATATATCTAACTTACTGCCACTTTTATTGTGGCCTAATGTCAATTTAATGAATAAAATCCTATAATCGACGATGTTTGTTTTGCTTTGTTTGCGATCAATCATCTAAACCCTGTTTTAGGAAATTCCCAACTAATAAACCCAGGTGGGGTTAGAAGCCACAAAGGTGGGGATAGCTTTGCTATTCTCCATCATCATTAGGGTTTAGGCATAGGAACTAAATTGGACCAGCCAGATCCAAATATTGTATTCGTTTTTTAGGGTTGCTATAAAACAGCACTGTAAACTGGGTGATTTAAAACAATACAAATGAATGCTCTCTGAACTTTAGAGGCTAAAAATCTCAAATTCAGCTGTCAGCAAGGCTGTGCTTCCTCAGAATTCTGGGTAGAATTTTGCCCTTGTCTCCTCCTACTCTGTTGGAGGCTACCCTACTGGAGGCATTTTGGCTTGTGGATGTGTTACTCCAACCACAGTCTCTGCATTTGCCTGACTTTCTGTTTGTGTATGGGCTCTCATGTCTTCACATCTTATTTGGGTCTTATAAGCAAGCAGCTGACCTAGATTTGAGATCACCTCGCCAACTTCCTATGAATGAAGTACATCTTCAAAGACCCTTGTTCCAAATAAGGTTGTAGTCACAGGTGCTGGGGGATAGGACTTCAAAATATACTTGAGAGGGAAACACATCAATCCCTAACACACAAGTAATAGTTTCAACGTGAAGGTAGTTTTATTAATTTTTTTTGTTTGTTGCTACTGTAACAAGTTACTATTTGCTTATTTATTTAAAACTATACAAATCTGCCATCCAAAGTTTGAACTAGGACCCTAGACTAACAGCAACGTGTTTAAAAATATACAAAAAAAACCTCACATTTCTTTTTAGAGCTGAAGACAGGATTTGTCTTCTTATTTTCCCTAGTATATCTACATTCCTTGGATCCAGGTTGCTTTAACCTCAAAACCAAACATGATCAGTTGAGTCTTTCTCATATTATATCACCCAACACTAGCACCTCTTTGTCACTTACAGGGACAGCGGTGATTTCAATGAGATCACCTGGATAACCCAAGATCATCCCTCCTTAAAATCAACTCATTAGCCACCTTCATTCTTCCCAGCCTCTACATACTTGTTTCACCAGGCACAGAGATCAGTACATGGGCATGTTTGGGGGACCATTTTTTATTCTACAACAAGAGTGTCTAAAAGAACAAAGAGAATAGACAATCTATCACTGTGTTATTCACAACTGTAGCAGGGGTAGCGATATTTAGACTTTTTTAAAAAAATTTTTTCAAGGAAAGTCAGCATGGTCAAAATTAGCAGTTGGTTTCTTGGATTACCCATGGCTTCACCAGGCTGCTTCAGGGACCCCATTTTAAAGGTAACTCTTGATGTAGAGTCTTCATTTCCTGCTTACTTCATTAAGCTGGGTTTTATATTTTTCTATGAATTGCAGTAAAATAGATAAAGTACACTTGCATTTAAATCAGTACGAGTTTAGGCTATTGATAACTAGTGAACAAAGATCCATCAGAAAAGTTACTAAGACCCTCATTAATATGTAACAGACTTATTCCCAATGAAATCTACATTAGCATATCTCTGTAATCAGACAAGTTCTCTCAGTAATACATCTGATTTCGTTTTATTAGGGTGACTTTGGAACAAAGGTCCAATCAAAATAGGGGCTTCCCCCAAAAATCTGAAGATTATTGGAATTGTGTTTTGGGATCCTTAAGAGGTCATATTGACTCATTTTTCTCAGAGAACATAGGAAAATCATGGGTGCCTACCAGGATGAAGTTTCTAAAAAATTGAAATCTGCATTAGCTAGAAAAGGTAACAGTATTATTCTATGCTAAGAAACTTTCTCCTGTCACAGCCTTCTTTGAGGATGGCAGAGGTTTTCTATGGGAATTTTATTTGGACCCCTTACATCATCCAGCTTACAGCCCTGATATTGCATCTTCAAACTTAGCCCCGCCTGTGTGGACTCCCCCCCCCCCAAACTCAAAGAACATTAAACAGGAACAGCTTGAGTTCCTCTGGGATTCCAACATTGCCATTTTGATGTGGAGTAAACTGATGACCACAGATTTCTTTGGGGGAAGATTAGAGTGAGAGAAACACCACATTTAGAAGGGCACAGACTTAGAAGGGAGGGATATGTCATGAAACAAAAGCTTTGCATTTTGAAATTCTTGTCTAGCAATAACTTTAGGCCTACCAAATAGTAATTCGAAACAGTAACAGTACCAGGTAGCAAACTCCGGAGAGAAAGAGACCTAAGACCAAATCTTTGTCCATGTTATGGGTAAAGGTTGGAGCAAAATATACAGTTTGTATCCAGAGAGGAAAATCTGGCAATTCTATGAAAACATTAACTCATAATCACCTGTAATAGAATTGATCATCTATGATCATCTAGAACAGTTATAACCTGTGGATCATGACTTCTTTGGGAGTCAAACAACCCTTTTACAGGGGTTGCCTAAGACCTTTGGAAAACATATTTCCAAAGGACACCGCTCCTCTATCCGTCTCCAGGTAGGTCCACACACATGCAGATACGCCCACAGAGGAGTAACCAGCCTGAAGACTATTAGCCATGCTTCAAGACAAAATTTCATTTACCAGTATTTTTCATTAGAAATAAATATTTCACAATGTATAATTACATATTATTTTCTGATCAATCACTGTGCTTTAATTATGTTTAATTTGTAACCATGGAAATACATCCTCCATATCAGATATTTATTTACATGATGATTTATAACAGTAGCAAAATTACAGTTTATGAAGTAGCAATGAAAATGATTTTAAGGTTGGCGCTCACCACAACATGAGGAACTATATTATATTAAAGAGTGATGGCATTAGGAAGGTTGAGAACCATTGATCTAAAATGATTTGCACTTTTAAACTGAGGCTTGAGAAGATGCAGGCATTTGCTGCACAGCAGTGTGTTTGAAAGTCATGAGGACTGATTCTAGGAATACAAATGAGTGTTCACCAGCTACTATTAATGGGCAGGAAAAGAAATGAGCTCAGATCCTTACCTTCTTTTTAAAGGTGCAGAGGAAAGTATTGACCTTTCCCTGAATGTGTTTTAAGTAACTATGAATACATATTCTTAAAACTCGTGTTTTTCCAAACATTTGAAATTACCCAGATTCAAATATGAATCTTAACCCTGTGGATCAAAACAATTTAACATAAATTCAAATGTTTGAAAAACAAATCTGTAATTAAAAGGTATCATTAAGTATCTTTTGCTCTTGTCTTTCTTGGTGCTGCTGATGGTTCTGACTCAGAGACGCTCTGTATGAAGGAACAAAATGCTGCCTTGACCGGTGCCATCTCAGTTATTGCCATGGTCAAGTCTGTTGCTGCAGATGCTACTTCATTCCACCTTGTTGAGGGTCCTTTTTTCAAAATGCTGCCTTGACCGGTGCCATCTCAGTTATTGCCATGGTCAAGTGTGTTGCTGCAGATGCTACTTCATTCCACCTTGTTGAGGGTCTTTCTTTTTCAAGGACCCTCTATTCAAGCATGATATTCATCTCCATGGACTGATCCTTCCTGATGCCATGTCCAAAGTTCTCCGAGTGAAGTTTCACCATCCTTTTCAAGGTAGATTTTTCTCATTCATCTGGCATTCCAGGGTATATTTCAATATTCCAGTCAATACTCTTTGCCAACACCATAATGAAAAGGAATCAAATTTTCTATTGTTCTTCTTTATTCAGTGTCCAGTTTTTCCACATAAATGATGTGTTTGAAAATATTCCAGTCATAAACACCTTCATTCTTAAAGTGGTGTCTTTGCTTTTTAACCTTGAAAAGTTACCTTTAGGCTGAGCATGACAGTGGGACAGGAGAAAGGCAGAAGGAAATACAGGAAGGAATGAGAAGGCAAAGAGTACTTTGTAGAAGTCTAAACACAGGTATCTATGTATGTAAATATAATTATCTATGATAAAGTGGGAATAAATTCACGTACATATAGTTATAGGTTAAGTACTAAGGCAGTAGCTGGACCTTGGGCCCCCACCCAGGCACTCCCTCAATGCAAGTACACTTTGTTCTATGAATCTGGCCACGATGCTCACTGGCCCAATATGATCACTTAAGTCAAATAGGTGCATAAGCAAATGTGATGAAGAAAATGGATAGCACCCAGCTATGAAAGGAGGGGTCTCAAAGCATGAAGATAAACAAATGGCCAACTAACTGAGAAGTATTCAAGCTCACACAGAAGAAGGACACCAGCCAGTGTGGTGGGGAGGTGTCAAAAGGATCAGGTCTCAGGCATCAAACAGGAAAAAAAACATGTTACTGTGTATGCACTTTCCTGAGATGATCACTGAGGACAAGGGGGGACATAAGAAAGAGTAGTGAAGATGGCTGATGGTACCTGGCTATCAAAAGATATAATGTCTGAGACAATAAAGGCTTGAATATGACCAAACCGTACAACAATGCTTACCATAGAAGAAACACACCAGCCTGTGAGACCATGAGTGGAAAGAACCAGATTATCAGGCATCAAAGCAAAACACATATTATTATGTGCCCACCCTCCTGACATGATTGCTGAGGACAAAAGGGTGCAGAGGCAGACAGAGCTGAGGAAACTGATGGTGCCCAGGCACCAAACGATAAGGTAGCTGGGATCTTAAAGGCTTTAAGGTAAACAAGTGGCCACCCAGTGCAGAAGCAGCAAAGCCCACATAGAAGAAGCACACCCATGTGTGTGATCATGAGGGGTCGAAGGGAGCAGATATCAAACATCAAAGAACAAGAATCAAATCAATAAGAATGAGGGGGGGAGAAGGATGGTGACGGTGGGCAATTGGATACCCCCTCACAAGGGAGTCACGGGGAGGAGATGGAGCAATCAAGGGGCAGTGAGCTAGCAATGAAGCATAAAACTTTCCTCTATTTCCTGAAGGCTTCCTCCCCCACCAGCCATCATAGTCCCAACTCCATCCAGCAGGCCCAGCCAGACTGGCGGACATGGGAGCTGGAAATGCAGGTAAACCAGGGCAGATGAACCCCTTGAGGTCAGTGGTGGCAGTGGAGTTGCCGGATGGGTGGAGGGAGGGTGGGGTGGAGAGAGGAAGCCAGCTGTGGGGATTTGCAGACTGTCTCCTATCTGGAGGGCAGACATAGGGAGGAGTGGGCAGGGGGTGATCTCGGGTTGCGTAAGATATGACAAAACAGTAATGATTGCAGAGTAATGAGGACTGGGGGCGAGGGGGAAAGGTTGGAGAGGGAAGGAAGAGAAGCTCATACCAAGGGCCCAAGTGGAAAGGCAGATGTTGGGAGAATGTTGATGAGGGCAGGCAAGTGGGGGTGCTTGGCACAGTATATGTAATTATGTATTGAACTATGTATGATGAAAAGCGATGCATGAGCCTGCAATAAAATGATAAATAATTTTTTAAAAGTTACCTTTTGCAAAAGATTTTCCAAATATAATATGTCATTTGGCTTCTTGACTGCTGCTTCAACTATCATTTTTGAATCCAAGTAAACTGAAATCCTTGAAAACCTCAGTATTTTTTCTATTTGTTATGATCATAAGGCAGATTTGGTGATGCAAAGAAGAAAGAAGGTAAAGGCAGAAGATAGTTTTTTTTTAATTATTTTTTGGGGGGCTCCTACATTACCTTTCACAATACATATATTATGCCACACACCTTCACATGCTTGCTGCCATCATCATTCTCCAAATATCTGCTTTTCCACTTGAGCCCTTGATATCAGCTTCTCATCCTTTCCCCTCTGTCCTTACTGACCCCTCCCCCACCAACCCTCAATACATTATAAATTATTATTGTTTTGTCCTATCTTACACTGCCCAATGTCTCCCCCACCCCCAACTCCTCCAATGTCTATCTTCCTGATAGGTTATGTGTAGATCCCTGTAGTTGGCTCCCCCTTTCTAGCCCCCTTCCCTCCACTCATCTGGAAGTTCCACTCTCACTAGTGATCCCAAGGGGTTCATCTGTCCTGGGTTCCCCATATTTCCAGTTCCCATCTCTACCAGTGTACCTCTTCCAGTTCAGCTGAATTTGTATGACAGAATTGGGACCATGATAACTGGGAGGATGAAGCCTTCAGAAACGAGAGGAAAGTTGTATGCTTCATCGCCATCTCATTGCACCTAGAGTGGCCTGTCTCCTCCCCACGACTCCCCTGTAAGGGAGCGTCCAATGGCCTACAAGTGGGCCTTGGGTGCCTATTCTGCTCTCACCCGCATCCGTAGTGATGTGATTCTTGTTCTTTGATGCTTGATATTTGCTCCCTTTGACCCCTTGTGATCACACAGGCTAGTGTGCTTCTTCCATGTGTGTTTGCTGCTTCTGCGCTAGATGGCCACTTGTTCACCTTCAAGTCTTTAAGATCCCAGCTACTTTATCATTTGGTAACTGGGCACCATCGGATTCTTCTACTCTGTCTGCCTCTGTACCCTTTTGTCTTCAGCGATCATGACGGGAGGGTGGACACATAATGATGTTTTTTTTTGTTCTCTGATACCTGATACCTGGTTCTTTTCACATTTCATGGTCGCACAGGCTGCTGTGCTTCTTCTATGGTGGGCTTTGTTATTCTTGGGCTATGTGACTGCTTGTTCACCCTCAAGCTTTGAAGATCTCATATGCTGTAAGTTTTGATAGCCGGGAACCATTAGTGATCTTCACCACTATTGCTCATGCTCCCACATGTCTCGGGAAGGTGCACACACAGTGATACATTTTTTCCTGTTTGATGCCTGAGGCCTGATCCTTTTGACACCTCGTGGCCATTTCTTCTGTGTGGGCTTGGATACTTCTCAGTTACATGGCCATTTGTTTATCTTTAGGCTTTGAGACCCCAGACTCTATAATCTTTGATAGCTGGATGCCATCGGTTTTCTTCACCACATTTGCTCATGCACCTATTTGACTGCAGTGATCAAAGCGACTGTGAGGACAGCATGAACACATGGAAGGAGACATGAAAAGAGAGAGAGCTACAGGGCTGGCCACAACCAGGGCCAGACTGACTCCTTCCCTGGAAGTGGGTGTGGCAGAGAACAGGTTGGGGGAGGGGCTAGAATACCCCGCCCACATGGAGACAGGAGGACACAGAAGAAGAGAAAGAGAGCCAGTCCAGTCCCCACACTGTCCAATCCCTGCCCACGATGCCCAGAGGGCTATGCCCCTGCAGGGACTTATGCCACAGGGAGGACTGAACAAACAACAACAGGACTGGTCATACTGTCTCCCTACAGAAACAGACAGTGACAGAGGACATTTCAGGGGTCACATAGTAGGAAAACAATGTGGTCTGAGCCCACAGAATGGACCGAATCAAGAAGGGAGCACTCCTGGGTGGACAGTCGGGAGGCGAGAACAACTGGACCGATGATTCCTGGGACATGTGGGGGAGGAGGACAAGGACAGGGACAGACTCAGGGCTGGTGGGGGCGGAGGGGGTGTGGCAAGTGGTCCTCAATCAGTGGCGAGGAGGGTGTGGGATGCCTGGAAGGGTTGAAGTAACGGTAATGTAACAGAGAGGAAGTGCTGGAACACAAATGAAAGCTGAGCATGATAGCGGGCAGAGGAAGGCAGAAGGAAATAGAGGAAGGAACTGGAAGGCAAAGGGCACTTGCAAAGGTCTAAACACAGACATGTACATATGTAAATATAATCATCTATTATAAGGAGGGAATAAATCCAGGTTCATATATTTATAGGTTTAGTACTAAGGTAGAAGCTGGACCTTGGACCCCCGCCCAGGCACTCCCTCAACGTAAGAACACTTTGTTCTATTAATCTGGTATTCCATGATGCTCACTGGCCCAATACAGAAAATGGTTTTAAAGGTTTATTTCGGAGCTCCCAAGTGAGTTCACAGGTCCCTAATTGGGGTCTGTCCAGGAGCGAGGGGAGGACAGACAGAGGGATGAGAGTGTCCTGAGGTCCTGGAAGAGGTTCACAGGCCCCCAACTGGGGTCACACGAAGTCCTGATGTCCCAACTGGAGGGGAAGAGTTTTATAGCCTGGGTCTTAGAGAGGGAGTAGCTGGAAATTTTTCCATTGTGATTTTTGCTGTCTGCCGAGCCCGGACAAAGCAATAATGTTCAATCTTGTTTGCAATGGTCAGGCTCCTGCATCTGGGTTTGGAAGGTCACTCAAGGGGAGGAGGAGGCTTGGTTTGTCGCAACATCCTTGGAGTGTTTTTCACTTGTCCAGGATATTTTTCCAGGATTTGCTTGCCCCACCAACTCCTGCTTTTGCCTAACAACGATACTGTTTATAGCCCAGTTCTACAGTTTTTTGGTTTTATTTTTATTTAGTGTAATCTTGAAGTCTGCACTCGTTGGTATCTCTCACTAAGTTCTTCAAGCTCTCTTTTCTTGCAGCAAGCAACTTTGTGTCATCTCCATATCACAGGCTACTGACAATTATTCCTATTTTTCTGAATCCATGATTTTCTCCCCTATGGTCCAACTTCTCAAATTATTTTCTCATAATATAAATTATATAAGTATGGTGAAAGAATAAAAATTCTGAGCAATACATTTCCTTATTTGTAAAAAATCACCTTCGTTTCTGCTGCCTATTGCTATTTCCTTGTTCTATTCAAAGGACTACCTCTTTTTCTATCTTCCAGTATAGAGTGCCTAACAGCACATTTAAGGCTCCTGAAATATTTCTTCTTCTCATTGTGTGGAAGGTACATAATACCCTGTCAACTTGCAAAAGGGTGAAATCTAGCCTGTAGTCTGGTCGCAGCTTAATGATCTCATTTGGAGTTGGGATAAAAATAAATAGGCCATTTGGGGCCAGATACACGACTCTCTGTGAGACATTCCTCTTGAGAAGCCACGTGGAGCTATGCTAAAGACAGCCAGAGCCCTGCAGATAGAGGAGCCACGTGGAGATCCACGGAAGAACTGAGATGCTTCCACCATTGCTGCATCCAAAACACTTTCCACCCACTGGCCTGTGATCTGCCTGTATGTGGCATCATTGAATGGCTGCATGCATCCAAAGAGGAATTTGTGGACAAACAGTGACCTGTGGAGTAATAAGGGATTTATGGACTTGATCTGGTCTGGGACGTTTTCTTAGAGTACAGTTTCTCCTTGATACAAAGTTCTCTCTCACACACATATACATGTCTCCCTGAGTTTATTTCTCTAGTCTACCTGGACTAACACA
This sequence comes from Nesogale talazaci, assembly GCA_004026705.1. Classification (NCBI taxonomy): domain Eukaryota; kingdom Metazoa; phylum Chordata; class Mammalia; order Afrosoricida; family Tenrecidae; genus Nesogale; species Nesogale talazaci. The sequence continues at coordinate 221,980 of PVJH01001040.1, forward strand.
AATTACGATCCAAAATTTGTTATCAGTCACAAAACTGAATGCCTTTGCATAGTCTATGAAACACAGGTTACTATCTTTCTAGTAGTCTCTGCTTTCAGCCCCAATATAGCTCACATTAGCAATTACAATGCAGGCAATGACAGTGAATTATACCTCCCATGCAGTTTCTTCTGGGTTATATTAACTATTGCATTGACCACAGATGATACAGCTGAATGATTATGGGGACGATTAGGGAATATAATAGGTTATAGTCAAGTGAGAAATGCTCAGCAAACAGTTGTTCGCAAGATAATTTCTTCTCAGTCCTGTCCCCAGGCAGATCTCTTTCTGGTCCTCAGTCACTTGCCTGGCTTCTTCCCTGCTAGGACAATATTTCCAAGCTCTTTTTGGGTTGCCAATAAATGTTCAAAGAACCTGCCACTCTGCTGTAAACCTTAACTAGAAGGCACTCAGCACCAGCTCCGTGGGTCAGCAAATCCAGCTCCCTTAATTAAGCGTCCAAGGCACCTCACTCCACAAGTCAACCTTCTGCCCCCAAAATGAATGATACTTCCCGTCCCAGAACAAAACCGAAAAAATGGAAAGGTTCCACTGGGTGGAGCTTTCATAGTCTGCACTTTTCCCACGAGGTGACCATTCAGCAACTCGCTCTGAGTTAGTGCACACAGTGGTGTCACCTGGAAAGTTCTCTCTGGTCACAGTGAATTTTTTTTGTAAGAGCAGTTTCAGTTGAACCTCATTATTATGATGGCTGATGTAACACAACTGCATGTGGCTATGGAATTTTCTTTCCTGCTCAGGAAAAATGCTGCAGAAACTCTTATGATGTTGAACACAGCTTACAAAGCTATCACTATGGGAAAAACTCAAGTGTATCAGTGGCTTTCTCATTTCCAAAAAAAGGTGAAATATTGACTGATGACAAACCTCGTTGTGGATATCCATTAATTTCCCAAATGGATGAAGATGCTTACAAAATTTGTGCACTTATACGCAAAGACTGATGACAGACCACTGAGAGATTGCGAGTCTATCTGGACTATCTTGGAGCTTGACTCAGCAAATTTTAAAGGAATACTTGGAATGAGAAGGGTCAAGGAGAGATTTGTACCTTTGGTTCTGACTAACCGGGAAAAAGAGCGTCAACTAGAAACATGCCATGCTTTGAAAGAAAAGCTTTGAACCAACCTGAAATATTTACGAGGTCATTGCTGGTGATGAGACATACTGCTAGTCTTATGAGGCTGAAAGCAAACATGAAGCTGTTGGAAGATACCATCATCACTTCAGCAAAAAAAAAAAAAAAAAAGCTGGACAAGTGAAATAAAAGATCAAGATGGTACTCATTTGTTTTTTGTTTTTTGTTTTTTTTTTTGATCTGAGGGGGATAGTTCATGTGGAATTCATTCCAGCAGGTCAGATTGTTAATCAAGCTTTCAATTTAGAGGTTCTGCAAAGATTATGCAACAGTGTACAACAAAAAAGGCCTGATTTGTGGCAGACTGGAAACTGGTTATGATACCACAACAATGTACCTACTCACTTAGACATCTCAGTGCACCTGTTTTGGCAAATTAAAGTATGCTTTTCTTGCTCCCCACAACTTACTCAACTTCCCTCGCTCTGGGCAACTTCTTTTTGTTTCTGTAAATGTAGAGGGCCATGAAAGGATTTGACGACATGGAAGAGGTAAAGTTAAAAAACAAGGGAGGTGCTGTCAGCTATCCAAAGAGATGAGTTTTAAAAATGTTTCCAAGAATGGAATCGCAGATTTGACAAATGTATTAAGTGAAATGGAGAATACTTTGAAGATAAGGTTGTTTTGTTAAAATATTTAAATACCTTGCTTTGAAAAACAATTATTTTGAGACGGTTACTGCCTGGTAAGTTGCTTTACTTACTCTGTGCTCTAGGAAGTCCACTGTTCTCTCTCATGCTCTTGCTACTGTTCTTCTGGAGTCAAAGCTGCACCCTGATTTAAGGAGGTTCTGTATAAAGGGATCTTAGAGTCCAAATGACTCACCGTAGTCCTGACTTTTTTCTCTCATCCTGGTAGTAAAAACATCCCTTCTAATTTTGAGATGGCTCATTTTGTACCCAACAAGATGGCAATCACAATGAATCCTTTTATCAGTTATTCAGAGTTGAAACATTATCTTCCTCCACTTTGCTAATCAGATCCACCAGGAAAAAAGAAAGAAAGTCATTTGGTAATAGTAGAAGACTATGGCTAGAAGAGCCATATTAAATAATTTACTGCATTGCATTGAATGTTACTGCTTTTAAACTTTCTATCTTCAGGTCTTTGCACGTTTCATGATAGTATTCTGCATTTCGTTAGTCTACTATACATTGCCAAGCTACCCCTTGAAAACTTCTGTACAATTTATTTTTTGCTTCACTACCTTTTTTATTTGATTTAGTGATTCTATTTTCACAAATAAGTTTCACGGTCTATTCTGACATTCATTGAACATTTTCCTCTGATCTTAGGTCATTAAAGTCAATGTGTCAAATGTATTATTGAGATAGTCTCTAAATTTAGTTGGAATATAAATGTATTCATCTGGATAGATTAGAGAAAGAAACTCATCAACATCCATATGACTATAAGACAGAGCTTTTGAATATTGAGAAAACATCCCAGCACAGTCCAGATCAAGTCCATAAGTCCAATATTAGCCCACATATCGATAAAAAAATCTTTAAATCTTCTTAGACTCACACAACTTATGCAGTGATGCAAATACAAGATCACAAGCCAGTGATCACAGGCACAGAAAGTCTTGTAGATCCCGCAGCATGAATCTTGGTGCTCGCAGGGGTCTCCATGTGGCTTCTTCAGCTCAGGGACCTAGCACAGCTCCATGTGTCTTTCAGCTGCGATGTCTCCCAGGGAGTGAACATGTGTCCCACGTCTAAGGAGCTATTTATCTCCGTGTGCCTCCAAATGAGGTCATCAAGCTGCAACCTGATTGACGGACCAAACCCCACCCCTTGTCAAATTGACACTTTCACCCAACTCTTTAGTCACATGTAATTTTCAAGCAAACAATGATCATATCTGTACCTAAAAGGATAAAACTAAAATGAATACAATTCAATATGTGCCACCCTCCTCTAAATATAACATTCTATAAGTGAACCAAACAAAAAATTCTATACTTATGTGAACACCTGCACCTTGATCCTATTAATAATATATTCCCCTACCTTTCATAGGGGAAAGGTAAAAAGTTTGTAAGCACATTACTTCATGTCTTTTTGGTACTGCTCACTTACATCAGCTCAGTGCTCTGAGGAGACAATCATATTCTTAGATGTGAAGAAGCTTTCTTCATTCTAGATGGAAACTTATGAAGTCTGAATCCATAAACAAAAGCAAATCAGGACAGACCATCTATAAAGTCAGTAGCAACAGGTACCAGTTCATAGACTCAAAAATCTTTTCTTCATCTGGTTAAGTTCTGGTCAACTCAGTATGGGTTGCCTCACTTAGACTCACCATAGAGTCCATTGATCACCTCCCTTTTACACCAAGGACCCCACAACAAATTCTCAACAATCCTAGCCCCCTAGTGCTAGGTCATGAACTTCAGAGCAGTCAACCTGCTGTTCTCTCATCTTCTCCACTAGTTCTTGTGAACCAGGTCCATGGGTGTCAGAGGCCAGACTCAACCTATTTATTGCTGCATTTCTTTCACTTCTACTTAACAAATAGATCCAGGTGGTCACCTAGCAAGCACTTCAACTTGTCCTCAGGCTCCCGTTAACGTTTCGTTCTAGAGAGGAGTTTCTTAATGGCTTCAGATTTTTTCTAGCTTCTGACAAAAAAACACAAGTTCAAAGGGGAGACCGGTGTGTCTCTCACTACCAGACTGTGGCTCCCCACCGTCCGCCTGACTGCTGCCCCAGGAACAGGACGGCCAGGGTGGAGAGCGCCCCACGGCTGTGTCCGGCCACTGCCCACCAGCGGTCCACTCACAACTCCCAAGGAGGGGAGCAGAGCCTGTCTCCCACGATTGCCGCCCTGCACGGGGCTCGCGGCTACTGCGCTCAGCTCCCTCCCTGTGGCCTCCCAGGCTCCCAGGACCCAAGCCCGCGGGAGCTTTTATTTCCCGTGCTGGTGCACCCGGGGTCGGTGCCGGGGTCGCCTCCAGCACCCAGACGGCCACACGCGTGCCCAGCTGGCAGGGTCCAGCTCCCGCCACTGCTGAGGCCCCGTTCAGAGGGAGCGACTCGGCATTCCTATCCCCTATCTCCCCCGGGACCATACCTGCACCTCCACCGGGAAACCTAAACAGCCTCTCTCACAAACTCGCCCGGAGCTGCCGCACCGCCCTATCAGAAGTGCGGGAGTCTGGGAGGGGATTGGGACCTGCACGCTATCCATGGCCACAGCCTCCCTGCAGGGCAGAAGGGACAGTCCCGTGTAGATGCCACCACGCGCTTTCGTGGAGCGGCCACTGTCCACGAGAACCTAGCGGCGGAGGTGGGAGAGGCGACTAGACAGCCGCTCTCGGAGAGGCGGTAGGGCCGGTGCTAGCAACTAGGACCGCCAGTCACCCGGCGCAGAAGAGAAAAGGCTAGAAATAGCGCGGCTACACGCACTGGGTGTGGTGGCCAGAGGCAGCGCTGTCTGGCTGGGATGGAGAGACCTGGTCACCTGAGAGTGGCCTGCCACTTCTCTAGGCTCGACTGGGGTCTGCACACAACCTAGCCTGTCTCTCCACAAGGGAGCGCGCTGTGTGACTCCGGTGTGGCAGCGATAGGCTTTCTGGCACAGACTAGTGCGGATTAGATGGTCTTTCACAGGCGGGAAGACTCGGTCAGAACGCTGCGTGCTGCTCTGCCTGGCAGTGATCAGTACCTATTTCAAACTAGCTGGGCTCCCACGGAAAAGGAGACGTGGCTAGGTCAGGCAACACGCACTGCTTTGTCTGGTAGTAACTGGAGCCACAGAGAGAGTTGACCTGATCCCCAAAGAAAAGAGGCCCTGGCCTGGACTCAGGAGAGCTGGGGGTCAGTTTTTCTAGCTGGCCAGGCAAGCCACACCACCCTCCCATAGCAGGGGAAGTCTGAAAGGCTGGAGGCCCTGTGGCACGATCTTGCCCCTTGCTGGCACAAGCAGATACAGGGAGCTAGTCCTTTCAAGAATGTCTCTTGCAACAAATACAATTGGCCCTTACAGGCACACTGCAGCCCAGTCCTGCCTTAGTATCAGGAGTAGGAGGCACAGAGCAGGACTTTCAGACTCGGAAGTGCTAGCTCATCTAGAGACAGGGGAGAACAGCTACTGCAAATAGGGCTCTATTTGCTGACTGCCGTCAGCAATCACTGCATCCACATGCGGGTGCCACACCTTCCCAGTCAGAGGAGCCTGAGTGACTGTCAGGGCCTAACAAGCCCTGCCAGGTGAACCCACTGGGAGCTGTGGTAAAGCTGAGACACTGTCCCAAAAGTGCAAATCCACAACTCATTGAGTGAGCTAGGGTCTTAGAGGCCAGCCTCAGGGTACTGCCCCCAGAGTCGTGGTCTGGGTTTTTGCAGCAGACTAGCAAAGAGTGCATACCAGGCCCATTCTTGGACTAGAAATACAGGGAACCAACAACCCAGTTCCAGGAGCCCCCCCAACCCAGGGCAGGTCATACCACCCTAGCTCCAATCAACCCTGACACCTGCCCAGGGGTCACATATAGCCCTACCACTCTACCGGAATCATCCTTCTGTTAATTTGAGTCCCCTATAGCTGTTGCCAACGGTATCCACCACCTCTTACTACTGCTCATTTTTGAGTCACCACAGCACCTACCTCCACAGAAGCCATAGCTACCTCCATAGTAGGCCAAGGTAGCCATTGCAAGCACCTGTGCCAATCACACTGGGAGAGTAGGCAAGGCCCATTGGTCTCCTAGGAATATGGCACCGACCTCTTCAAAATCATCACATAGATAACATCATACCACATCACTCCCAATAAGTAAATAAGAAAGACAAAATGTCATCAATAGAATTAACGGTACTCATAGAAGAATCTGATATGGACCTGCCACAAAAAGAAATTTTCAGAAGACTGTATGAAGTAGTACAGGAGATGAGGGAAGTTATACAGAGTAAAGATGCAGAGATAGATGGGATGAAGGCCACAATAGAAGGTATCAAATCCACGATAGAGGGCATGAAGTCCACACACGAAAGGGAAATACAGGAGTTGACGGAGGAAGTAATCAAATCTTCACACAAGATCACTGACCTCACGAATAGAGGAGGCTGAGAGACGTATCAGTGATCTTGATGATCAAGCAGACCTCAGCAAATGGAAAAGGCAATCAAATAAAATCATAAAGGAGGCAGAGGAGAACCTAAGATCAATGACTGATGCTATGAAATGGAACAACATTAGGATTATAGACCTTCCTGAACAAGATGCATCGAAAAAGTCAACAGCTAAATTGACAAGAGAATTTCTTGAAGAAAATTTCCCCATCCTGAAGAATGAGAATCAGTCAGTCATACAGGAAGCAGAGAGGCTGTCAAGTAGACTAGACCCCAAGAAGAACTCACCGAGGCATACAATAGTTAAATTATCCAACTTTGAGGGAAAAGAGAAAATCCTAAGGGCAGCAAGAGAAAGGAAGATGGTCATGTACAAAGGCTCTCAAGTTAGAATATGTGCAGATCTATCAACAGAAACCATGAAAAGAAGAAGAGAGAGAACTAAAATCTTCCAGAAGCTGAAAGAAAACAATGCCTCTCCTAGAATTCTCCACCCTGCAAAATTATCTATCAAAATAGGAGAGATAAGGGTTTTTCAGGACAAAGAAAAACTTAAAGAATACGCTGTGAGACATCCAACCCTGAGGAAGTTCCTGACTGACTCACTATGGCCAGAAGACCAACATCCACCAAGCACCAGCAGGAGAACATCATACAGCCCAACTCCATCCAGAAGGCAACAAACTGATACCAACCACATAGAAAATATGGCCGCAGGAGGAAAACATGGCAACAAAGGTGCCCCCAACAAAAACACAGTTCAGCAATAAAAAAGATGACAAAAAAGCATCCAAATAAAAAGCCAAAAGATATCACTCATGAATGCACAGATTGGGCTAATAACCCTAAATGTAAACAGCCTCAATTAAAATAAAATAAAATAAAACGCCTCCATTAAAATAAAACGCCTCTCCGACGGGCTCAGAAAACATACCCCATCAATCTGTTGCCTACAGGAAACACATCTTAAGATTGCAGACAAGAATAAACTAAGAATAAAAGGCTGGAGGAGGATATACCAGGCAAATGGTGACTCAAAAAGAGTTGGAGTCATAATCTTAATCTCAGACAAAATTGATCTCAAGGTTCAAACCATAAAAAGAGACAAGGAAGGGCACTTTATAATGCTCAAAGGATCACTACACCAGGAACCTGTGAGTATATTAAACATATATGCACCAAATGAGAGACCTGTGAAATTCGTCAAACAGATCATCCAGAACATGAAGAATGATATCCTAGACCCAACAATTATAATAGGGGACTTTAATACACCACTTTCAGAAAGAGATCGATCATTGGGTAGGAAGCTCAGCAAAGAGGCTGTAGAACTAAACAATACAATTAAACAACTAGATCTGATAGGTATATTTAGAGTTTTTCATCCAAATGCAAACAAATACATTTTTTTCCAGTTCACATGGCTCATTTACGAGGATAGACAACATGCTGGGACATAAATCAAGCCTAAGTAAATTCAAACATAAAGAGATCATACAGACATCCTTCTCTGATCACCATCCCATAAAGCTGGAGATCAATGAAAGGACAACCAGGAAAGCGAAGACCAACAGTTGGAAGTTGAATAATGAGCTTCTTCAGCATGAATGGGTACTGGCCCAGATCAGAAAAGAGATAAAAAAAATTTCTAGAAACTAATGAGAATGAAAACACCTCCTATCAAAACCTTTGGGACACAGCGAAAGCAGTCATCAGAGGTAGCTTGATTGCAATAGGTGTTTATATGAAAAAGGAAGAGAGACGCATGACAGATACGCTCTCACTAAAACTCCAACAACTAGAAGAGAATCAACAGACTAATCCTTCCAACAGCAAAAGAAAAGAAATAATAAAAATCAGGGCAGAGCTGAACCAATGGGAAGATAAAAGAAGAATGCAGAAGATCAATGCAGCAAAGAGCTGGTTTTTGAAAGGATCAATAGAATCGACACACCTTTGGCAAAACTAATCAAAGAAAGGAAAGAACATGCAACAATAGACAGGATGAGGAATGAAACAGTGGTAATCACAATAGATCCTATGAGATTAAAAGGATAAACACAACATACTATGAAAGGCTCTACTCTAATGAGTTCAACAATGAGGAAGCCATGGACAAATACCTGGAAAAGCAACCGCTCCCAAGACTAACCCAGACAGAGGTTGAGAACCTAAATAAACCCATAACAAGAGAAGAAATAGATATGGTTATCAAGAATCTACCAACAAAAAAAGCGCCCGGACCAGATGGCTTCACAGGGGACTTCTACAAAGCTTTCAGGGAAGACCTGACACTGATCCTCCACAAAGTTTTTCAGAGCATAGAAAAGGATGGAAAATTCCCAAACTCCTTTATGAAGCCAGTATAACTTTGATACCCAAACAGGGAAAAGATCCTACAGGAATAGAGACCTACAGACTGATATCTCTGATGAACATAAATATAAAAATCTTCAATAAAAATCTTCAATAAAAATCTTTATTGCCCAATAAAATACAAAAGTATATAAAACACATAATCCATAAGGATCAGGTAAGATTCATCCCAGGGATGCAGGGATGGTTCAATATCCACAAATCCATCAATATTATACACCACATTGATAAGATAAAACATAAGAGCTACATGGTTATATCCATAGATGCAGAGAAAGCATTCGACAATATACAGCACCCTTTCCTAATTAAGACACTTAGGAAGATAGGAATAGAAGGGCAGTTTCTCAAGTTAATACAAGCTATCTATGAAAAGCCAACAGCTAACATCATTGTCAATGGAGAAAAGACCAAAACAATCCCACTATAAAAAGGGACCAGACAAGCTTGCCCCTTATCCCCACTGCTATTCAATATAGAATTGGAGGTCCTAGCTAATAACATAAGACAACAGAAAAACATCAAAGGTATCCAACTGGGGGAGGAGGAAGTGAAATTATCATTATTTGCAAAAGACATGATCCTGTACATTGGAAATCCCAAACACTCCACAACTGGAGTACTAACAGCGATAGCAGGGTACAAGATTAACAAACAGAAGTTGATTGGACTGCTGTATACAGCTGACAAGACCATGGAAAAGGAGATCAGGAAGGCAGTACCATTCACAATAGCCAAAAATAAATTGAAATATCTAGGGATATATCTAGAAAAAAAACTCACAAAAGACCTGTACAAAGAAAACTATAAAACCTTACTACAGGAAACCAAGAGTGACCTTCATAAATGGAGAAATATTCCATGTTTGTGGATTGGCAGACAATATAGTAAAGTTGGCTATCCTACCCAGGGCACTTTATAAGTTCAATGCCATACCAATTCAAATATCAACAGCCTTCTTCAGAGAACTGGAAAAACTGGTCACCAACTTCATATGGAGGGTAAAAAAGCCCAGAATTGGCAGAGATCTCCTCAAGGAGAAGGACACAGTTGGAGGACTTGCTTTACCTGACTTTCACACCTACTACAAAGTGGTCAAAACAGCCTGGTATTGGCATAATGACAGATACATAGACCAATGGAAAAGAATAGAAAACCCAGAAATAAAACCATTAGCATATAGACAGCTGATTTTCGACAAGGACCCCAAGAGCATCAAGTGGGACGGTGACTCTCTATTTAACAAATGGTGCTGGAAACAATGGAAATCCACATGTAGAAAAATGAAACAGGATCTCTACCTCACCCCATGCACAAGAACAAACTCAAAGTGGATCAAAGACCTGGAAGTAAAACCCCAAACCATCAGGACCATCAGTGAAAGAAGTGGAGAAAATCTAAGAACCTTGGCCCAAGGAACACAAAGGCTGATGAGAATAGGGCAGGGTACACACACAAGAAGTGCTGAAATTGACCTGTGGAATTTAATAAGGATAAAACACTTGTGTGCATCAAAAGACTTTACCAAGAGTGTAACTAGGGAACCCACAGACTGGGAGAGGATTTTCAGCAACGACAACAAAGGGCTTATCATGAAAATCTATAATACCCTCCTTGTCTGCAAAAAGAAGAAATCAGTTAACCCTTTGAAGAAATGGGAAAAAGAACTAAGAAGTTTCACTAAGGAGGAGCCCCATATGGCCAATAAACTTATGAGAAAATGCTCCCGATCACTAGCTATCAGAGAAATGCAGATCAAAACAACCATGAGATACCATCTAACACCTTTGAGGTTAGCCCAAATCAGAAAAATGGAGAGCAACAAATGCTGGAGGGGATGTGGGAAAATAGGAAATAGGAACACTTCTACATTGTTGGTGGTCATGTAGATATGTACAGCCGCTATGGAAAGCAGTTTGGCGATACCTAACGAAAATGGAAATTGAACTACCGAATGAACCAGCTATTCCTCTACTGGGTATACACCAAGAAGAGGTAAGAAATAATCCACGGCCAGTGGTCTGCACGCCAATGCTTATTGCAGTGCAATTCACTATCACAAAAAGGTGGAAACAATCTAAATTTCCATCGGTAGATGAGTGGATCAGTAAACTCTGGCACATACACACAATGGAGTACTATGTTTCACCCAAAAGTACTGATGAGCACATGAAACATGTCTTCTCATGGGAAGAGCTGGAGGAAATTATACTAAGTGAAGTGAGTCAAACACAAAAGGAGAAGTACAGCATGAGTCCACTGAGGTAAGTGAAACCAGTACGGTAGGTGTAGAAGGGAAGCCCCCTATAACCTAACAGATGGTCAGGGATCCAGGGAAAGGGGAGGAGGTAGAACCAAACCCAGGGATGTACATGTTGGATACAGCACAGCAAGGGAAGACAAAATGGGAAGAGAGAAAAAGGAGTTTGAAAGTAAAAGGTTCACGGAGGGAGCAGGGCACTAACTCACTCAGGGGGAGAGCACGGGTCTTGTCTCCACAGAAGCTGAAGCGGGGGTGCAGATCCTAGCAGGCAACACCCAACCGTGAGGACGGCAGTGGAAGGAGACGTGAAAAGAGAGCTACAGGGCCGGCCATCACCAGAGCCAGACGGACTCCCTGAATGTAAGCGGGTGTGGCAGAGAACAGGTGACGGAAAGTGAGCAGCATGCCACGTCCACATGGAGACAGGTCAAAACAGAGAAAGAGAAGGAGAATTGGTCCGGTCCCCATGCTGTCCCGATTCCTGCCCATGATGCTCCTGCGGGGACCTAAGCCACAGGGGGGACTGGGCAAACAACAACAGGTTCTGTCACACTGTCTCCCTACAGACAGCGACAAAGGACATTTTGGAAGACACACAGCAGGGAAGCAAAGCAGTCTGAGTTCCCAAAATGGACCAAATCAAGAAGGGAGCACTCCTGGCTGGACAGCCCAGAGGGAGAACAACTGGACCAAGGGTTCCTAATGGCTGTGGGGGGCAGGAGGCATGGACAGACTCAGGGATGGGGAGAAACAACCAGTGGTCTGCAATTGGTGGGGAGGAGAGTAGGGGAGGCCTAATGGGGCCAAAGCAAGTGTAATGTAACAGAGAGGAACTTACGAAACTCAAATGAAGACTGGCCACAAAAGAGGGACAGGAGGAAGGCAGAAGGAAATAGAGGAAGGAACGAGAAGGCAAAGAGCATTTGTAGAAGTCTAAACACAGGCATCTATGAATGTAGAAATAATTATCTATGAAAAGGTGGGAATAAATTCAGGAACACATAGTTATAGACTTAGTACTAAGGCAGCAGCTGGACCTTGGGCCCCCTCCCAGTCACTCCCTCAGTGCAAGAACACTTTGTTCTATGAATCTGTCCACGATGCTCACTGACCGACCCAACATGATCGCTGAAGTAAAATAGGTGCATAAGCAAATGTGGTGAAGAAAACGATGGCACCCAGATATCAAAAGATAGAGAGTCTGGGGGCTCAAAGCTTGAAGCTAAACAGCCAACTAGCTGAGAAGTCTCCAAGTCCACATGGAAGCAGCTCACCAGCCAGTGTGGCCGAGAGGAGTCAAAGGATCAGGTCTCAGGCATCAAACAGGAAAAACCAATGTTACTGTGTATGCACTTTCCTGAGATGATCACTGAGGACAAGTGGGGACAGGAGAAAGAGTGGTGAAGATGGCTAATGGTACCCGGCTATCAAGACATAATGCCTGAGGCCTCAAAGGTCTGAGCATGAGGAAACAGTGTAACAAGGCCTACCATAGTAGAAGCACAGCAGCCTGTGCGACCATGAGGAGTGGAAAGAACCAGGCTATCAGGCATCAAAGAACACAAAGTATATTGTTAAATGCCCACCCTCCTGTCATGATCGCTGAGGACAAAAGGGTGTAGAGGCAGACAGAGCTGAGGAACTTGATGGTGCCCAGCCACCAAACATTAAAGTAGCTAGGATCTTAAAGTCTAAAAGGTGAACAAGTGGCCATCCAGTGCAGAAACAGCAAAGTCCACATAGAAGAAGCACACCCACCTGTGTGATCATGAGGAGTCTAAGGGGGCAGACATCAAACATCAAAGAACAAAGATTAAATCAGTAAGAATGAAGGGGAGAGCAGGGTGGGGACCCAAAGCCCACTTGCGAGCAATTGGACACTCCCTTACAGGGGAGTCATGGGGAGGAGATGGGACAGTCAAGGGGCAGTGAGGTAGCAATGAAGCATACAACTCTCCTCTATTTCCTGAAGGTTTCCTCCCCCCAAACACCATGGTCCCAACTCTGCCCTGCAGTTTCAGCTGGATTGGAGGAAGTGTACTGGCATAGATGGAGCTGGAAACGCAGGGAACTCCGGGGTAGATAATCCCCTTGGTGTCATTGGTGGGAGTGGAGTTGCTGGATGGGTGGAGGGAGGGTGGGGTGCAGAGAGGAAGCCAGCTGTGGGGATCTGCAGACTGTCTCCAAACTGGAGGACGGACGTAGGGAGGAGTGGGCACGGGGAGATGTCAGGCAGTGTAAGATATGACAAAACAATAATGACTGCAGGGTAATGAGGACTGGTGGGGAGGGGGGAAAGTTGGGGGGGGGAAGGAAGGGGGGCTCATATCAAGGGCCCAAGTGGAAAGGCAGATATTGGGAGAATGTTGATGAGGACAGGCAAGTGGGGGTGCTTGGCACAGTATATGTAACTATGTATGATAAAAAGCGATGTACAAGCCTGATAAAATGATTAAAAAAAAATAAAAAGAGCAAAAAAATTCAAAAAGTAAAAGAGTTCCTTTTTTCTTCAATTGCTCAACACTCCCCTAGGCAGGTCTCTTGGAATGCAAATATCCAGAGTACTCCAAAACACTGGTTGGGGCTTATCTTTTCATCGGCTTCTTTGTAGAATAACCCATTTAAAGATTCAAATTTTAGTGGCTCAAGACAAGTGAGCTATAAGCTCGCTATTTTCATACTTCCCAATAATCATTTATATCAATAATAATAAGCAGAATAAATCAGTATAAACAAAGTAGAATCAGATACTGATAGCATTTCTTAAAACAGTCAAATTCAGTCCTTACTTACTTTATCTTAATCCTTATCTAAACTATTATATTGATACAGAATATGGGACTAGGTCTCTGACAGCATCAAACTGGAGCTGGGCTTTCTGTCGGACATTTTGACCTTCTCTCAGCCATTTTCCTTAAGCAGATTGGTTTCTGAGGAATTTAGGGGCAATTTCTACCTTTGAGCTCACAATACACATCAAAAGCATTCATTTTCATTATTTCGAACAAGAATAACCAAAGACAACAACCAAGGTAAGGAGTCAAAACTCTTTTACTTCCCAAATTCTTTCAGAAAAGAACCCAGTAAAATGCCTGGATATTTCTGATTTCAGGCTAGGCAAAGAAGAGGCAGAGGTCAAAAAAGGATCCACTCTCCATCTTTATGATTTGTTTCTCTAGTACCCCACTCCAGGTACCATAATGTCTTAATCTCAGTAGACTAGAGAAATAAATTCATGGATACTCATATAAGACAGAGCTTTATATATAAGAGCAATGAATATTGAGAAAATCTCCTTGCTTAGTCCTGATCAAGTCCATTAGTCCAATATTAGCACATATCTGATACCAATCTAAAAATTCCTTTTGAGACTCACACAACACATAAAATGATGCTGAATGCAAGAAGATCACAGGCCAGTGAGTGGAAAGTCTTATGAAACCAGCAGTGATAAAAGCATCTCTGGGCTGGAAGAACCACGTAGAGACTTCTGCCAGTCTCTACGTGGTTCTTCCAGCTCAGGGCACAGGAGAGGTCCATGCATCTTGTCAGCTGCAATGCTTCCAAGGGTGTATGTGCTCTGCCTCCAGCAAGCTATTTATCTCCTTAGCACTTCAAATGAGGTCATCAGGCTGTGACCTAATTGACAGGCTAACCTCCACCCCTTCCCTCGTAAGCCTCAAATTGACAACAGATTAATGTAACTATCACAAAAAATCAAGGTTTTTACTTTATCTCTAGTGAAGGTGTTTAAATTTTCTTCACTTTCAACTTGAACTTGCACATAAGCAATTGATAATCTGCTCTACAGTTGACCGCTTGAGTTGTTCTTACTGATGGTACTAAGTATGTCTATTAACTCTTTTCACAAATGTAGTCTATTTGATTCCTGTGTGTTTTGTCTAGCAAAATCACATGTATAGTTATTATAAATGCTATTGAAAATGGCATTTGTAGTGCCTCAGTCCTTGGTGTGAAAAAATTCTATCATGTGATCTCAGGTGTCTATCATCAGGTTCATATTTTCTATTTGACAATACTACATTTCAGCATTTTCATTTCTATCATTTCATTACATTCAGACTTCAGAGGCTGGTAAAATAACTAATGCCTTCATTGTTGGCATTAGTGTTTTGTGTGTAAATTTGAATACTAGTCATATTAACTTTTCTTCCTTATAGAAGTATTGTGAGAAACTGAGGAACAGGAAGAGAGTGTATGTGAACAAATTCTTTATTCTCATATTTTATTTTATTTTTTTTTATTTTAGGCATCACTGCCCTCAGGTGGTGGGAGAAGGAGGCCCAGCCTTTGCTCCTGGGAGCCGGAATTGATCCTCCATCCCAGTGGGCCGCAGTCCCGCGTACAACCACTATGCCACCGGGGCTCAGCCCTATTCTCATGTTTTAATAAGCCTGGCAGGCCCAGATTCTGGGTGGAGGCTTTTGCACTTTTGAGTTAGAGATGAGTCCCAATAATATTCTCAAAGTTAAAAGAAATACCTATAAGATCCTCCCATAATAGTTGTACCTTAAAGTTACCTATTACAAGTACATGGCTGATTACCATCTGGCCAGTAGCTTTTGCTATAGGAACAGCTATTGCTCTCACTGCTCAGAGGATAATCACTCCCCCTTTCCTGCCCTCACTTCTAGTATTAGCTTACTCCTCCAATGAATTCAGGGACATTTGGGGTTATGGGAGAGTCCTCTTGGTTAAGTATGTGGTTAACTATAATCACCAGGCCTTACATGCCCCAAGAGTATATAAGCTGTGTTGGAAATACAATTATTATCTCTGTGCAGGTTGATTCCTGAAGCCATGATGGAGGTGAGCAACCCAAACCTTTTGTCTATCTATTAATTTCTTCCCTTGGATTATACAAGCATTCCGTGTGACCTGTCCAGGTGTGAGGCTGGATTTGACATCATCTGAATATTTACCTACCACTGACACTGCTGTATTTCAGAAATGCTATTTTTGATCATAAATATGACCTCATTCTTCTATATTTTGTCTCTTTGGACATAGAGATCATATAATCATTTGATTCAAATTGGCCAATATTAGCCCATTTAAGCTCATTGATGCATAGAATATAAATCTTTTTTTTGGGGGGGGGGCATCATTGCTCTCAGGCAGAGGGAGTAGGAGGCCCAGCCCCACTGCTGGAATTGAACCTCCATTCCAGTGGGCCGCAATCCTGCGCACAACCACTATGCCACTGGGGCTCAGCCCTAGAATATAAATCTTAATGTGTTTTATTTTCCGATTTTCTTTATTTATGATTGTATAGTTCAAATCTGTTCACGGCTTTTTTTTTTCCTCCTTGTTTTGCATTCTGTCATATCATCAAATAAGGATCTTGAGAACTTTATTACATTTGTGTTATTAAGACTGCGGCCCATTGGGTTGGTGGTTCACATCCAGCAGCAGCTCTCCAGGAACAAGGTTCAGTAGCTCCCATGACTACCCTAAAAAAATAGACCAGTTCAATTTTGAATTGTAAGGCATTAACCCCCAAGTGTAAGTCTCTTACAACTGAGAGGATGATCTTCTAGTATGGTATCATAAAATGTTTTTCTGCTATTCATAAGGTTTTCACTGGTTAATTTTTTAGAATTAGATACTCAGCTTCTTCTTAGTCTATCTTAATCTGGAAGCTCTGGTGAAACCTGCATACCTTGGACAACTCTGCTGTTATTAGAAATACTGGTGACATAGTTTCCAGCAACACACAAGCCATCACAATATGACAAACCAACATGTAGTGATGATAAGAACCCGAGACCTATTGCTCTTGAGTCAGTTATGACTTAGAGCAGGCTTACAGAACAGAGTAAAGCTGCTTCTTTAGGGTGCCAAAGCTATATGTCTTTAGGAGAACAGAAGGCTTCATCTTCTTCCCATGGAGTGGCTAGAGAGTTGGACTTGCAAACCTTGTGGATACCAGTCCAACATGTAACCCATTACACCACCAGACCTCTTCTGAGAAAACTTTATGATCATGGAAATCTAAATTTTCGCAAGGATTATCTTTGCATAATCTGTTTCAAATTAAAATTTCTCTAGACAGCCGAAAAGGCCCCTTAACCCTCTTCCTGGTAATAATATTTATGCTTTTCTTGAAATTCAAGATGTCTACAAGGAAAGGCTGATTCTCCTTCTACCTCACTACCCACCCCCCCCACTGCTTATTGTCTCCAACTTTATAACTAGAATCAGATCCTAGAATGCTTCAAGGAGTAGCATTTCAAAGGTCAGTTTCCATAGGAGGCATTCATATTTAAACAATGAAAATACAACTAACTTAAAGTGTCTAAAGTGCAGGCAATATGTATGGGGGCTGGTTCTCCATAGTAGTCAAAGGAGAATTGTTAAATTTGGAGTCAAACTTTATCATGTGTGAAT
>PVJH01001041.1:0-107658 GCA_004026705.1 Nesogale talazaci
AATCTGGATGTCTGAGCTCCAGGCAATGTTGCTCACATGCTGGTATGCTTCAAGCCTCTTCTGCAATGGTTTAAATTCATTCTCTCTCCAATTTCCTCTCCTCTCTGGCCCCTGTCACTCCAGCACTTGCTCTATCTTGTTCTCTACTCCTTTTAATTTTCTTTTTCAGTTCCTCTTCTTCAATGAGTTTAATGTGAATGAGGTTTTTGGTTATTTGTAGTGGGTAGGTGAAATGTAGCATAGCAGTATGCTTGAGATCCAGATTTCGTTAACATTAAGCTACTGTGTCTTGTCTGAACTCTACAGAGTTCATATATTCCTGTAAATGATGTGTGTGTTTTTTTAGTGAAATATTTTGGAAGTCGTCTAAAAACAAACCCATTGCCTTCAAGTTGATTCCAACTCAGAGTTACTCTACATAGTGTTTCTGAGTCTACTAAAATGTATGAGCATGGACAGTCTTCTTTTTCTCTTTTGGAACAGTGGATTAGTTCACATGCAGTCCAAAACTTATCTTACAGCAACACTGCAATCCCATAGCCCAAATAACACAAAGTCATTTGCATAAAACAGTAATTTTGCATTCCTAGTTGGTGGGTTTAATATGCTTTCATACTCATGGTCTCATTTCTTTACCTACTTTTCTAACAAATTTGCAATAAAAGGTCATATGTTTTCATTTTTAAGAAAAACTTTAAAAAAGTAACCTAAAATTGTGCTGGCCCTTGAACTAATGAGATCTTGTGACTTCAATATAAGTGTTTATTCGGGTACATTCCAGGATCTTTTCAAATGTTTCCTTGTTGTTGCTGTTTGACACCATCAAGTTGGTTCTTACTCATGGAGACCCAGAATACAACAGAACAGAACACTGCCTGGCCCGGCACCATTATCATGATGATGGCGATGTTTGTGTTCATTGCTGCACCTGCTATGCCCATCCATTAGGTCCAGACTTGCTCCCTTTTCTCTCACCTTCTACTTTACCCAAGCGTGATGTCCATTTCCTGGGACTTGTCTTTACTGGTAGGTTTGGTTTGGGAACTTTAGTGGATCCTCATGAATCACTTCATTCTCTGGGTTTCTAGAATTCTCTGTATTTTTAGCAGAATGCCAGTTTTTCTTGTATTTCTTTATTTGCTTCCACAGTTTGATTATTAAGGCCTCCTTTGGAAACAATCTGAGTTTCTTTCAGACGCACTGAACTCATATCACTCTCTGTGGCCACAGAAGCCGCGGCATGTGGAACCTTGCTTGAACTTTGTCAGTTCCAGGAAGTTGTGCCTTAGGTCACGCTACTGAAATGAGGATTAGAACTCACCACCTCTGAGTGCCCTCTCTGTGTTTAGCCCTTTGGGCCAGCCTGCATTTAGGTTTGGTAATTGGCATTTAGAAAGCCATTGAGGTCAAATCCCATTGTGCCTGTGTAAAAATTGGACTCGCTTAATTGTCAAAGCCTCTCAGAGAACAGTTCTGTGTTGCTTTGTGCATTTAAAAATAAATTAAGCTAACGCCATTATCCATATTCCTTTGGGATGGAATGCAGCAATATTACATGGACAGAACAATAATCTATAATAGTCGCATGTGTGGTAAGGTGACATTCAGATACATCTGTTTCCTCCCATAAAGTCACCTGCTAGAAGCCTATTGAGTAAATGTTAATGAATTTGGATGCACCTTAGCTGCAAATGGATCAGCTCCTCCTAATGTAACAGTGCGGCAACCTGGATTCACTTGGATTATTCTGCTGCTTTAAATTAAATGGAACACTATGTCAGTAACATTTATTAGAGGGGAATTAGTTGAGCGAAAGAAACATTTAAGGGATGCTCTTAGGACCTGAAGAAGAGAAGGAAGACAAAGACTATCCCTTTGCACTTTTCCAGCTTAGAGCCTATGACACACATTTAGAGAGATGGACATGATGATCCTATTGTGTGAGCAGGGTCGCCATGTGACCTCCATGAATGTTTAAAAATTGCTCCACACTTTACGCTGAAAGCATGCCATCAGGTGCCTGCCAAATTTGGTTTTAAAATTAAGCTGCTTTTTTAGGTATAAGTGAGGAAAAACCATTGAATTGTTGTTATTGCTTTACTGTTTCAAAAAGGAAATAAGAGTTGAATTTCTCTCTTTGATGAATGATTTTCAAAACAGTCTCTTGAATTAAGTTAAATTTTCTGAAAAGGGGTTCAAAGCCTCACCTCATATCTATCTGCCCTAATCTTCTACAAGTATGGACCTAATACGTTGTATGTAAACCCAATATATTTAATTAATTCCTACTTGTGGTCACTGTGATAGTTACATAATCTGTTGTCAATTTGGGACTTAAGAGTGAAGGGGTTGAGTTTGACCTGTTAATCGTGTTGCAGCTTGAGGACCTCATTTGGAGGCATTAAGAAGATGAATAACTTGCTGGAGGTGGGACACACGCTCACTTTCTGGGAGACATGTCAGCTGACAAGACATATATATTAGCTATACTAGAACCTTGGAGATGGAAGAGCCACATGGAGACCCCTGGCAGCGCTGAGATGCTTCCACTGACCCTGGATCCACAAGTCTTCCCACTAACTGGCTTGTGATATTCCTGCCTTTGGTATTATTTCATGTGTTTTGTGAGTCTAAAGAGGACTTTATGGATTGGTATTAGACATGTGGGCTAATACAAGGCTTATATACTTGATCTGGACTGGACTGGGATGTTTTCTCCATATTCAATTGCTCTTGCATATAAAGCTCTTTTTTATACACACATGAGTCACTCTGGATTTGTTTCCCTCGTCTACCTGCACTGACACATTCACTAACACTTGCAAAGCATTTTTTGGTGGCTTTTCAAGGGTTTCCCCCTCACCAGGAGAGTGTAAATGCTTGAGTGTACAAGCCATGCGCCCTGCCTTTATTAGTGCTTCTCAACCTGATTTTAAAGAGTTTACTCTATAGTGTATACAACTCATGACCCTTGCTGACCTATTTATCTGACTTAGAAGATCAATTTGTTCAGTCAGCAGCAAACACTTTGAGAAAACTTGATTTTGACTATTTTTCCCTCAGTGGAAAATGTCTGTGTGAAAGATATCCTTAAATGTATTTCAGTTGCAACATTAGTTCTTTAATATTTGTTCAATTGTGAGTAAAATGAGTGTTTTCTCCAACTTTGTGAAGAGCTCCTTTCACTCTCTAACAGATAAAATCTCACCAGAATTTGTCTGCCACCACTCTTTGAAGCATGATCTTTCTCTTGGATCAGTGGCCTTTTTTTCACTTTACAAACTGATGGATAATACATTGTGTCTAGTCATAAAGACCTCAACATATATGAGAATGGCATATGGTGGATGTTGATGCTTGGGTAATACTTAGGTAGCTATGTCCCCAATGGAAACAGAGAACTCTTGGTTTCCAGCTAATGTAGGCTAGTAGGAACTAGTGAGAGACAATTATTCAGAAGCCCACATGAGATGTGGGAACACAAAGTAGATTTTTGATGGCCAATGCTAGTAGTATTGTATTATGAGTTTTCTATACCTTAAGTATATTCAGGACATTGTTTTTCATCTTTTATTTATTTTTTTGTTACACTTATTTTATTTATAAATGGAATCCTTTGTTTTGAGCTTATATCAAATTGATTTTGACTCATAATGCCCCTATAGTTTAAAATGATTAAATACTTTCACGTTTCGGACCATCTTCACAATGGTTGTATAATTAAAATGTTAGTACAAATTACCTGTGTCGTGAAGGACAATATGGAAAACAAGTAAAAATGGATCCACTTGAAATGTTGGTGATGTCCAATAGGACTATGCATATACCATTTCCCCCAAATATCACATGAATTCTGTATTTGTTTGCCAGCTACTTCATTTCCACCCTCCAATGAGTTGCAAGGGTAAAATATACCAACATTTTGAAGACTTATTTTGAAAAAAATGCATAAAATATTTCATTAATCATTTTAATGTTACCTCCATGTTGAAATAATAATGTTTTGAATATTTGGAGTAACAAAATATATTTTAAAAATTAATTTCATATGTACCTACTTTTTTAATGTCAAGAAAGTTGCAATGGAGAGCTCTAAGTTTATGTATCATATTTTTATGCAAATAAACTCTCACTACGAACAAGAAGCATGGCCTTTTACAAAAATACTCATTGAAGTTCTCAGTAGCCATGTTGGAATTGCTCATTATTTACCTGCAGTTTGTTTCTTTCTAAAAGTTTTTACAGGGATGTAGGACACAGGATTCTCATTTCCTCTGTGATCCTACCAACTATACTTAAACTTTCTGAGACTCAGTTCCCTCTTATAAAACAGGAATGAAAATCATTTCTATTTCATCAAATCCGCATGAGTTGTAAACAATCAACAGTAGAAAATGAAAAAAGATAATATTGTTGAAAAAATAACTGAGACTGTAAGGTCATTTTGCAGCAATGCGTGATATCAAAGTTGATTTCCATATTTGCAACATTATTGTTATCTTCACACAAAAACAAGCTCAATGCCACTGAGTCAATGCTGGCTCACAGTGACCTCCTGTGGGTTTCTGAGACTGTAACTGTTTACAGGAGTTGAAAGGGAAGTCTTTCTATGAAGGATCTGCTGGTGGGTTTGAACAGCTGACATCTGGATCACAGCCCAGTATCACCCCTACCCATCCAATTAGGAGCACTGGTGGTGATGTTGAGTAAGCATTGGACTGCTGACCCTAAGACAAGTGGTTCAAAATGAATAACTGCTTAGTGAGATAAAACATGAGGCTCACTGCTTCCATAAAGATGTAGAGCATCAGAACCTCCTATGAGTTGGAATCCACTCAGTGCCAGTGAGCTCGTTGTGACATTTATTTATTTATTTATTGCTTAGCCGACCAATTGTGCCATTCTCGGAGCTCATTCTGCATATCTGGTGTCATTGTCACTAGAAGGTTGGGAGTAACCTTCCCTTCATCCCCACTTTAGCGATTTAGTTACAATTTGTCCTCCTGCCTGGGTTTCAAAGAAACCAGGGACTGAAGCCTTCACCTGATTGGAATGACTTTGGAATCTATACTTTTTCTTTGTGCTAAATCATAGATAGAAAATAGTCATTCTCTAGAACCTCCATTTGCCAAAAAAAAAGTTATTCAAGCAAGTCAATTGAAAATACCATACTTTAATTGCACAAAACCCCTCTAAAACCAGAGGAAAAGAGGACCAATTTTTATCAGAAGGAGGACACACTGTGACTACAGGAACATAGCATGACAGTGATTATATCCTTCAAATAGCTGTCAGAATTCATAAACACCATAAGAGTGCTGTAGAAGCCTATCTTGCTGCAATGTTCACATAGCTGCCAACTCCCGAGAATAAATGCCAGACATCAGTAACTGCTCCCATTGTCCAGGAGCAGCGCTCAAGACAGGTACCAATGATACTGCAACCAACATTATATTCGCCAACCAAAGGAACAATATTAACTCACGAACACAGCATCTTTTGAAGCTGGCCAGAGACAAAAGACAATAACAGGAATTCAAACAGACCTCCTGCGCTGGCCAACATCCATAGAGAGAAGAGAGGCCAGCCAGAGCCCTAAATTATCATTCACGCTCTCAAGAGAAGGGAGATTGTAGGGTATGCTGTTCAAAGGTGCTGCTTTCTATCTGCCACAGAGTTTCACGGCTCTCTTCCAAGAGGGTATGCAAAAAAATGTGTTTGCCACCCTTTATTCTGTTGTGATGTGCTGTCTAGTCACTTGCCACCCAGAGCAACGCTCAGTACAAAGGAATGAAATCTTGCCCTTCCCTTAGTAGAATACTGTTCAGCTAGAGATTTGTGGGACTTGAAAATTCACTTTCTTAACTTCTATCAACAGCATACAAGTATATGGACTCTAAGAGAAAGTAACAATTTGCTTAACCGATTCAGGATACCCAGGACTGGAAGAGCACTTTCCTTTCCTGGCTTCCTAGACATTCTTCTTCCCAGGGTTCTTTGCTACATTCCCTTGACTTTGTGAAGGAATGAGTTGGTGCTTCTTCTTTTGATGTTAGCAGCATTTTAAGAATGGGCGAATTGAAGTGACAAGGGAATCTTGTGTATTTATAGCAAACTATGGGTTGAGGAATCCTTACATCCATTCTCTTGGGACTGACTTTCATAGTGTGCGATGTTGTGACTGAGGAGTCCTGGACTTGTTGGGCATGACACTAATGATATAGTTGACACTGTCTTCACACAATCCAAGGTCCAGAGTCTAGAAGGTTCTGTGTTAGCATATGTAATATTATGAGACTACTATGAAAGTTTATTGTGTTTCTGTGAATGCCAAAAACAAACAAGAGAGTTTGAGGTCTAGGCTATGGGAAGCTGTGACTCCTATAGAATACTTGTTTTTATTTATAAAGTGTTAAAAATGGAAATTTACTCTTACATGTATCTAAGTAGCATCCTCTGCACAGAGAAATAAAGATCCTAGGATGTTCACTTGCTATTAAAAATCAATTTATTTTATAAATACTAGTTTCCCAGAAAGCAGTTTTGTAGGCTGCTGTGGATTTGTGCAAAGAACTCTAAACTTTGGGTTGCAATATCTGTGTTTTTAAGACTGACCACTTATTAGCAATATTATTTATCTAAGAAGGCTTTGGTTAGGAACAAATAAAGTAACACATGTGCAAGCATTATATAAATTACAGAGCATTGTGAGGATGTAAGGTCTTATTATTTTACTCAACGTTGAATAGATATTTATATTTATATATTGGAATACTGTATACATAGGTATTTTCTATATTTATAGACAGCAATTACATTCAGATTGTAAATGTTTATTGATAAGCTTCCTATCTAATTTTTGTAACTCATTTCTTTTAGCAAGACAGCTTACTTTAGAGATGATTTGAAATCTGCTTCAAATATTCAATAGTGACTACAGCGATTAGATCCACTGTTTATGCAGCAAAAATCAAACTAAACATTTATAAAAATTTCCACAGAAGATTCTGGCTAATGAAAGCACCATTTGTGGTGTGCTAAAACATGCGCACACATAGGTATTGCCCCATTTATCAGACATGAGAGCTAATTACCTCATATACCACTATATCTCTTCCACTCTCTGCATTTCAATTCCCAATATTAACACATAGGTGGTCAAGCTGACCATCGAAGAGCCTGCATGAGCATGAATGCATTAAATAATTTAATGATGGAAGAGTTTATTAAACTGCCACATTCTAATCAGCATGCGTACCTGCCTTCATTAATTTTGCACTGGTCCGTGGTGTGTCTCTACAGCCAACACAGAGAGCACTAATGTTAATAGGAGCTCTTAACAAACAGGACCAGTTAATCAAGGAAAATTTACTATGAGCCACATGACCATGCATACTGCAATCTAATTACAATCAGATTTAACCCTCACCCTGCCATACCTGTTTAGACATCTTTCTTATTACTTGTCAATGAAACTTGTAGGAAATAGGGTATCATTATTTCATTAGAGTAAGAGACATATTTGCACCTGCAAGTGATAATGATCATGAGAGGGTTTTTTGCTTGCTATAGTCCCATGTTAGATAGATCAAATTTTGTTAGTTTTAAAGTTTATTATGCAAGGAGCTCTGGTTCTGTTTCTTCTTATTATTATTTTTAATTCTTTGAAAATAACTGATAAGAAAGAGAGCTTCCCCAAATGAACATCAAGGCTCAGAATTTGTTCAGGTGAAGCTCAGTGTTTAGAAGGTTATAGCTGCTGGCATGTAAATGATGTGGCTATAATTTAGATAATCTGGTTTGAAGGTTTAATAAGATAATCTAAAATATTGACGTTAGATCTGATAAGACAGAGATCCCATCATTTAACCAGATGAAGTTACTTCAGTACCATTAGACTGAAGAAATACCTACTATGAATGGTTGCTTGAATATTTAGAAGGAACACTTAAAAGCAAAAGAGAGTGAGATAGTTCTTTCTTTTTCTTTCCTTATTTTTGCTTCTTCAGAACCCTAAAGCTCCAATCTCACCATTTTTAATTCACAGTGACCCTAAAGGTCAGGGGAAAATTGTTCCTGTGGGTTTCTATATGAGATTCTAACTCTTTATGGGAGTAAAAGCCTCTTCTTTCTCCTTCAGAGCAACTAGTGATTTCTAACTGCTCACCTTGTGATTAGAAGCCCAATGTGTTACCACTAGGCCACTTTAACCATAGCTTTATTTCTTTAGATCACATAAATTAGCATGTTTTTTGTAGTGGGTTTGTGGTTTGATAGTCATGCCATTTGCTGAGGCGGCTGTGATTTTTCTGAATTAGAACAAGAAAGAAAACATTAAGAACTTAGAAATACCTATCTCACTATTTTTGAAATATTGAAGAGTGAAGTTGAAATACTCTTAATATTTGTCTTTTGATTATGTTGATCCATGGGAAATTAGTCCACACTAATTGAAATAAAGAGACATTCCAACAATTTGCTAAGAAATTGCTTTCAAAGGACGGAGTAATTTTAAATTTTATTTTATTGTGGTAAAAACATATATAACAAATTGAAATATCCAACTGCATTTATATATAAAATGAAGTTATATTGATTTAATTCACTGAATGTTGTACAACCATTATAATGTCCTTTTTCAGATGATTCCATCTCCATGATTCCTAAGCAATGCCTCCACCCTTCCCCCTTTGTCCATCGCTCTCCAAACAAACAAACAAAAACAAACTCACTGCCAGTAAGTTAATTCTGAGTCATAGAAACCCTAGAACAGGGTAGAACTGGAGGGTCACACAGGCTTGTGGGTTTCTTCTGGATGGGCTTAACTCCTGACATCTCACTTAGATGCTTGCTGATTTTAAGGCAAGGCTTTGGGATCTCAGACTCTTCGTTCTGATAACTGGGCACCATCTGATTTTTTCATTACACTTTTCTCTGGCACTCATATCTTCAGTGCTCTCATCTATAAATACCAAGTAGGGCCATGTGTTAAGAAAGAGTTATTCTTCAATTATGGCTACAATTAAGCTCAAAATTCATCCATACATTTATGAGTTATATATGTCCCAAGCTCACCTTAAAGACATCCTTAACATTTTATTGGTAAGCTTCTAAATCATTACAATGGAGCATATGGTAATTCTCTTATTAATATTATTAATTTAGCCAATGATACAGAATTTAAAATACTGTTGAAGAAAGGAAAGGATATGAGAGGGTACCCAAAAAATCTGAAGTATTTTTCCAAGCTATGCATTTAAGTTTTCTAACAATTCTCAAATAGTTCAATTTTTGAACAACATTATCACCTTCAAAGTACTCTTCATTATATTTAATACATTCATCATATCTGTGATTCCATTCTTAGAAACATTTTTCAAATTCAGCTGTTTGGATATCTGGCACCATTGTTTTTTAAATTGTCTCTTCTATATTGTCAAATCACTGTCCCTTCATATCCCTGTTCATTAGTGGAAGCAGAAAGAAGTTGCACAGAACGAGATCAGGTGAGTAAGGTGCATGGGGCAAGAAAGGCATATTGTTGTTGTTGTTGCTGTTGTTGTTGTGTTTTTATTTGTTTGTTTTAAACAAAAGCTGTCACACTGAGATGGCTCCATGAGCTGGTGCATTGTCACAGTGACAAAATCAGTCTCCTATCTGCTTTAGTTTTTGTTGTTGTTGTTGCACACTATTACACAAACTGTTTAGAACTCTAATTAGAAAGTTTGATTAATAATCTAACCTGGTGAATTGCATTATGAGTTGATATTTTCTTCGGTTTGGCAAGTTGACGGACATTCAGAACAAGGTATGTAATTGATCAACGTTTCACCTTTTTTGAAATGAGAAAACTTGTAAACAATTGAGTCTTGCCCATAATGCTATCCTTGTAAGCTATGTTCAACATCACAGCAGTTTCTGCAGAATTTTTTCCATGAGCAGGAAGTAAAATTTCCCAGCCACATGCTATTCTCTTAAATCAGCCATCACACACACACAAAAAAAGATCAGAATTGCCTTTACAAAAAAATTCACTGTGATCAGAGAGAATCTTCCCTAGCATAGGCACTGGGCACACTCAGAGAGAGTTGCTCTATGCTTGTGAGTGGGAAAATGTATATTATAAAAGATCTGCTCCAACCAGCGCAATTCTCTTTGGGGTGATACCTCCTCATATATGTATAGGGCAATGTTTTAGAACAAAGTATGTTCATTGTTGACTTGGACAAATTAAAAACAAATGACTAGATCCTTCTTATGCAGGCAATGATGACTGGAGATAGGGAAAAACTTTGAAGGTCTCTAATTCAAAAAAAGCAGAACTATGCCTGCTTGACCAAGATGGCATAAAAACACATGTGGGATCAATTGAAGGGCGGTGATATAAATGGCTAGGATAGCCTCACCTTTCTCTCTCTTGCTTGTGGATCTTGGGATGAGCCGGCTGCCTTGCTTGTCCTGTGCCTCGATTTACAAGCTACAGCACTCATGGGACATCTAATCGACTGTGTTGCTGCGAGTAGAGGTTCCTTCAAGCCCTGCTTTGTCACACTACTGGAATATACATCTCTTGAGCTGGGAAAAATCATACCCTGTCATCCAGCTGGCTGTTGGTGACCTGCCTTGCTGTTTGCTGCCTGTAGCCAGATAGCCTGAATTGCTCTCCAGAGGACTACCCAGTGGCCTTTAAGGCTTGAAGCACTGCCAGTGCGTTAGCTGTCTCACACCAGTGAATTGCACCTGGTCATTTGTACAGCTATAGGGATTTTTTAACTGTTTATTTCTTATGTATGATATCTATCTATATAAATATACATAAGATTATTAGTGTCCTGGCTTTGTTTCTATAGAGAACCCTGGGATCCCAAATGGCTCCTTCTTATGTGGCCTGTGAAGGATGTTGTGCACTTTGAAAGGACAAGGTCTAAAATCCCAGTTAGATACAGCTTGAGTCCTATGTCACTAAGGGCTGGATAGAAGGTAGGTCAAAAGTGCCCAATTAGGAAGATAACACAGAGGGTGTTCTCCCACTGATGAGTCTAAGTAATTTTAAGCATTTGTCCCAATAGCAGGTTTTCCCACTTTGTTTTTCCACCAACAGAAGTTAAGCCTCCTTCTCTGGGATGGGAATGTCCCCACATACCTCTGGACTTGGATTTTCACTGAGCATTCTTGTAAAAGTGTCTGGTGAATTAGGGCGACCATAGTACAATGTAATTTTGGAGGAACCAATTGGTCTTCTCCCTCTCCCCATGTGGTGGTTAGAGTTTACATCAAGTCCATGGTACCTACAGAGAGGTAGAGGTGGAATTCAACCTATCAATTGAGTAGTAGCCTGTTAATATCTCTTTGAGGTTGTAGCATTTTTATAAGACTCAACCAGAAAAACATTCCTAAAAGACAACAAACAGTCCTTTAACTATAATAGGTTTTCCTTTTTTTTTGTCATTGGTTTTTGTTTGTTGTTGCTGTTGTTTTATTTTGTTGCTGTGTTTTGTTCTGTCTTGCTTTTATGCATGTTATTTTTCCACAGGTCTATCTAGCTAAGATAGGCAAGAAAAATGATATGGAGGAGAAGTCAACAGGACTTACAGTCCCAAAACAGGTGGTGAAGAGGGTGTAGGAGGCCTGGTAGGGCTTGATTAAGGGTAATATAACCGAGAGGAATTATTGAAACCAAAATGAAGGTTGAGCATGATAGTAGGACAAGAGGAGAGTAAAAGAAAATAGAGGAAAAACTAGGAGGCAAAGGGCATTGATAGAGGTCTAAATAAAGGCATGTGCATATGTAAATATATTTATATATAAGAAGAGAAAAATAGATCTATGTGGATATATTTATAGGTTTAGTATTAAGGTAGCACAAGGACATTAAAGTAGCTTCCATTCAAGCACTCCCTCAATGCAAAAATACTTTGTTCTATTAAACTTGTATTCCATGATGCTCACCTTCCCAACATGATCGCTGAAGACAAAGTGAGTACATAAGCAGATGTAGTGAAGAAAGCTGATGGTGCCTGGCTATTAAAAGATATAGTTTCTGGGGTATTCAAGGTTTGAAGATAAACAAGTGGCGATCTAACTCAGAAGCAACAAAGGCCACATAAAAGAAGCACACCAGCCTGTGTGATCACAAGGTGCCAAAGGGATTGGGTATCAGGCAACAAAGAACAAAAAAATCAAATCATTGTGAATGAGAGGGAGTGCGGAGTGGGGACCAAAGACCTATTTGTAGACAACTGGACATCCCCTTATAGAAGAGACGCAGGGAGGAGATGAGTCAGTCAGGATGAAGTATAGCAACTCTGAAACATGCAACTTTCCTCTAGTTCCTAAATGCATGCCCCCCCCCGCCCCACCCCACTATCATGATCTCAGTTCTACCTTATAAATCTGGCTGGACCAGAGGATGTACACTGGTACAGATAAGAAATGGAAGCACAGGGAATCCAGAACAGATGATCTCTTCAGGACCAGTGCTGAGGGTGGCAATGAAAGAGTGGAGGGAGGGTGGGGTAGAAAGGAGGAACCAATTACAAGGATCTACATATAAGCTTCTTCCTGGGTGGTGGACAACAGAAAAGTGGGTGGAGGGGGACTTCAGACAGTGTAAGATAGGACAAAATAGCAATAATTTATAAGTTAGCAGGGTTCACAATGGATGGAGGGAGGTGAGAGAGGGGGAAAATGAGGAGCTGATCCCAAGGGCTCAAGTAGAAAGCAAATGCTTTGAGATTGATGAGGTCAACAAATGTGCTTGACACAATGGATGTATGTATGGTTAAAAGTTGTACAAGAGCCCCCCGTGCCCCCCCTCAAAAAAAAGGATGCAAATACTGGCACAAAGTATGTGTATATTGTGATTAGGAATGTATGAGCCCCCAATAAAAATGATTTTTAGAAAAGAAAGATAAACTAAGAATTTCTTTTCTCTCTGCTACCTCCTCCCTGATTGCTACAACACTGCCTGCCTCCAGGTGTAGCTCCATGCGGGCAGCCGCTCCTGCGCCTTGCCATGTTTCCACCAACTTTAGATACACGCAGTCCTGAACCATCAGCTATGCTCACTCTGAATCCCACTTCACTTTTTTGTCATCAGCCTTCAGACTCAGCTACATGAGTCTGAAGAGATCTTCCACTAGAATCAGACCCATGGGCTTGAGTTGAACTGGGTCTTCTTAATATGTTTCTTCTTGATATAAAGTATCTTCTTATACATGCATGAGTGTCACCGTTTTTTTTTCTCTACACAACTCAGTCCAATACATTGCCTTTACCATCAAGAGAAATTGACCCTGCCTTGTCTATTGTAGTGATTTTTAAGATATACCAATAAGGGGGTGATATGGGGATCATTAGCTTTTGCAGGCATATCACCTCATTGCTTTGTAGAATAGCTTAGAGCATGACATGACCTGGAAACTAAAGTCTACCTTTTGGTGTTTATAATTATAGTTTCATACAAGTCCTTTTATGACTATTCTCTAAGGATAATGGATTCCAGGTTCACTCATGTCATGATGGTTTTGTGGTCCCATCATTGATTTTTAGCAATGCATACTATTCCAAAGAATGTGTCACAGTTTTTTTTATCCATTCTTGTATTGATCTACTGTTGATCCAACTCAAACAACACGTTTGAGTTGTTTCCAGCTTCTTGCTGATGTGAACTGTGCTGTAGTGAACATGGGAGAGCATACATCCATTCTTGTCATGTCTCTTACATCTTTGCAGTATAAACCCAGCAGGGGTATTGCTGGCTTGTATGATATTTTTATTACTACTTGGTTGAGGTAGTGTCACATGGCTTCCCACAATGGTTGTGTATGTTTACAGGCCCACCAGTATTGTGTAAGAATTCCAAGTTCTCTGCACCCTTTCCAGCATTTGTTTTCTCTTTCTGTTTAATTTATTATTATTATTGGGCTATTGTGGTGGTTGTAAGGTGACAATCTCACTGGTGTTTTGATCTGTATCTCCCACATGTCTAGTGAATGTGAGCAGTTTTTTACATGTTTCCTAGTAATTTAAGTGTCATTTCTAGTGAACTATCCATTCATGCATTTTGCCCATTTTAATTGGATTTTTTTCCTATTTTCTTATTGAATCATTGCAGAAGTCTATATATTTTATCAGTCAGCCCTTTGTCTATTGTATAACTGCTACCTAATTGTCCCTAGTCTAGGCTCCTCTTTTAGTCTTTTGGTGTGCATCAGTGTCTTCTTTTTAGTAGATTCCAGTCATCTATTTTGTCAATTACTGTGTGTGCTTTCTTTATTTTATCTGGTAGTATGTGTTAAGTTTGTCCTCACTTTCTAATTGATCATGTTTGTAGCTCTAGGGTTTCCATTTACCAAGGTTTCTAATGCATTTTGAGTTTCTTTTTGTGCATGGCATGAGGTTTGAACCCTGTCTAATTACTATAGCAATGGAGGTTCACTTTTCTTAGCACCATTTGTGGAAAATAAAATAGATTTTAATTACATGAAAATAATTCCACATGCATCAGCTGTAGATCCAGTGAACTATAAATGAATATAATAGAGACCTCAATTTTACTTTGTATCATTATAGTCATCTACTATGCATTTTATATTTTACCTCTAACTCATAGATTATTAGTAATTTTTACAAATTTACCTGTGAAAATAATAATCATATTCTAGGTTTTCCTGCTATTATGGAGTCGTCTTACTCATTGTGCTATCAACATTATTTCAACATTATTTGATGTTGATCTGATTGTATAGCATTTCCATAACCATGTTCTACACAGAGCTCTGAAAGAGCTTTTAAATGATGGTGCAATTAATAAAAATTCAATGTTCACAACTTACCATAAGTCTATCTGTTCTTTAAGATGAGGGCATTTTTTTCAGTGTTCAAATGCATCTCTCAGGAGAAAGCCAACAAGGGATGTTGCTGGCAGACATGGATGTATAGGCTACAGATGAGCAGCAGGGAAGGTGAGAAGACACAGGTCACTCTTCTCTGATGGCACTGACTTTCTCTGTTAACTTGTTTTTAGTATATACTACTAAAGTTTCTAAGAAGAAATCCTCATGGTTGTTATGTCCAATTGAATCAAATTACACTCCTAGAGGCCAGTAGGTTTTCCAAGGCCACCATGTTTAGAGAAGCTGACCAGCCCATCAGTTCTTTTCTCTGAAAGATAAGGTGACCAGAAGTCCCATTTTTTAACAATTTGTCCCATGTCCTGTGGCATTTTAAAATTAAATAAATACATTACAATACTATTTTTGTGTTCTGTGAACATTTTTGCTGCTCCATATAGACCAGATTTTTAATCCAGAACCCCTTCCCCTCAGGTGGGTGTGAAAAACACATATTTGGTTAGTGTCTATGTTAGGCTAGTTTGTCTATAGTAAACAAAGCAGTGATGCTCATCTCTGTAGAAGATAGAACTTTATATCTAGAAGGCATTCCAGCCCAGTCCAACTGAAGTCCATGGGTCCGACACTAGGCCTCTTCAGATGCCTGTAGCTGAAGGTCAATGATGTGGAAAGGTAGGGTCATTTGAAGATCATAGTTAGTGGGTAGAGTCACCTGGATCCAAGGTCAGTGGAAACATGGTAGGGTGAAGGGACCCACATGAAGTACACTGGGGATGCAGACATAGAGTCCCAGAAAACATGAAGGCAAAGAGACAGAGAGAGGGGGAAATTCCTAGTTTCTCTATTACAAAAATGTCACATACCCAAGGGAGCATCACAAGTCTGTGATCTGACTGGCAGGTTAGACTCCACTTCTATGTGTTCACACAAGGTCAAGTTGACATAAAAATTTAAATGCCACAGTAGGCAAATTCTTAATATTTGAGCCATTATAGCTACTTAATAAATTATAGTGTAATATCATAGTCAAAAATAAAATTATCTTTAATGTAATGAAAATAATAACTAACTTGAGTGGTATATTTTCAACATAACTGAAAAAGTATATAAATAGTTTTTTTAGGGATCTGTAATTTTCTTCACTGTTAGACTGCTTTTACTTTGCTTTACATATTGTGGTGTATGGAATAAATCTAATCTGTGTATATAGTTATCTAGGAAGAGGTGACTATAGAGGAAATAGCACTCTTGTACAAGTGAGAACATCAGAATGATGTTTGTAACTCTGCTCCAGTTCCTCATCTGTAAATAGTTTGTTAGATCAGTTCATCCTCAAACCCTTCTGAACACATTTCTCCTAATAATATAAAGTAACAGATTCCAACACATAATGCAGAACTTAAGAGTCCCTCCACAGGTCTAGGGAGCTTTGGTGATAAGGTACTGGACTGTCCAATGAATAATATATATTTTTTAACTTGAGATTCTTATTTAACAAGAAAAGCCATCCCACTCCAGACTTCTTGCTTTTCCTTCACTCTTTGCAAAATGTACAAATCCCAAGCTGAGGACAGTAATGCAATAGTATTCTATATGATTCATAAATATAATTTAGTTTGGAAATGTCACATGATAATCCCACATAAAGCCCTATTCATCAAAGGCCTGCACTGTCAGGTTGTGATGGTGCTTTGATTATTGTACACATTATTTGCACAAGGAAGAGCCATAAGACACATTCCACACATGATTAAGAAAGATAAAAGGGCTCTTTAAAATGAAGGGCTTATCCTTTCCACAAATGTGGTTAATTCTGAAAATGTGAAAGGATAGATTTGTTAAATTAGGTAGGTAATGGTAAACTCACACAGAAACGATATTCATTACACATACACATACTTTTGCTTTGAGCATGAAAAAGAAAAATGTTGATGTCACTTGGATGTAAGAAATATGAGCAAAGTTAAACAAACAACATTCACCTTGTACAGTGTTGGTTGTCTGGATTCACAAGTACTTTACTAAGACTGCACAACTCCAAGGTGGTGTGACACTTACTTTGATAGCCCCAGAGCGGAATCTAGAAGCCAGGAATGGAGGCAGAGAGGAGAGAGACCCTGTGGAGATCTTCAGTCCAGGTTTACAGCCTCACTCCATATCTACAAGGAAGAAATCTTAACAGGAAGACATGGAAAGCACCCATTTGTTTATGTGCTTATGTTTCTGCTCAGAGAATACTCACATGTGCACATCTACACACCTCCACTGTGTCAATAGGTTGACAGAACACAACCATATAGCTCTTTGACATACTGTCTATGCTTGCATGTGTATTAACAATGTTAACTCAGTTTGCCACGGATCATCCTTGGTGACGTATGGTGGTGATACACCTTTGTGTCTATTCTGACTCATCGTGACCTTAAAGGATACAGTTAAGATGGATCATAAGGTTTCCAAGGTTGTCATAATTATGGGGGAAACACTGTCACATCAGCATACAGAGAAATTAGTGGGCTCAAAGTACCAACCTTTTGATTAGCAGCTGAATGCTTAACTGCTTTATAAGAACTTCTGGGTAAAAAAAAAATGAAAATGTATTGGGAACAAATTAAAATAGAAAGAGATATTTTAAATTTAGAAATACAAATGGGGAAGACATGGTTTAGTTTCTTAAATTGTTTTCCTGTCCATCTTCTTTATCTTCTGTGCTTGATCTATGAGGAGCTGATAAGCACTTTCAGGTGAGGTGCAAAATGACACTTACCTATGGATTGTGCTTTAAACCAGTGATGCAACATACTTTGTAATATTATTTGACCTGGTCATCTAGATAGGTAGGGTGCTTATAGGCCCCTGTTAGTATGAGCTATGCTATGAAGCTGACTTTGTGAGGGGAAAATTTTTTAAATTCTACTGAAAATATATAATCAAACAGCATTTTTCATGATGTTCATTTTATCATCATTGAAAAACACCAGGATAGAGGGAGGGAAGTATGAGTATCTAAAATGTGATAACATACTGAGTACTTTGCTCTTTGAAAATACCTACTGGTGACACAGCAAAAATTTGCTAACAAGAAGAAAGAACTGTAAATATTTATTAATAATTAGAACTTGGAATTTATGAAGTATGAATCCAGGAAAATTGAAAACCATCAAGATGAAAAGGAACAAATAGAATGAATATCTGAGATACTAGTGAACTGATATTTACTTTTTTATCAGGAAGGCCTGTGGTTTATTAGGCCCAGCATTAAGGGATGGTGTTACATTCATCATCAAAAAAGACACTTCAAAGTTGATCTTGAAGTACAATGATATCACAGGATAGTATCTATCATCATTCAAGAAAATCAACTATTATTCAAATTTGTGCATCAATCACTTAAGCTAGAGATGCAGAAATTGGAGAATTCTACCAACTTTGTTACACTGAATTTGAACAAGCATTGCAAATCAAGGTGTACTAATAAGTACTGGTGATTGGAATGCAAAAGGGAGAAATAAACAGGAAGAAAATGATTCGAAAACTATGGTCTTGGTGATAGAAATCAAGCTGAAGATCACATGATAATATTTGAAAGACCAAAGAAATCTTCATTTCATATACTTATTCTAAACAACACAAAGGGGATATACATGCAGATTTCTTCAGATGGAATACACAGAGATGAAACTGACTATATCTGTGGGAAAAGACAGTAGAGAAGTTCAAAATCAGCAGGTAAGACCAGGCCAGGGACTGACTGTGGAACAGACCATCAATTGCTTCAATATAATTTCAAGTTGAAGATGAAGAAAGTGAAAAGTCCATCAGAGTCAAAATACAACCTTGAGAATATTCCACCTGAATATAGAGGACATATCAAGAACAGATTTGATACCATGAACATTAATGAAACAAGACCTCATGAGCTACCATGGAACATCAAAATCATCACACATGAAGAAATACAAATGAATTTAAAAGACAGCAAAGAAAGAAGAGATAAAAGTGGATATTAGAAGTGACTCTGAAACTTGTTCTGAATCGTAGATTAGTTAAAGCAAATGGAAAAAACAATACAGTCGAAGATAGAGCAGAACACTTCACAGGGCAGCCGAGAAGACAAGGTTAAATATTATAATGAAATGAGAAAAGATATAGAGCTAGAAAACCAGAAAAGAAAGAAAGAAAAAACAGCACACTCAACATATTTGAAACAGAAAGAACCAAAGGACAAAATTCAACTGATACAAGAAGCATCCAAACAAGATGGAGAGAAAACACCAAATCACTGCATCAAAACAACTAATTATCAAGCCACCATTTGGAGAGCTGGCATATAAGCAAGTCCATGTGACAGCATTACCCAAAAACAGGGCTCTAAGAATTGATGAAATGACAATTGAAATTATTCAACAAGTTGATGAAACACGGGAAGCACTCACATGTCTTTGCCAAGAAATTTGGAAGACACCTCCATGACCAACTGACAAGAAGAGATCAGTATTTGTAGTGATTCCAAGGACAAGTGGCCCAACAGAATGCGTTGATTGTAGAGTGATATCATTGATAGCACATGCGAGTAAAATTTCGCTGACAATCCCCCAATGGTGTTTGCAGCAGAATATTGATAGGAAGCCGCCATAAATTCAAGCCAGATTCAGAAGAGGAAATGAAAGAAGTGATATTATTTCAGATGTAAGATGCATCTTGACTGAAAGTAGATAATATTAAACAGATGTTTCCATGTTCTTTGTTGTCTATGCAAATTCATTCAAATATGTATACCATAAAAAAAAACTATGATTGTCTGGAGACTATGATTAGTCTGGAAAAAAATATGACTTCTTGAAGATTTCATTGTCCTCAACCAGAACCTATGCATGGATCACGATGTGATGATTAAAACAGAACAAGGAAATGCTGCACAGTTTAAAATCAGGAAAGGTATGCATCAGGTTTATATTCTCTCACCCCACTTATTCAGTCTGTGTACAAAGCAAATAATCAGAGAATCTGGATTATATGAAGAAGAATGCAACCAGCATCAGGTTTGGAGAAAGGTTCATTACATTCCATGTGCAGATGACACAAGCAGGCTTGCTGAATGTGAGGGGACTTGAAACGCTTGCTGATGAAGATCAAGAATTGCAGCTTTCAGGGTGGCTTACAATTCAATGCCAACAAAATAGCCAAATCCTCCCAGCTGGACCAACAGGTAATAACTATCATGATAAATTGAGCAAAGGTTGAAGTGGGGAAGGATTTCATCTTGTTGGATCTACAGTCATTGGTCATGGAAGATCAAAGATCAGATGACATTCTGCATTAGGTAAATCTATTCCACAAGACCTCTTTAAAGTGCTCAATGCAAGGAGGTCCTCAAAGAGTAGGATCTGCCTGATTGAAGCCATGATATTTTCATTTAGCTCATATGCATGTGAAAGTTGGTTATTGAATAAGAATGACTGGAAAAGAACCAATATATTTGAATTATAGTGCTGGTGAAGAATATTGAAAGTACCATAAACTGACCTCCTACCCCCCAATAAATCATGAAATAAGTACAGTGAACATGCTGCTAAGAAGCAAGGGTTGTGAGACTCTATTGTGTGTACTTTAGATGTGTCATCAGGAGCGATCAGTTCCTGGAGAAAGATATGCTGAGGAAAGTAGAATGTCAGAGTAAAAGAAGACGACACTAGCTAAGAGAGATTGACCCATGGGCTGCGACAAGGGGCTCCAACATAACAATTGTGAGGATGGTGTCATGTTTAGTTCTGTATTATGCAGGGTGGCTTTGGGT
Source organism: Nesogale talazaci (assembly GCA_004026705.1). Lineage (NCBI taxonomy): Eukaryota > Metazoa > Chordata > Mammalia > Afrosoricida > Tenrecidae > Nesogale > Nesogale talazaci. The sequence goes on from PVJH01001041.1 coordinate 20,653, forward strand.
CGGAACGGACCCAGCATCAGCTAATAACAATAGTACTGGTACAAAAGTGTCTCTGGGAACAGCAAAAGGAGTTTTGCTGCCTATGGAGTTCTGCTTTGCACTCATGGGGTCATCATGAATTGGGATCAATTTGACTGAAAGGAAAAATAACAACTCTGGAACAATGCTATTTTTAAAATTTTTTCACTTTAAACCAGAATCCCACAGATTGCAGAAGGGGAGAAGAGATGATGTTCCACAGGTGATAAGTTATTTGCATGTGTTTTATCTCAAACTTTGCTTTGCTAGGATAGCATCATTTTTCATTTCTATTGGACTCCTAAACGAAGTGCAAATAAGAGATAGTTTAATTTTTACTAGTAAGAGTAGTTTAAAAAATAGTGGGGATTTTAGATTAAAGCAGGAGCCCTGTTGAAACAGGCTACTCACAGGAAGGGCAATAATTGGACGCCATCAGATACCCTACTGTAGAAAGATGAACTTGTCTGTGCCTGTAAAGTTCTGCACATTCTTTTTCTTTCTTTTTTTTTTTTTGGCATCACTGCTCTCCGGTGGTGGGAGTAGGAGGCCCAACCTCACTGCTGGAATTGAACCTCCGTCCCAGTGGGCCGCAGTCCCGCGCACAACCACTACGCCACTGGGGCTCAGCCAGTTCTGCACATTCTTGAAAACATTATGCAGTGTACTATGAGTTTGAAATGACTCAAGGCAGTGGGTTTTTGTTCAGGGGAATTCAAGATAATATTCAAAGGCACAAGGCTGACAGTCATATGTTCAAGCAAAAGATGTAAATTAGAAAGCTTGCATTTTGAACATTAGAACTATTTTATTCATCAATACTGCAGGTTATAAAGCTAGAGTTTTAAACATTCAATCCTAACCACTATTTTGGTATTTGAAAAAAAGATTATAATAGACAAAAAAGAAAATTTCAGAATTGATTTTGATAAGTGTGCAATAAAATACCTATATCATACAATGTTACACCAATTTAATTAATTGCTATATTTAGTATTATTAAGACTTTATTGCTTTTGAAAACAACTTGTAGGTTTAGATTTATTTTCTCACTTTATAAAATGTGTATGCTCATGCACAATTATTCTTGAAGGCTTATAACAAATTGTGACCCAAGTGAGTTAGTTGGGTCAAATATTTGGCCAAATGTGTATTTTTTTAATTACAGATAATCATTCCCCACCACACACCCACACACCAAACTGGACTGATGCTAGGTTTAATGTGGAACTTGGATGTATTTTTGAATGTGTCAGCATGTTGTGGGACAAGCTCTCCAAAAAATATATATTTCTAATCTCTTGGGAAGCATAAAAATAACTTGAGTAAAGGATGAATGTTTTTAAAACCACTTCCTCATAGACATTGGTGTTTTAAGGGACTTCTTTTCGGTGATCTCCTTACTTCTGAATGAATTCTCTCAAGGTGAGACAGCTGCGTTCTCTAGTCTTAAGCACTTGGAATTGAAGGGCATCGAGCGCCACTTGAATATCTGCAGGGCTGGCAGGTGATTATATGAAGCTCTTGCCACAGGAGCGCTCTGCCTGCTGGCTAGCAGCAGCTCTTCCTCACTGGCTCTACCTGGAACATAGTTGTTAACGGTAATAATGCACTAGACAAGGATTCACTTTGACTTTCTAGACTCTTCCCGGGAGCTTTTGTGAACTTGCTCTACTTTTACATTAAGGTGTACAAGCTGAATTTGTTTCTTACACGGCTCAGTCGTGTTTTGAATAAATTGTTTCCCTCCACACTTTCCTGGTCCTGGTGTGTCTGCCACATTAAAAAGATATTCTCTAAATAACATTAGACCATTCTGGAGGAACTCTCCTCCTGGCAGACGTTTTATTTTGTCTTTTTTTTTTTTTTTTTGGTGGGGGGAGTGTTTCCATCTCACTCTAACCATCGAGAACAAGTTAGAGAGCTAGTTAAAGAGCGTTTACATGACACAAAACCAGTTGAATCCTGCCTCATGGCTCAAAGGAGAACTGTGTTTCATAGGACTTTCAATGACTGGTCTGTTTTTACCTCTATAAGATTTAATTTTAAGGTTAATTTGCTCGTAAGCCATAAGTTTTTGCTTCTTTGGCAGTTTCTAGAATACCTTTTTTTTTTCTGGGCAACCTCTTCTGGTGCAGGAAAAATGTGTTCCTTTATTAAGCAAAGATTGTTTCCGTGTGGCAGAGGACGCTCATGTTTTGGTTGATCTGACCAGGACCTCGTCTTGGGGGCTTTGATCACCTGGATGTGCTCCATGAAAAGAACAGTCACATTTAAATCCTTAAGTTCAGAGTCAGTATTTCTCTTTGCAGTTTTAAGCAAGTGTAGTAAAAATATAGAACTCTTTTTGGGCCTCAGACCCAGGTGCAACCCTACTGTTTGGTTTGGGTACACTTACCAACCCTACCATTGGGAAGTTAGAAGGGCACTCACTGCTGCAGCACAGTGACACTATTCAAATGCTGTTCAATCTCCAGGTATGCATACCCATGATGGTCTGGGCAGTATCATTCGTGTTCTTAAGATGGACCAGAAAATTGGACCCTCTCGATATGCCTGCTTTTGTGTGGCTTTCTGGGTCAAATGAGTGGGGAGTCATTTTGGCACATTACCTTGGGCCACTATGGGATGAGCTACTTTTTTAAGATGTATATTGCCTTGCCTTTCTTTGGAGCTGGGCCTGGGTGAACTTGAACCTCCAACCTTCGAATAGCAATCATTTTTACAACCTAGTAACACCACATGAAACTAGTAAAGAGAAAAAAAGTAAGTGTTCTTAATGCTGTAATCTTGAGACAGACAGCAAACAGTAATATATGTTCATTCACTCATTTTAACCACATATCTTAAGCAACCATAATTGTTGACTACTCTCAAAACTGGTCTACAATGAATTTTGTCATGGATTGGCTAGAATGCTCTTCTGAGTTGTACCAACTATAATTGTATTTCACATTATTTCACCTAGAGGACCCAGTCTTCTACTCGCTCTTCTTTCTTCCCCCCTCCCATCTGTCACCTCTCTCCTCATCCTTCTCAGGTTTCTTTTTCCTTTCTACAATATTGACTTTGAATTTGACTTGCTCTAGGCCAAACCTTGGATTTAAAATCTTTATCTATATCTCTTTGGGTCTACTTTCTTCTTAAACAATATCATTCTCATAGAAATCAGGGTAGGATGACAAGCTGAGGCAATTTCATTATCAATATTAGTTAAAATGAGAAGTCCATAATGACTGACTCTTTGGATTGAAAGAAGAGCAGCAAAGACATATGAGATTAAGCTAGTCTCATTTGGCCCATCACCAGAAAAAATGCAAGGCAGGTAATTTGACCTTTAGAAAAATTGAGAGATTATCTGCATCACCCCAAGTTGAAGAAATGTCTCAGACAGGGTAATTAGAGAATTTCAATAATTGCTGGCATGGCAAGAAAGAATTTTTTTTAAAGTCTTCTTGGAACTCCAAAGAGAAATGAAGAACAATGAACTCATTTCTTTATTGCTTATGGAGTAGGTGGAGGTACGCTGGGGTGAGGTAGACATAGCAAAGCAGGACACAAGGCAGTGTTGTTTTCAGATATAATGTTTTATTTCTCCTTTTCATAATATCAGCTAAGTAAACTTTTAAATTATATTATAGCTTGATAGTGCACAGCCATTTGTTGCTAACATGATCAACAAGGCAGCAGATGAAAAGTATTTAGCCTTTGTTTTTCATTGTCTCAAACTTTCTAAACCAACCTCACACACAATCAAGGAATCATTCTATCTTTCAATCAAATGTTCATCTGGAAATGTGACCTCCCCTGATAGTTACTCCCATTTTTTAATGGTCCTAAAATTATAGAAACAAATAACATCGGCAAATCGCTTAAATAACCTCCCTTTGTCTGTTAACATAGTAATGTGTGTTTTGAAATGTTTTCTTCATTTAAAGATGACTGGTCCTTTAGGTTTAACATGGAAAATTCCACCTCGGAGAAATTAAAAATCAGATAACCTCTTAAAAGATTTTATCTTCTAATTCAGCATTCTCAAACTTTAGACTGAAAGTACCTGATGAATCATAATTCAGTAGGTCTGCGGGTAAAACCCAACGATCCGCACCTTCATTGTCAGGTGGTTTTGATGCTGGGGGGCCAAGGAAAACACGTTGACAGACAAAAAAGATACACTGCATCTGGTCCTTGCACTAGATTTCTGGCAAGATTGGAGATACACTAGCTTAAAATGGTAATACTAAATCAAGGTTTCAACGAATTCTATGGAAAGTGGCTGGCAGACTCATTTAGTCCAGTGACACATTTCAAACCTTTGGCCTGTTATTTGCTTGTTAAAAACTGCCACTTTTTTTTTCAATGTATCAGAATCTTTTTGCATTGTTTTATTCCATTTAACTAGACAGCATTCCATTTATATAAGTGTTCCTAGGGAAAACTACACTTGTTTATTTCTGTTTATTCTTATCTGTCATCATCAATGCCCCCCACGCCCACCCTGCCCTGTTCATCTCGCTATTTACAACACTACAGGTTTCCAGTTATGTACAGGGTACTTTCTTGTCATGAGACAGAGAGTTCTACAAACGAATTGTAGCCAGAGTAGATTTCCAGGCCCTTGTGACACCATCATTTCTATTCTGGCTCTTCCTCCCTCACACTAACCAAGGAGGCTTCTTTCTTTTCCTCAGATGAGGTGAGCTAATTCCTACTAAGGCCCTTATTGTAGCTACTTCCTCTCTCTGGAACATTCTCTTTCCAGATATATACTTGAAGCCTTTGACTTCAAACTTTTTGAAGACACCAGGATGGTCTTGTATTCAAAGCGAATATTTTCTTCTAACATTTTTGGAACTACTCAATTTACTACTCAATTTAATTTAAAAATATTCTTGCTTAACTTCTCCTGCGTCCTATAAAATTTTAGGCTCCAAGGGAAGAGATTTGTTGTTGTTATCATTGTTGATAGCTGCCAACGAATCAGTTCCAACTCATAGTGGCCCTGAGTATGATGAAACAAAACTCTTCCCAGTCCTACATCAGCCTCTCAATTGCTCAAGCCCTTTATTTCAACCATATTGTCAATCCTTCTTGTCCAGTGTCTTCTGAGTGTTCTAAATCCCTATGCTTTCTTGGGCCTGATGTCCTTTTCCAGGGATTGGTCTCTCCTGACGACGTGTCCAAAGTATGTGACATGAGGTCTCCACTTCTTTGCCTTAAAGAGTACTCCGACTGTACCTCTTCCAAGACAGATATGTTGGTTCTTTTGGAAATCTATGGTATCTTCAATATTCTTCAGCAGCACCATAATACAAATGCTTTGATTATTCTTTATTCAATATCTAATTTGCATGTGCATATGATTGAAAGTATCATGACTTGGGTCAAGGGTCAAAGTTTAGCTCTCAAAGTCTTGCTTTTCAACATTTTAGCCTTGTGCAGCAGATGTACTGAATGCAACTTAATTTTTGATCTCCTGATTGTGGATTCAAGGAGGACCAAATCCTTGACAGTAGCAATCTTTTTTCCATTCATAATGGCATTACATATTGGTCCAGTTGTGAGAATTTTTAGTTTTCTTTACATTATGTTGTAATCCATACCATGTTGGTGACAATCCTTGGTCTTTATGAACAAGTGCTTTAAGTCCTCTTCACTTTCAGCAAACAAAAGTTGCCATATGCATATTTCTAGTTGTTAATAATTCTTCCTCCAATCCTGATGCCATTTTTTTGTTCTAAGACTGATGCATAACAGGTAACTAGTACAATGCTTGACACATAGTAACACTCAAAGCACTGCTGCGTGAAAAAAATTAATACCAAATTAGCTGCAAGATATCTATTATCATATGCATTTGAATTATGGTGCCAGTGAAGAATAGTGAAAGTTCCATAAACTGCCAAGAAACCAACAAAGCTTTCTTGGAAGAAGCACATCAGAATGCTCTTTGGAAGAGAGTGAAAGTTGGTCTCGAGTACTTTGGACATGTTTTCAGGAGCGAACTGTCTCTGGAAAAATGTATTAAAGCTTAGTAAAGTTAAAAGGTTGAGGACGAAAGAGGTGCTTCTGTGAACAAGAGGACTTTATGTTTTAGGTTAATGTTTTTTTATCCTAACTTTTGTTGACCTCTTAACTTCCCTAATAAACCTCCTCATTGTGAGAATTGTCTTTATATTCTGTGTGGTCATTGAAATGAATTATCAAAGCTACAAAGAAGTTGAGTGCAGTGGAAGGACGGTGAGTATCAGAAGAAAGTGATGGATGACGGAGGGTGAAGGCATGCCTGACCTCTGTCTCAGGCAATTGGCCTTGGCTGGTATGGAGATGGAGTCTCCTTTCCTTCGTACACTCAGAGGAAATCAAATGTGACCACCTGTACTATCTCTTCACAATAGGAGAAATGCTAGAGGAAGCAACAGTTACAAATGATGGAAATTCACATATGATGATGATGACTCAGAAAATATATTTGATTAGTAGGCATTCTGGATGAGTCTTAAAGCACACTAAAAAGATTATTGTCTTCTCAGTCTACTCATCTGGCCAGCTGTTTCAAACTTTTTAATATAGCCTTTGATTGCTTCTTAAATCATCAAGGACAAAGAAATCAGATAACGCAGTAAGGCCTAGGTAAAAGTAATGTCTGAGAGCCATAATTGACATTATGTATACTGCAAATTGTATTGAATATATTGTTATTGACTTGATACTATCTTAGCATTTTGGACACACATCTTTTGATGCTTATGTTCTCAATTTATAGGAATAGCTTCCATAATGTGAAACTTATGAAGTGTTATACATGGTGTTAACTGATTCACTAACATTATCCCCCTATTTCTTCCAAACAGCCCTATTAACTGTGTTATTAATTAAAAGTAATTGGCTTACAAGTGACAGACAATTCAACTAAGACTTTTTTTTCTTTTTATTGTGACTTGGGTGAAGGCTCATAGTGCAAATCATCAGTTTTATATCCAGTAATTTATACATATTTTTTCACCTCATTAATTGAAATCCACTAAATGTAATATAACTTAGTCTTTGTGTGTCATATTTCCATTTTTCCTTTGTCCATAAGTAAAGGCTGCTGTTGTTTCAATCTCACATGGTTGATTATCCTAAAATGTGCATCGTTTGCTAGTGTTATTATCCCTTTGTTTACAATGGAGGCACATAGTATGTTCCATTCCAGACTCGAAGAGCCAGAGTCTATTATTTCCATTGACTCTATCTGGTCTTTTCTTTCTTTCTTTCTTTCTTTCTTTCTTTCTTTCTTATCTTTAACAAACTTGAAACACAAACTGTTTAGAAGAAAAACTAGCAAGCAGAATTAGAAAAAAAAAAGCTTATATGACTTTTATACCTAGAAAATAATATTGATGTTATTTGAACATTAAAAATAGTACAAAATGAAAAATGATAGTAACTAACTGATATTTCAAAATAACACAAGAAAATAAGAATATAATACTAATTATCTGAGCATTTCAAAATAACTTAAGTGGACTAATTATCCTAAATTTGTATTTGCATTCTCTAATCTACACATATCTCTCCTAACATTGTATTACTGATATTTTCCAAAAGAATGCACTTTTTAAATTTCTCAATGTGGTCTTGAAAAGTATTGTCTCATAAAATTTTCTTCCAAGTAATGTTTTAAAGCTAGTGAATTGGAAATTGTTGATGCTTTTGGTTAATTTTTTATAGAAGCAGACGGCCTTCTCTTTCTCTTGTGAAGTGGATGGGGGGTCTGAATTGCTATCATTTATATAGTAGCCAGGTGCTCGCCTACTGAGTTATAAAGACACTTCTAATGTTTATTACTTCATCTTTTATTAATGTGTTTTCTAGAAGAATAATTGAAAAATATATATTCTATAATTCATAGTTCTAAATTAGTAATGAAATGATATACTATTCACAATTTGATTGGGTTACTTGCCTACAAAAATGGTTATATTTCTTATGTAGAATCATAAGTTCAACTTAATCAACAAAATAGTCTTCCTTAAACATATCGATAAGTAATTATCATGTATTTTATTAAACCCAAAGAAATAAATACAAATAAACATAATAATTTATTATGCAATTACTGTTAGTGATAATACAAGTGGTTATGTAGGAGATAATAGACTAAAAGGACAAGTAAATCCACATGATAAAAAAAATCAAGTCACTGACTATAAAGAAAGTCATGGACAAAAATAATGCAAGACAAAGTAGTCGAGAATGAAAAAGCAAACACCAAATTTATTTAATTATGGAAGCAACAAGCAAGAAATATTCAAAGTTGAAATGATGGTACTGAAGCTTAGCAAAGAACATTAAATACTAACTTCTTCCTGAGATCTAGTTGAAGAGCTCCATTGATCTGAAAGCAGAAAATCCTGGTGTAACTTTAGGAATTCTATACCATTCCCTAACTAAAAAATAGAAGAGAAAAGAATGGGTCAGTTAGATCAGTTTTCATAGATTCCATGCACAATGGCATAAATAGTAGATAAAAAATAACTATGCATGCATGTCACATTAACATTTAAAAAGATTCTTTAACAGAATAATTGCATGCAATTATTACATAGCAGTGAGATAATTAGGTCATGTTGCATAATGTTTGAGGTGTCCAGTTTATAATCTTGGAAATGAGATTTGAGTAGCAGTGGTAATTAATTGCCAAAGGTACACCATTTCTGAGGAAAACATCACCTATCTTCAGGGCCAGCCTGATCTAGCTCCACACTGCATGCATTTTTCACTGAACTATGATGTCCATTATACCACAGGGTATGAGGAGAGAGGCAAAAGAATCCCCAAACATTCTAGCTTCTGGATGTGTCATGGATAAAATCTTTTTTTAAAGCTTTTCTTCTGCCAGGTTGGTTTTAAAGAGAGGACTCTGATAACACCGTTGGGTCTCTGTGAAGCTATCAAACTATCAAACTCACTGTCATAGAGTCAATTCTGACGCATAGAAACCCCACAGGGCAGGGCAGAAGGGCCCTGTGCTTTACTGAGACTGTAATTTTCCAGGAATAAAAAGCTTCATCTTTCTCCTGCCGAGCTGACTGGTGGTTTCAAACTGCTGACCTCGCAGTTAGCAGTCCAATGAGTAAGCACTATATCACCAAGGCTTCCTAGCATTTTCTATAAAGTGACAATTAAATGATCAGAGAGGGTCAAAATTAAATAAGATTGATGATTATCATTAAGTGTCTCAAATAAAGCTTTCTATCATTTAAATGTGTGTGGATAGACAGATTAGATTGGCGACACTCAAGTCCTAAAGAATTCTAAAAGGCTGCCTAAACCTTGAAGGAAATTAACAAGCACTTCTCTGTTTGCCATTTTGGATCTGTGGTGTCTCATGGTACTTGAGTATTCCTTGTGATAGTAAATTGTCTTTTGACAGTCCCTATCCTCCCAGTTATCCTAGCAGTTATTTCCCCTCCTTAAGAATGTTTTCTTTTGGTACACACTGCATCAAAGTTGAACATATTGTCAGTTTCTGCTTCTCACTGGTGAAAATGAAAGCTACCTCCCCACACACAGGTACACACAAATTGTAGAGAACTATGGACAATCTGTCTCAGAGAAATTAAACACAGGATTGAATGGCAGTTATGAGTCTTCTTATCACTTAGTACAGAGAACTATTTTCTTCTTTGTTTCTGAAGACAGTAAGTAATACAAGGAAGGTGTAATTAGAATTGAGACTTTCCAACATAAATTCCTATCAAAATTTAAATATTGTATGCCTTTCTTGATCTATTAACTTTTGATTGAAATTATTAATGCCATACTATAAAGCAATCATAAATATGGTTCTTGGCTCTAAACTTATTTTTCTCCAGGAGTTCTAGTTGTTGCATGTAATTGTAATTAATATACCAGGGAGTCTATATCTATCATTTTACACACTATCTCTTGGATCCTCATTTGGTGAGATATTTAGTAAATCCACTGTTTTTTCCATCCACTTATTTTACCCTCTTTTCTCACCTCTCAACTCCTATTAACTATATTGTTTTATGTGTTTTCTAACTATAATAGTAATCCATTCGATAAAACTATTAATCAAAAATTATGCACCAAGTTACTAGTGAGGCATAAATTGAAGAGTTCTCCCAATATATTCAGTCTAAAATTGATAAAACATTGATCGAGATGTATTGATAATTATTGGTGATTGGGATGCAAATATTATAAACAAATAGGAAGAAAAAGTAATTGGAACATTTGGTATTGTTGACAGAAATGAAGTTGGAGATCATGTGACAAAATTTCACAAGATCAAAGAGTTCTTCATTGGAAACACCTTTTGTAAACCACAAAGTCAATATATATTTGGCCTTCTACAGATGGAATCTATAAAAATCAAGTTGACTATGTTTGTGGGAGGAAACTCTGGAAAAGTTCAACTTCAGCAGCTAAATATAGGCCAGGAGACAACTGTCAAGCAGATCCTCAATTGCTCCTATGTATTTTCTGGGTGAAGTAGAAGAAAACGAAAACAAGTCCTTAAGATTTAAAGCCTGAGTTTTGAGAGCACCTCAATAACATATTCAATACATTGAAAACTAAAAGCAGATGATCTGTTGAGCTCTGGGAAGACATCAATAACAGAAATTAAGAAAATAAAAGGTCACTAAAAAGATAGAAAAGAGGGTCTGAGCCACGGATGTGTAGTGGTTGTGTGCGAGACTGTAGCCCACAGGGTTGCAGGTTCAAACCCAGCAGCAGCTTTCCAGGAACAAGCCTGGGCCTCCCACTCCCACCAGGGGGCAGTGTTGCCCACAAAAAATATAGTAAAGAAAGAAAAGATCAAAGTGGATAGCATAAGAGATTTTTAAACTTTCTCTTAATTGTAGAGTAACTAAAGCAACTGGAAAAAATGATTAACTCCAAGAGGTGAGCAGAAAATTTGAAAAGGCAGCTTGTGAAAATAAAGTAAAATATTATACTGAAATGTGCAAAGTAAGAAAACTAAAAAGGAAGAACACACTCAGCATATCTTAAACTGAATGACCACAAGAAGAAATTCAAGCTTCAACCTATAATATTGAAAGATTCTATGGGCAAACTATGGGCAGAAAGCATCAAAAGATGAAGGGAACACCCAAGATCACTGTACGAAATTAACTAGCTGACATTCAGCCATCCCAAGAGATAACATATAAGCAAGAACCGTTAATTCTGAATGAAGAAGTGCAAGTTGTATGGAAAGCATTAACCCAAAACAAAATTTTGGGCTGAGTCCCGGTGCCATAGTGGTTGTGTGTGGGACTGCAGCCCACAGGGTTGGTGGTTTAAATCCAGCAGCAGCTCTCCAGGAGCAAGGCTGTACTTCCTACTCCCATGAGGGCAGTGATGCCCCACCCCACCCCAAAATAAATAAAACAAGATTTCATGAACGGGTTGAACACTAATTGAATTGTTTCAAGAAGCTGTGGAAGCCCTGAGCACACATTTGCTCTGCCAAGAAATCTGGGTGACAGTTATTTGGCCAAGTGACTAGAAGAGATGAATGTCTGTACTCATTCTAAAAGAAAGGTAACCCAATAGAATGTTCAGATTATAGAACATTCTGATTGACATCAAATGAAAGTAAAATTTTGCTCAAGATCATCCAAACATGATTGCAGCAGTCATTGTTAGGGAACTGCCAGAGGCTCAGGCCTGAATAAGAAGACATGAAACAAGGGATATGATTGCTGATGTCAGATGCACATTGGCCGAGAATATGAGAAAAAAATGTTTACTTGTGTATGGCAGTCAGATTTTATATCACTTTGATGGCGCCTGTGTGAAGGTAGAGATGGAAACAAATCTGTCAATCAGTTGGTGACTTTGTGGTGCCTTGGTGAACTGTGGACTTTTTGTGAGAGAGATATTGGCAACTATTCCTTTTATCTGCCTCGATGTCTTTGATGCTTGCTGAAACTTTGTGTCTGCCTCCAGGTGTGTGTCAATATGAACTCCTGATGCTGGGAGTGAACCTTTAAGCTGTCACTGCTCCCTCAGGTTTCCTCAGACCTGGGATCAACACAACTCTGTGTCATCAGCCTCTGGGTGTGTACATCTGAAGAGGGCTCTGGCTCATATAATACCATGGATTGGAATGCCTTTTGATATAAAATAATACTTTGATATAAAGTTCTTATACCTATGTGAGTGCCATTTATTTTGGTTCTATAGACAACCCTGCTCAATGCACTGTATTTCTTGACAATGCAAAGGCAATTTACTGTGTGAATCATAAGGTACTATGGATAGCCTTGAGAAGAATGGAAATCTGAGAACACTAACTGTACTCCTGAAAAATTTTTTACATGCATTAGGAAGCCGTTTGTGAATAGAATGAGGGTGTTCTACATAGCTTAAAATCAGGAAAGGTGTGTTTCAGAGCTGTAGTCTCACACCATATTGGATCAAAGACGTTGTTGAGGAAATGATCAGGGAAGCTAGATTATAGAAAGCAGACTGGCCATCAGGATTGAAGGTTTGCTTCTTGACAGTCTTCCATTCACAGATGACACAAACGTACTTTCTAAAAGTGAGGAGGACTTAAAACACTTGCCGAGGAAGGTCAAGGATTGCGACCTTCAATGTGGGTAACACTTCCATGTAAAATATACCGAATCATCACAGCTTGAGCAGTAGTGGCCATCATGATAAATGGAACAAAAGATTCACGTTGCGAAAGATTTTGTCTTCCTTAGCTCTACAAGTGATGCTCACGGAAGCAGGAGTGAAGAGATCAAAATACGCGCTGCACTGGGTAAATCTGCTGCACAGCCATTCAGCCCCCGGAAAGCCCGTGTTTGCTCTGACCACGGACCTGTCCCATGTAAAATTTACATATTGAATAAGGAAGACCAAAGAAGAGCCTGCATTTGAACTATGGCACTGGCAAAGAATGTCAAAAGCACCATGGACAAAGGAACAAGCAAATCTGTTTGGGGAGACATATCACCATAATGCTTCTTAGAGGCAAGGATGGCGAGACTTCGTCTCACGTACTTCGGACATATTGTCAGGAGAGACCATTCCTGAGAGAAGGACATCCTGCTTAGTAGAGCGCTGTGAAACAAAAGGCCCTCCAAGAGAGATGGACACAGTGCTGCAGCAATGTTTTCAATGATAGCAATCATGAAAATGGCACATGTCTAGGCAGTGTTTGCGTATGTTGTACATAGGGTCACTTTGAATAGGAACTGACTCAACAACACTTAACAATAACAAAAGAAATCATAATTTCTGAATTGCACATTGTAATAAAACTACACCATCAATTTTAGCAGTGGCCTATGAGGCCTGATGCAGTTTTTTTTTTCCCCCTTTGCATTGCCCTGTGCTAGGACTATCAGGCTTTGATTCTCTTTTAGTTTGCAGGAATATTTTAATTTTTCCCCCTTGAGGTTCATGTACACTCTCTAGCAGGATTAGTAACTGAGATTAAAGTCTAAATGTTGCCTGTGAGCTTTCAGTGCTGATTTTAAAATCTGATGCCAATTTGATTTTTGGTTCTTTCAAATAATCTATTCTTTCTCTCTGGAACATTTCAGAATTTCTCATTGCTCATTAAACTCACTACTGTCCCGTTGATTCTAACAAACAGTGACACTCTAGGACAGAGTAGAATGTCCCCACAGGGTTTCCGATGCTGTAAATCTTCATAGAGCTAGACCGTCTCACCTTTTGCAGGTGGCACTGACATCACTGACTTCTCCCTTACAGCTATGCTTAGGTCATTGCACCACCAGCATTACCTCCCTGACTGTAAATTCTGAAAATTTACCAGAACGCTCCTAGATCTTAGTTTCCATCTGAATATCAATTATGCTCTTAGCAGAGTACCTACTCTGTCATTTACTTGATTATATTTCTCATCTTTGAAGAAAATTATACATTTCCCCCCTCAGGAATTCTAGTTAGATATTTCTTAACATATTCTGTATCAACCCTTCATGTCCTTTTGATTATTTGCTCTCAAGATTTTTCCTCAATTTCACCTTCCAAATCATCAAGATCTGTTTTTAAACAATGTCTCTTCAGTTATTAAATTGTCCTTTTGTTAAAATTATGTGTTTCTTAAAAATCTGTCTCACTTTCTGATTATTCTTTTTTGGTGTGATCTAATTATTTTCAGAGGTGTAATATATTCCTGATTATCTCCCAAGATGCCACACATTGCACACACAAAAAATGTTCTTTTATTCCCACTATTTCTATTTTCATATGCGCATTTGTTCCATCTGTTTTCTTTTAGTAACTCACCTCCATGATATTAGTTAGGAAAGTATTAATATTGGTAATTATAATAATCGACACCTAGACTTTCATTTATATTATTTATTTTACAGAAGTTTCCCCTCTTCTTGGCAAAGCCAAGAGGGATCTGTGCTCCTCACCCCCAGTCTTGCTTGTGGAATTTGTGGGCAGCAAACAGCTAGGTAGATGCAACACCCACCATTGCTACTAAACAAGAATTACTCTGAGATTGTCAATTACAAAGAGATTGTCTCTCCTCCCCAAAGTTCCATTTACTCTTTGAACTGTTGCATGAGTCCAGAGTCACCTCAATTTCAGGTCTCCTTTCTCAGATCTCAATCTCTTAATAAAGATTAACTGAAGTAAATGTAGCAGTTTCTTTAGAATTTAGGGTCTACAGGTTTCAGTAGGAAGCAAATTAAAGTCTATCTTTGTGGGACGTGATCAACAGTCCGAGCTGTTAAGGAATTCTTCATTTCTTTGACCTTAATCTTGTATCAATGTCTGCTCTTGATCTTCATGACTGTTATTTCCAAGAATGCATATTTTTTAAAATTCCCTGGGGAAAAATGTCTATCTTATTAGATTGCAATCACTATGCTTTCAGAGATGAACTCCTTTCTACTCTGCCCTGTGTGCCTAAAACAGTGTCTGCCACTTGGTCTAAAACTTAAAATCACTGCCATAAAATGAGTTCTGAGTCATAAAGACCCTACAGGATAGAGTAGGGCTCTCCCATAAGGTTTCTGAGTCTATAAGTCCTATAGAACTGATTACCTCATCTTTCTCCTATAGAATGACTGGTTGATTTGAAAGAATGGCTTCGCAACTAACAGCTAAATGCCGAATCCACAGAATTGCACACGGTGAGCACTCAATAAATATGGACTAGATAAGCAGTTAAACAAACAAATGAATTTATGGATCTTGATATGTTTTCATTGCCATTTTAATTTTTTGAAGATTTTTTTTCAAAAAAAGTTTTTTTTTTAAATAGGTACTCATATTTATAAGATTCTAAATTCAGGGGTTCAAAACCACAGCCATAAAATATTGGATTTTATTATATAATTTGCATAAAAATCAAAAGACAAACTTGTTTATATATCGTGTTTACTTATGCTCAGAAACTGCTGAGAGTCTGTGTGTGTGTATGTGTAGGTGTGCAGACAAGAAAGTTTTAAAAAATCATATAAATCAGAGTTAATTTAATTTGTTCAATTGCTGGGAATTTGGGTTCATACCTTCATTAGTTTCAATTTATTTGAAGATTATTTGCATCATAATAAAATATTAAATTAATTTAAATGTCAAAGGGAAAAATACCTCAATTTTCTAGGTAATATCACATTTTAAAAATTATTTTAACTGTGCGATAGTTAAAGCTTTGTGTCAACTTGCCTGGGCTAGGATTCACAGATCCAGGAACCACGGGGTGAAAAGAAAAAAAACATCATTCACTCTCACGCCTAGTGATTCACTAGCAAGACTTTTGTTTCCTGTCCTGTCCCTAGCTCTGTATATCTGGAGGTCTTAATTCCAAAGCTAGACATAGGCACTGGCCTGGACCTGGAAAATTAGAAGACAGCTTAATGTCCTGGTTCTCAGTCCAAAGAAAGGTGGTTCAATAGAGTAAGGACATGGTCAAACAATATCATTAATATTACACACAACTCAAATTAAAAAATGTCATTACACACAAAATTTCTAAATATTATTACATACAAATTAAATTTATAAAAATTAGCCTGAGCCCCAGTGGCATAAAGGGTTGAGTGCGGGACTGCGGCCTGTGGGCTTGGTGGTTGAAATTCAGTGGTGGCTCTCAGGAGCAGTGCTGGGTAGCTCCCATGACTACCAGCGGACAGTTGATGCTGACCAAAAAAAAAAAGAAAAATTCAAAATGATTATAGCATTGACCAGGAACTTTTAGAAATTCAAGCCATATTCAGAAAGGACATGGGTCAGAGTGTATAATTACTCATATCTCATAATAGTTGGCAGAAAGCAGAGAATACCCAAATGATGTTTATCTGTGTTTTATTGAAAATGTAATGTCATTCGAATGTATGCATGATACTAAATTATGGATAACATTGGAAACAACAGGAATTACAGAGCAATTTATATTTCTTGTGCAAGAATGTAGATAGACCAAGAGGCAGTTGTTTGAGCATTACAACGGGACACAGGGTGGTTTAAAACCAGGGAAGATCTATCAGATTTGAATCCTTATATGTCTAAGAACTACTTAATAAGTAGGCTGAGCAGGTGACCTGAGAAAGTGGACTGTGAAGAACACAGCATCAAAATTGCAGGAAGATTCTTTAACAGTTATGCATTGGCACAACTTTGCTTGAGAAAAGTAAAGAGCATTTGCTGTCGAATATTGAAAACTACAGCCTTCCTTATGGATTGCAGCTCAACATCAAGGAAACAAACATTTTTTACAATGAGTGAGGCAAAAAGCATCAGAGTAAATGATGAAAAATGACATTTTTATATGAGGGGCCACCTACCTCCCAAACAGAAAAAGCTCCAGAGCAGAATTTTCACAGTGCAAATATTTTTGCTAAAGCAAGCATGCAGCAACTAGTTCTAAGATAGTACACGCAGTGGCATTCCTGGAAGGTTCTCTCTGGTCATAGTGATTTTTTCTCATAAAAGTAGTTTCTCTAGACCTCGTTTTTTTGTTTGTTTGTTTGCTTGCTTTGTTTTTGTGTGTGTGATGGTCTATTAAAGAGGACAGCGTGCAGCTGGGAAATTTTGCTCCTTGCTTTGGAAAAAATTTGTTGCAGAAACTGCTGTGAAGTTGAACAAAGCTTATAAGGGCAGAGTTATGGGAACAACTCAAGTATGTGAGTGGTTTTCTCTTTCAAAGAAGGTGAACTGTAGATCAATGACTGGATACCCATCAGCTATCTGAGCAGAAAAATGGCGACTTGTAGTGAGTTAGTTTGTTCCACCAGGTCAGACTGTTAATCAAATTTCTATTTAGAGTTCTGAAAAGATAGCATAACAGTGTGCAACAACAACAAAAATGGCTGATTTGTGGCAGACAAGGGACTGGTTTTGACCATGAAATTCACCTACTCATGTAGCCATCTTAGTGTGGCTAGGTTTTGGCAAAAAAACAAAAAAAAAACCCAGCATGCCTCTCTTGCTCCATGCACCTTACTCCATGTTACTTCTTTTTTTTGGGGGGGTGGGGTGGTGGGCATCACTGCCCTCTAGTAGTTGTGGGAGCTACCCAGCCTTGCTCCTGGAGAGCCACTGCTGGATTTAAACAGCCAAACCAATTGGCCGCAGTCCCGCACTCAACCACTACGCCACTGGGGTTCAGCCTGTTACTTCTTTTTGTTTCCATCATGAACAGGGATGTGAAAGGACAGCTATTTGATGATCTAGAAACAATGAAGAAAAAATGAAGGAGGTGCTACCAACCAAACAGATGCTTGAAAAAATGTTTATAAGCATGCAATCACAGATTTGACAAATATATTAAGTGTAATGGACAGTATTTGAAAGTGATACAGTGGTTTCATTTAAAAGAGTTAAATAGACAGCATTGAAAAATAATTCCTTTTTTTTTGAAGGGGTATCTCTTTTAGTTTCATCTACTCTCAATTTCTTTGGAAGCAATTGCAGAGTCAAACAATGTGTTGCATTGAGCAAATCTGCAGCAAAAGACCCCTTTACAGTGTTAAAAGGCACTCAGTTACCCAGTATCTTCAATAACCTAACATGCGTGTGAAAGCAGGGTGATAATATACAGCCGTGAAGAAAAATCGATGTGTTTGAATAATGACGTTTGCTACGAATACCTGAATTTATATATGAGTATATACACTGAATTTTATTTATTCATACATATATTCAGGAAGATATATATTTATATATATATATATGTAGTTCCCAGAGTCCCTCCTTCTGGGAACTCTCCACACCACTTAAGAAGTTTTCAAACTACCATTGACTGGCAAGTATGACTGCAACCTTAACCAGGAGTGTCTAGGTGATGTAAAATCATACAACCTCCATAATATTTTCACCTAATTTGTAGAGTTATTGTTTCAACATGTTGCCTTGTGCTGTTATTTCTCTTGCTAAGTAAGTATTATAGAAAAAATTCCCTTACTCTTATTCTTCAAGGAAGAGAAAATACATGATTTTGAATGAGAATTGTAGGCTATTTTCTGTAACAAAGTTGAAAATTTTATATTATAAATTTTCTTTATCTATTTTGTCTCATTTATTTGATTAAATTCATCATGAGTGTAGCTTCTAGGAAATGGCAAGAAGTTTATATTCTTTCCATGGTATTTAAATTCCTTATGAATTTAAGTGTTCACCATAAGCTTGGGTGGCTAAATTTCATTGCTACCCATCCATTTCCTAATGCCAGAAATCTGAGAGTCTATCTTGACAGCTGCCTCTCTTTCCATTTCTATATCCTATCCATCATAAGTCTTATTGATTCTACTTTCAAAATGGATTCTGAATCCTTTCAGTGCTATTTATTTCCATTGTCAGCATGCAGATTTGACTTAGACCTCAATCATCTGGCGTGTGTATTACTGAAATTGCTTCCTAATTACACTTTGAACTATGCTTCTTGATACCTTCAATCCATTTTATACATAGTGCTAATCTACAAGCTCAATGCCTAGGTACCTTTCATGACTTCTCATGTTCTTAGGATAAAATCTGAAAACCAAACCACATGAAGTGGCCTCTTTTGCCCTCTCCAGGATCCTACTGTACACTCTCTTACTAATTGCTGTGTGTGTGTGTGTGTGTGTGTGTGTGTGTGAGAGAGAGAGAGAGAGAGAGAAAGAAAATAGATGCTCTGGTTCAGATTATATCTTCATATTTATATATCCATATCTACATCTCTCTATATGCCTTTACTTCTTCCTTCTACTTTAATAAAAACTACTTTACTACTTTACTAATAAGAATCTGTGATTCAGAATTCTGATTAGCTAACTTTCCTTAAAGAAGTGTTCCCAGACCCACTCCATCCTCCATAGATATAAATCATATCTCCATTTTATATTCTTGAGCATACATTCTCTATTATCCCTTCAAATAGTTTGTCCTGCGGGGTATGTATATCCATAATTAACTGTTTTGGGGACATTTGTTTAATGCCTATAATTCCATAAAACCTTTAGTTCCATAAGCGTACAGATCATTTATATTTTTTATCACATTCTCCATATGTAGAACTTTTCCTGGCATGAAATAGTTGTTCAAAACAAGATTTCTTTCCTGACTGAAGGATGATGTTTCCTGACCAAGAAAATGTGACAAAAGTGAGGTAGGTCTGGTACTATAGAAGCAGTGCACAAGAACTTTCCCTACACTGCTACTGATACTTCTCCAGTCCAACCTGTGGTCATTCTGTCAATAAAAAGTTTATAGGCTGAGCCCTGGTGGCACTGTGTGCAGGACTGCAGCCCATTGGGTTCGTGGTTCAAACCCAGCCGCAGTTCTCCAGGAGCAAGGCTCGGCCTCCTACTCCCACCAGGGCAGTGATGCCCACACATACCAAAAAAAGTTTGTTTGCTGACATTAGCAGGGGCTTCCTGACTCCTGAAACATGCGAGAGAAGTTATACTCATCATTTTAGCATCATGACAAAGAAACATAACCCAATCTAACCAAGAAGCAGATGCTCATGCTTGGGTTTAAACTTAAAAGAGTTTGTATAGGTAATATCTTGAAGACATTTATCAGTGTGCTAAATAAGTGCTTGAAATTTGATTAGGTGATGCAGTGAGGATGGTCAAGACGGATGCAATTGTTCTAGATGTGGTGTCGTGACTGTGCCTGCCAGAGACTTTAAAGTCAAGTTAGTGGTCTATTAATGTGACCATCATGAACTCAATTTACTTTAGTTCTTTTAAAACTCATAACTTAGTTTATGTTATTAGCTCAAATTCAAATGTTTTATCCCAACTATTATTCTTAGTTGTTAAACTAGCTTTGAGTTATTGGTGCCACATTAAACCCTTAATGGGTGAAATAATTGGTCCTCATAACAATTTGGAATAAAGAAGTGAACATTGTTTCCAGATCCCTAAAACGCTGAGTCCCCTTTACGCTTGACTCCATCTCCCCGCGACTACTAATGCCATCGTTTCCCAAGCCAGTCCTAATTGGATCCAAACAGTGGCCATTAAAACTCGAAGACCTTAGGGAAATACTTTGCGGGATTTCATAGGGGAATCTTTCTCTAGGAACCGCTAATGTACAAAAAGATGAGCTTTAGATGTTCTTGCTTCGGAGGGACAAGCCGGAGGCCATCCTCAGGGAGAAAATTGATTTGTCAAGGCTTAGGAGTGTTCTGTAGCCATGTCATTTTCCAAATCTTCCTTACATTTTAACAGATGCGTGAAAATCTACCCTCCCGCCAATTTGTTTGCCTTCTCTACCTCTATCTCCTCAGAGCAGCCTAAGCTTCATTCCTGTTTGGCAAACTCAGCTTTCGCCCTAACACACAGACTCTTTGGCACAGGTCTCCTTGGATTGTAATCCTGTACCAGAGTCAGCCAGGCCAACTCATGTCTAGGTACCATAGAATCTGATACCTGTTTCCCTGGGCTCTTCAACCTGTTTATCTTTCTTGCCTACCTGTAAAGTCTCTGGTGCATCCTGTATGTCTTAGAGTACTTCTCCCTTCTCTAATTGAGAGAAGTAAAGCCTTCTGGGGTGCAATAAAACTGCTTTAGGAAGGCAAGAAGCAGATGGAAAATAAATGGGTTCAGGTGCTCCGGGGACCTGAGGGGCTGCTACAGAAGACAGGCAACAGAACATCTAAACAGCAAAAGAATATTTTATTTTTGTCTTTTGAATTTCACAAGGGGGTAAAGAGAGTTTCAAGGTGTCCTTGGGACAAATGACACATTGGCTGGATTCTGGCTATATCAATTGTTCTCTAGATTTCAGGGAAATTTATTGGTGCCAGTAATCTGTATTCAGGGTGAAAAGTGTATCCCAAGTTTGATTTTTGGCAAAGAACTTTTCTCCCACTTTGAAAGTACATTAAAAAAAGTTTAAAATTAGATAGAGCCAGATTCCTGAATCTTGGATCTAATAGTTGCTGTGTTTGTGATCCTGGACAAGACACTGAAAACTACAGAGCCTTGGACCTGCTTCACTCTATAATAGGTATAATAAAATATGTAGTGGAAAGTTTTTGGAAGTATACAAGGGGGCTTCATAAAAGTTTGGGGGAAAGATCCCTGATCTTTTAATTCCATTTTTCCCATGAACTTTAAATACCCTCTCATGTAAGTATGTATGTAAGAAGCCCTCATGCTGTGATGATTAAGCTCTGGGCTACTTTCCAAAAGGTAGTACCTGTTAGTCTACCAGCTGATCCCTGGAAGAAAGATGTGGCAGTGGGCTCCTGTGAAGACTATAGCTTTCAAAATCTTATGGAGCAGGTATGCCCTGTCCTCTAAGGGTGCTATGAGGCCGATTCCACTCAACAGTAAGAGCTTTGTTTGGTTTGAAGGATTCATGTAAGGTACCTGAAAAGCATTTTTTTTTGTGTTAGTCTGGGTAGACTAGAGAAACAAATCCATCAACACGCATATGGATATAAGGAAAAGGTTTATATATAAGAGGAATGGGACATTGAGAAAGCATCCCAGTTCAGTCCAGTTCAAAGTCATAAGTCCGATATTAACCCATACGCCCGATATCAGTCTATAATGTCTCCTTCCAACTCACGAAGTCACAGGCCAGTGGGTGCAGAGTCCCGGTGCCAGCAGGGTTCTCCCCATGACTCTCGCTTCCAGTGCTCAGGGTCCATCAATAGCATCCAGTGGTAGTAGAAAGAACTTAGCTCTGGAAGGACTCTCCACATGGCTTCGCCAGCTTCAGAGATCTGGCTCCATCAGCTGGCCGTGTGGCTTCTCCTCTGGCTCCTTCAGCGTCTCACACAGTGCCATCTTGTCTTGTCCATGATTCATTGTCCCTGAAACTAACTCCCAACAACTGGGGAGATAGCTTTTCATCTCCATGAGGGAAATATCATGAGAATTCCCAAAAGTCTCAGGAGAAAGCCATGCCTACACAGAGGCCTCATTGGCTACTCAATGGCTATCTCCAGATTAACAGGCTAGACTCCACCCCTACTTCTCAATCATGAAATTAACATAAGCACATGACCGTCAGATCTTTCAAGTTCAGCACACCTAAGATCTGCAGTTCCCCCCTCTGTCTTGTCTTCTCAACGGTTTGGTTCACATTCTACATACCATCCCCTACCGTTCTCAGTTCTTACCAGATTTCTAATTAAGGGTCCTTTTCAGTGACTTTCTGAGTCCCTTCTCTCTGGATCTTCATTCCCTTTCCATTCTAATCTATAAATCTAATGCAATTTAAAATAAAGAGAAAGCTTGGCCAGCAATAAGGCATGAGATAGCCATACCCTTTGGTATGATAGATTTATTCTTGGCGTTTACTGTGTTTTTGCTTTGTTTTGCTTTGTCTTGGGGGAGGGGGAATCACTGCCCTCTGGTTGGAGTGGAAGACTCAGTATTGCACCTGGAGAGTTGCTGCTGGATTTGAACCACCAAGTCAGTGGGCTGTAGTCCTGCACTCAACCCCCTGTCCTTGGAGTTTAAATGAATGGTGCCTTTGTCAAACTATATTGCCTTCGAGGGAACAATAACAGATAGTGCATATTAAGTGCTGGACCTAGACACATTACTCCTTTAATCCACTTCCTTCCCAAATGCAATGGTATGGGCTCTATTTTTGCTCCCATTTCACAGATAAGGAGAATGCAGTACAAAAAGGTGAAAGATGAATACCAGGATGTTGATCAAGGTAAATTTTCCCCAGCATTAATATCCCTAATCATTACACAATCACCCTTGCAGCCAGGAAGTCTGTTTCCTTGGACTTTCCAGCTAAATATAAATGTAGCTTTATGCCCAGCAACAGGTCCAGTTTAGTTTTACTGATACATTCTCTGTACTATAGCTTATATACAAAGGCTTGGAGCAAAAGGGAACTATCTGCAGAGATTTCCTGCCTGGCAGGCTAAAGCATGTCACCTACACATTGTGACAATGTGTTTTCCACATCCCCTGCATGCATATTATTTTTAGTTAGAGAGTATGTTTTGGAAAGGTAGGTGTAGAGTTTTCAGTTTCTCTTGCATATGTCCTTTACTTACAACATTAGCGTCACTCAATAAATGGTTTCGATTGACTGGATTTTTGTGACCCTGCAGGGTGGTCAGAAGGATTCAATTTGTATGTATAAAATGGCTAAGTGCAGGATGTGCATGTTTAAGGATTCTATTCTAAATTGTTTTTTGTTTTGTTTTGTTTTCCCCTTAGCCTTGCTTTATAATAGCAAAGTCATAGATATTCAACAAATATCTCTTAAGTATTTACTGTCAGAAAAGTTCCATTCTGGGTAATATGAAGGTAAAAAGCTAAATAAGACATAGTCATTGCTCTCCAAAAGTTCTCAGTACCCTGGGAATTAAGACAAATTCTATGTTATCAGGGGGATGGGAACCTGATTGGAAGAATCTGGAATACTCTTTGGTGGAGGTGGCATTTACTGGCTTTTTATAATGCAAGACTGAATTGAGAACAAGTAAATCCCAAGATTTTCACTTCCTAGAAAACAGGGGCAGTAATTTCTGTGGATTGATTCACTCATGCCATTATAAATAAATAAACAAACAAATAAAAACAAAATTTTGTCCTGTTCTTAGCTCAAGAAGATGATTGATTCTTCCCAAAATTCTGTAGGGTTTACAAAACAGAGGTTTATCATCTCATGATGATTTCCTTAGAATGAGGTTTTATGACTATCAAGCAAAAACCCAAATGCCCTATACTACCGTCACTCGATGCTGACTCTAAGTGACCCCATAGGACTGAAGATAACTGCCCCCTTTGGGTTCTTAAACCTTTCTATATTTTTTGGAGCACATAGCTCCTTTAGAACAACTGACACTTTGAACCTCGGACCTTGTGATACGCAGCACTTTGCACAATCCCCTATCCACCAGCACTTCCTGTTGGAGGACGCGCTCTGCTCTCACTGCCACCAATTAGATGTTGACTCACGGACACCAGTAAGACCGGGTAGAACTGCCCTGTGAGATCCGGTACCTCTGTACCAGAGCAAAAAGCTCTGTCTGCTTCCCACTGTGTGCCTGATGGTTTCAAACTGCTAACTTGGCAGTTAGTTAACCCAACTCAGAACCTTGACCACCAGAGTAGATCCAGCTCTCACTGCTGACCTTTCCATAAATCGGCACTTTAAACCTCTGCCCAAACAGGGTCCTTTACCAACAAAAAAACCTATCTGTTTCAGCATTGTAATATCAATCATGGCACTAACATACTAGAAACTAATTGAATAAACCATGGCAGGCTCAAGCCATAGAACATTATCTAATATATTAGGTAAAATGAAATGCCTTAAGCAAGTGTAAATGTTGTCTTTGGAAAGGTCCAAACCTTTGATAAACAAGGGAAAACTGTACTAAGGTGTAAAATAGCACCCCAATTGGTCCCCAGCATAGCTTGAGCGTGGATGAAAATATAGAGTGGTAGGCAACTACTTAATGCTTCAAATGCCTGACAATATGTTAAATGCTTTAAAAAATAGTGTGTCATTTCATCCTCACATCAGCGACAAATAAGGAACTTTCCTCTTTGGGAGGAAAAAGTCACTTATTCATTGTCATACAGGCATAGAAATTCAAAATCATGTCTGTCTGACTCCAATATTCAACAGCTGTATAAAATAGACCCTATTCTTTGAAACTGTCTAAGCCTCTTTGATATTACCAGGTTGTGGCTTCTTCTTATGTATTCTTCTCTATGAAAACTGCATCTATTGCACACATACACACAGACACACACACACACACACCACAAACACCAAAAAACAACAAAAACACATCTAAACAATTGAAGTTTACTTTTATTCACTGTGCATCCAAATTACACATTAACTATCTTCTTTTTCATTTTCACCATAAAGTTTTTTATTATTTTTTTTAACTAGAACTTTTCAACCTTTTGTGATCTCTTTATAATTCCCTTTAGAGTGCATAATTGTGCTCAATCAATTTGTTAGAGGTTTTTGAAGTGTTAAAAAGCTACATTAAATTTATTTTCTTTCAGGTTTTATGATAATGAACATAGGTGCTATTCAGAGCAAAGTCAGAGTGTCAAGGGAACTTTACTTAAAGTTATTCATACATAAACTAAAAAAGGAAACATCTTTAGTGGAGGAAAAATACATTTAATGAGTAAGTACGGCACACAATTCCTCCTTTCAAAAATGTCAGCTCATATTGAACCTCCATTCTAGATATCTTACAATTACTTTGTCAACAGAAGGTAGAGTAGTGATGGATGACACATTGGTTCTTGAAACCAAACTTTCTCTGAGTTACTTAGGCTGAAAGTAAGTGCTTTTACATTCCAGTCTTATTGATGATAGTGGTTTTATATTTATCACCCTGTCATTTCAGTTGACTGTATCAGCCTCTTCCCTGTAAGAATATGGACACTAATGGAGGTGTGTCCTTAGCGCTCTGAAGGGTCACAGATTCACCCTTCTAACACAGTCAGGGCACAAACGGCTTTGCCTTTCAGCTTGGAGACAGCTTTCCCCATTTCAAAAAGGGATCAGCAAAGAGTGTCTGTAAAGGCCTTTGGAAAAGTGCATTTTCATTGGTTCCCTTTTGACCATGACCCCATCCTTGTGGTGCCGCACACAGAAGCGTTCGACTGCCGCTAATGGAGCGTTACTATTTTGTAGCCTCCCCTGTAATAGGAAGAATTCTACCAGGACCTTGGCAAGTCCAGGACCTGATTGCAACACTTTATTTATAAGAAATTCTGTCAAGAATCAATAATAGTCTTGGGTCTCAAGTTCTTTCTTTAATAATACTTTGATATGATTTGTCACAAGCTAGCCCAGAGTATCCACCAGATTTTATTACTTAGCTTGCAGCACAGTGTCTTATCTTTGAGTCATGAGATCAGCCATGGGGAGACCTTTAAAAAGCTATATTCTTTACTGTTTGGTTATTACAGAAAGTCTATATTACTCAATAATACCTTTTATAAGGTGTGCTGTCACATCTTCACACAGATGTTTAACCCCAATGTAGATATACGGGATGCCTGGAGGCCATTTTAGTGGCTTGGACATTGTTTTTCATGATTGGATGCCTGATATATCAATATCAGCAAGACCAGAAAACAAACAGAACTATAGAAAGAAGGAAGGAAAAGAGGGACACTGCTATAACGGAAAAAATGTTGACTTATTTTCCCAGCCTGACATTTCTGACTAAATCTCAGACAAACCATCCATTTTGACAGAGATTTTGTTCAGAGTCTGGAGTGTTAGGATTTTATTACCTGAAAGTAGCAGAAATTTGGAGAAGTCAATTTAAATTCTTTTCATCTGTGTGATTCGCTCCTTAGGTTTCACTGTACATCTCAATAAACACGTCCCCACGACATCAGTAGCATTCTCTACTGCAAGAGCTCTAAATATGTTTTATGCTGCTCAGCTGAGGAATTCATATTGTTACAGCTAATGCCTGTTGGTAAATGCTCCTGTCGTTACATGTTGTATTTACAAAACTATATATTGTCAGCCTTGGGTTTTAGTCTCTCCAATCTGTTTTTCTTCGTTGGAGAAAAATAGCATAAAGTGTACTAATACTCACTGTAGCACAAACACAGGCATGTGCACACATTCACTAAACACGTACCAAGATTTTTTTAAACTGTAATCATTCTGAATTTTGAAATTAGAGGGAATGAGGGAAAAACACTCTCTGGAACGGCATTACTATAGACCTTTTATCTACCTCCAAAATGGCCCTGATTTCAGAGTAGATTTAAGAAAACTGTTGGTATGTGAGCAGCACTTCATCTTAAAAGTTTTGTGCGCTGTTTTCAGAGGCTGATGTTGCTATTCATGAAGGATTATCCTCATGAGGTCAGCTGGTTTTCCCAGCAGCTCCCATCCTGACTGCGCACGGGTAGGGCCACAAGGAACACATCTCTGGCTGGGGTCAGCAGTGTGTCACGCTGGTACTGCCCAGGGTATAGTCTGATTTTATTTCCTTGTCTTGCCCATTGCAAGCAAATTCAAGATGATGATCTTGGTTGCTGGCTGTCACAAGGCTGCTTTGAAAATATATCTTCCTTTCCTCAGTAGACCGGGTATGATTTTCAATCCAGAACCAGATGACAACTTTGTTCTGCTGCTCACATCCTTTTCTCAAAGTGAATGCATTCAGTGACTCAGGGAAAGGGAACTTCTCTCTCATCCCTGTCTTCCCCAACAGTGGTCTAACTATGCAGTCAGCTGACTTAAAATAGAGCCAGGAACCTCTGCTTTACCTGTAGGATTGTGTGCACGCAAAGGGGAAAGGAATCTATCAATGTTAAATACCTGCTGCTGATAGTTGGCCCCCAATGACTAAAATGTGACCGGTCCTATGCCTCGTCCACGATGGTTCCCAGATTGGACCACTCTAATACACAGGGTTGTTATGGGCTGGTCCCTGAATGGAGATCACCGAGTCTTTCTTCGTCCATTTTGTCCTAAAAACTGTTGAAGCTAGTCCTGCATTAGAGCAGCCTTCACATGTCCATCGATAGATGGATGATGGCCATGCTTGATGTGGACTGGCTTCAATTGAACCCTGGTCTCTCACATGGAAAGGAGGAACTCTGCTACTGCCTGCGCCCACTCAAATCTCAGCAAGGCTTTCAGCAATACACTCTTATCTAATCTTCATATAGCTTCAAAGAAGATACCAAAGAAACCTGTATTCAAAGACTAAATCGTTTACTGCCATCCAGCAGATCAAAGTATTATAGCAGCTCTATGCATTGATGGACACCTCACTTCAAAGTCTGACATTTTCCTAAAATCTCTAAGAAATCAGATCCCCAAACTGTCAAATTATGCTGTCAAATTACCAAACTATATCACCAAATTATGGCCCAAATCACCAAATTGCCAGAACATGCCTACATCCCTTTTCTCTTAGAACTAATTGTCAATCTACTTTGCCGCTCACCCCTTGCTTTCATCCCTGCACTGTCCTTTCTACCTATTCAAATTCTGTCCATTTCCCATGTACATCTCAATTATCCATCTCCTTGAGCTCTTCATTAGTGAATCTGCTTAGGTTTTAAGCCTTCTTCCTTTGAGATAGAAGGGTAAGTAATAAAGCACCGCTGTTAGAGTTCCAGTTTATACAGGCAGAGAATTGATACCTGTAAAATGTTTCAATTGTCTCTGTAATCAGTGGATAGCTGCAGATAAGTTCTTTCAGTAATTCACTTATCTTAGTCTCTTTAGGGTACCTGCAAAGAGAAGGTTCTTTTGTGCTCTGAAAATACATAATTTTGAGGTCAGACCTAATATAATCTCTTTAAGAAAACTAAATTGGACATTGTCCCTGTCATGGAAGGTTCGTTACAAGTTATGGGAATGTTGTCCCACAGTAAACAATAGTTTCGATGGATTGGATGTTTTAAGGATGGCCGAAAAGAACTCAAAAATGAGCCTCAAATGAAAGATTATCAAGTTCAATGCATGAAGAAAATGTAGCTGAAGTCCAGAAACTAGTGGGAAAACATCATAATATTGCCAGAGTGGTGGTAGCTACTGAAATTGGGATCTCACATTGTCCAGAATTTTCAGTTTTAAGGAAATTTGAACTCTGTCAGTAAAGCGATGCAGCTTTCTATGTGATTTTGACTCTGCAAGTTTTCTGTTCCATGTGGCTGAAAGTATTAAGGGAAGACCAACTATCTCAAAGAACTAGTCTTTCCATCCGTCTCTGAAGCATATCAAAATGAGTGGAGACAATTTTAGGGAACACATTATAACTGGAAACAAGGCCTGGGTTTAGCCATCTGATTTAGAGAGCCATGTCCAATCAGAACAGTGACTTTCAAAAGGAACTAACGAGTCCATTAATTTCAGGGTAGAGAGGTCAGTTTAGAAAGTTATGGCAAAGCGGTATTCAAAGGGATAGCCTTGATAGGTTTTATTGAAGGGCATAGGGTGTCAATGAGTCTTACTAGGAAAAAGCGATGAGAAAAATGACAGGAAAATTTGCCTGGATTCCCGCCTCCGCACCCCCCCAACCCAATTCACCTGCGCATTCATTTATGAATGGTAGCAAGAGCTGTCCTATGGGAATTATGTTAAGAAATTATACCCACTCACCTTACAACCACGATCTTGCCCCTTCAAACTTCTCAGACTTCCTTTTGCCCCCCAAATTCAAAGAACACTCAAAAGGAACACAGCTGGAACCTCGCCATGATGTCTAAACCATTCTTTTGATGTGACAAAAAGCAAAGAGAGAAGAATTCTGGAGTGTCAGCATAGAGAGATGGAAGCACTGCCTTCAGAAGTATATAGACCTAAATGAAGCATCTATTGAAAAACAATAGCTTTACATTTGGATAGCTTTCCTCGATGATAACAGTTTACATAATTGTATCATATGCAGAATATCAATTTCCTATTCCACCAACCTCTCTTATATTTAACTAGTTTTACTTATGTATATGTGGATATTATGTCGATGTGTAGAGTTTTGTGTTGTATATTTAGTTCTTTGTAATTTTTTCAAATGTGTAAATCTGTGATATACTGTCAAGATATAAAGTAGTAAAAAAAAAGACATAAAATAGTCCCATTCCGAAGGTTTGTATTTCAAGATATAGGGTAATTCCATCACAAAGTTCCTTCATGCTATTCTGACATAGCTAAAGTCACCTCTTTAGCTCCCCTCTCCTTAAACTCTGAAAACCACAGTCTGTCCTCCACCTCTACCATTTTGACATTTTATTATAAAAATGAAAGTATAAAGTGTGGAAACATTTGTGATTGGAAACGGAATTGGGAACCCAATGGACAAATATTTCTGTGCCCCTTTTACAAAGTAACATATATCACTTGAAAGGTATAGCCTTTTTAAATTCTAATTCTCTTCATAGATTGTAAGCACCCTGAGAACGGAAAGTGAATCACACAATTCTACTCTTTTTGATATATGAGGCCCAGAGCAGCAATAATTGACAGATCATATTAAGTTTAGATTTATCATTCTGAAAAGCATTTATATAGAAGTCCATCTATAAAAGGATACTAAAAAGAGAAAAACAAAAAAAGGGGGCTGAGCCCCGGTGGCTTGAGTGCAGGACTGCGGCCCACTGGCTTGGCAGTTCAAATGCAGCAATAGCTCTCAGGAGTAAGGTTGGGTAGCTCCCACGACCATAAGAGGGCAGTGATGCCAGAAAAAAAGGATATTATAAAAGTCCATATTGTCCATTCTTGTACTAGAATATCTTTGTAGAAAAGACATTATGACTCTCTGCACACATATGACGGGTCTCACACTGACCATGACTCATAAGACAATTACAATATATCAGGTCCTTTCAGAATCCTTTTAGGCTTTAGTAGTCTCACTTAAAGACTTTGAACTGGCAGTATCAATTCTGCCCACTTCCTATAATCTTGATTTGCTATTGTCCTGCAAAACAAATTCTCTCCGTCTCTCAGAAAAAGATCTGTACATCAGAGGAAGATAAAGTCATCCGTTGCTCAAATGGAAAGATCACTTCACTTACGTCACCCTTTGCTGTGGTACAGCCCAATTTTTCTTTGGACTGCCATTTTAATGTGCTTTGTTTGCATTCAGCATAAAAGAGCAAGTTGAGTCATTTCCCCTTAACCATCAAGATGCTGTCAAGATCTTCAACATATGACACCTCTGGTGCAGTGAAATAAGAACCCAGGTTTGGTGAAGACTGACTTGCTTCCAGAATAGGTCATTAGAAAATGCAGATCTAAGGAAAATGAACTGCCAATGCAGGACATATTAATTAAACAAAAAGTAATAACTTCAGTCCCAAAGATTTCTTTTCAGTAATAAAGCAAGGGAAGTCTATTCTGTTGTAAGCTAAGCAGTTCTTTTTAAAAAAAAATCAATAATTCACCTTGGTTATACTGTCCTTGACCAAACCCTACCAGGCATCCTATACCTTCCTCACGCCCTCCTCATCATCAGTTTTAGATCACTCATACCCTTGTCCCTGGGTTTTTCAACACCCCCCTTCCATTCCCTCTGCTTCCCCTCTCCCATACCCCATCCCCCAGAATCTCCCCCAGAATTATCTCCTTTGGTTTGATCAAGGGGAACATAACCTAGAGGAATTACTGAAACTCAAATGAAGACTTAAGCATGACAGGAGGATAGTAAAAGGAAATAGAGGAAAGAACTAGGATGTAAAAGGCATTTGTAGAAATCTAAATGTTGACGTGTACATACGTAAATATATTTATATAAAATGATAGGGAAATAGATCTATGTCCATTTACTTAAAGGTTTAGTATTAAGATAGCAGATGAACATTGGGTCTCTGCTCAAGTACACCCTCAATACAAGGATACTTTGTTCTAATAAGCTGGCATTCCATGATACTCACCTTCCCAGCATGAATGCTGAAGACAAAATGGGCGCATAAGCAAATGCTGTGAAGAAAGCCAATGGTGCTGGGCTATCAAAAGATATAGTGTCTGGAGTCTTAAAGACCTGAAGATAAACAAGCAGCCATTTAGCTGAAAAGCAACAGAGTTCACATAAAAGCAGCACACCAGCCTGTGAAGTCATGAAGTGTCAATAGAATCAGGTATCAGGCATCAAAGACCCAAAACAAAAAAAAAATCATATCATAGTGAATGAGTGGGAGTGCAGAGTGGAGACCCATCTATAGACAATTGGATATCCCCTTACAAAAGGATCACAAGGAAAAGACGAGCCAGTCAGGGGGGGGCAGTATAGCACTGTTGAAATATACAACTTTCCTCTAGCTTTTTCATGCTTCTTCCCCTTTATTATCATGACCCCAATCCTACCTCACAAATCTGGTTAGACCAGAGGATGTACATAGGGACAGATAAGAGCTGGAAACACAGGGAATCCAGGACAGTTAAACCCCCACAACCAATATTGAGAGTAGTGATACCAAGAGGGGAAGGAAAAGGTGGCAGAAAAAGAAGGAACCCATCACAATGATCTACATATAATCCCTAGCCCCCAGGGGATGGACAACAGAAATAATGGGTGAAGGGAGACATCAGTTAGCATAAGACATGGAAAAATAATAATAGCTTATAAATTATCAAGAGTTCATGTGGAAGGGAGCGGGAAAGAGAAAAAAGGAAGAGCTGAAACTAAGGACTCAAGGAGGAAAAAAATGTTCTGAAAGTGAAGATGATAACCAATGTGCAAATGTGCTTGACACCATGGATGTATGTATAAATTGTGATCGAAGCTGTACAAGCTCTCTGTACAAGCTCCCAATAAAATGAATTTTAAAAATAAATCAAAGCCTAACTTCAGAGTTGGGCTACCCATATGCACTTGCTTAAATTGATTTCTTTTCTTTTTATTCAATCACAGATCTATTATTTGATTATTAAAGCAACTGTTATATAAAATTGTATAATAGTAGTTGCAAAGAATGGAAAGTTAAGACTGCATTGAAGAATGCTGCATTAGTTTTCAATGTCTGAAAATTTGGAAGCCCCAGGACACAGAGTAAATTTAGTTTAAAAATTTTTCATTGTGGCTGACTGAATATTGGAAGAAGAATGTAGCTTTTTACCTAAGCACCTCCAGAATATTGATTTGGCACAACAATCCATTTTCTGACTCTAAAATGATATAATGGATCCGTGTAGCAAATGATGCATTGCAAAGATGAGAACTGAAGTACTCCATAGATTTGAAAAGATTCCTTTATTTAATGTGTCATCTGTTTAGAGGATTGAGTTGTTGGCAATAGATCAAGCAGACAAGCTATTGGCAAAGTAAAGCATGTGGGCTTTTCTGCTGGACTCTTGATGAATGAGCTGACCTTGCTCAAGCTGCCCAATGTGCATCTTTCTTAGACTTTGTGTTTTAGGAATCACAATTTCATTGGAGGTGAAGTATTCTAGGTTTGCCACTAAAACATTTCACGACCACTAGTACTACAAAAGAAACTTTAGCTTAAGAAAGTTCTCTGACTTTATGATTCATTAGGTCATAATTTGAGAAGAAATCCAATCTTGAGTTGAGCAGCATTTGCTGACATGTATCACAATTTACTCTCTGCTTTTCATGTGAGGAAAAGTGTACAGAATCCATGACGAAACAGAATCCTCTAATGGAATTCATGGGTTGTTTCTATCTTCTAACTTTTGTTAGAAGTAGTAAGGAATAGACCAATTCTTGTTGGAAGTAGTAAGGAATAAACCACCTTTGAGAAGATTGGTTTATACTTGTTAGTAAACTAACAAAATTTGTGAGTCAAATAGAAAGTCTTGCTTCATAAAATACAGAGATATAGTGTCAGGGTGTATCATTATGGTATTTCATTCCTATGGGTTCTGAAAAAAACATTGATATGGGATATAACAATTCCCAGAACAAGAAACAAATTAAAAATAGTTAGAGAATAACACATTTTTCTATTACTATTATGAAGACACTAATTATAACATTCCAGAAAATCATTGGAGGATATTCAGAGGGAAAGGTAAAACATTTTTTAATCCCTCATGCTATCATAATTTTGTCTTAGAAGGAATTTAATATTTCTGCCAGATCCTAGAAAGGAAATATGAAAGAACAATGCCATGCTTACAAAAATTAGGTATGGAATTTACTGAAGATCTTACCATTTCAAACAAAAATTAAGTGTCTTCTAAGAATGATGCAAAAGCCAATCTTAAGTGATGTTAATATAGTCAACACTTCCTGAACATATGTCCTCGTATAGAGTATGTATTGTTAATATCACCATCCTCGCCCAGCTGAAATATTGAGAATCCATGACATGAGAAGGAAAGGAGCTTACCTGGGTAGTGGCAGTGCATTTTTAAAGAGAGAGCATGGGATGACAGAAGTGCAATTAGAATGACCCGTTACTTGTCTACACCCTACATAATTGTAGGCAAGTCAGAAGTTCCATGAGATACCTGATGGATGCACTTTTCATGACTTGCAATGAATAACCCATATTTTCAGATTCCTGTCATATAATTGGTTTTAATTAACCTAAGTGATTGGATTCTCTTCTTTTCAGTTAATGAGCTCTTTCATACTTAAAAAACTGTGCTAAGTATTTTGCATATGCTTCATCCAAATGATTCTGTTATCCAAATGATGTCAATCTTCTTTTTTGCCCACATTTTTTTTTAATTTGGGGAAGCATAAAACTTGCGAGAGCCAAGTTAAGTGACATAAATGGGAATGATATTCTTCATTTTGTTAAACCACTGTTCTTCAAAGATTTATTTTATATGCTTAATCCTAACAAAGAAATGGTAAAGGAAGAATCAGACAATTTATTGCAATGACGAGGACATTAAATTCAGAAAAGTTGTATATAGCATCAGGGGTCAAGCATATGATTTTCTGTTTTCAAACCCTATCTTTACATGAATCATAAAATATTGCCTCAGGATATAGACCCTCAGGATCTAGAGATAAAACAAGGAAGGTTTCTATAGTCAGAAGCATGAGAGATCATGCAAGTGATTGGGAAAGAAAGGTAAGGAGTAAGGAGATGCATTGGTTACTTATCTGGCACTCATTTGTTGACTAAAGTAACAGATTAATGTCAATTTTCTTTATATTAGTTTTATGATCAGCACATTAACAAATAATAAAAACACTGCCATTCAGTCACTTTGGACTCAAGACACTATGAGGTGCTATAGAATTAAGCTGTCCCATAGAACTGTTTGGGCTGTCACCTATGTGCAAATAGATCACCAGACCCTTCTTTCAACTCACCACTGGGTGTGCTAAAACCACAAATCTTTTCCAATTAGCTCAGAGGGAACTGCTTGCACCACTGAGGAACCTGATGGATATGCCTAACTTAAAAGAATCACAAATCATTTTTCTTTAACTCATTTCACAACAATGAAGTAGTACTCAAAGGAAGGATGTTGGAATATTAAACAACAACAAACGTGGGGTGTTATAGGAACTTCAGAAATGAGAGGAAATGAAAGTCTGTATACTGAATACTAAAAGGACTCTATTTTCACACCCATACCAATTCCATTTCTATGTCCATTTCTATGTCTGCTAGCAGCAGAGGAGGAATTGAATAATTCTTCTCCAGACACATTAAAACACAAGTTGATTACAAAATAGACAGATAGTTGGATGTCACAGGGGAAAAACTGTCAATCCTTTGCAGCAGAGTGAAACCCAATGTTCATAAGTGTACTCATATAAATAGCTTTTAATCAAATTTTAAGTGTTTAACTATGGGGAGAGAATATGAATAGAAAATAGAGGATTATCATACACTTTAAAAAAATAGAGGAATGCATCCTCAAAAATCACTAAAACTCAGAAAATTCTGCCAATCGAAAGAATAAAGAACTTATGAGGAATATTGTTGTAAAATGTCACCAAGTAGCTTCTGATTCATAGCCACCCTTTAACCAAAAGAAAAAAACCCAGCCAAGTCCTGCAATATCCTCATCATTGTTATTTTGGGTCCCACCATTGCAGCCACTATTTCAATCAATCTCATTCAAGATGCTCCTCTTCTTTGAGACCCCTCTATTTTACCAAGAATAAGATCCTTTTCCAGGGATTGGTCTCCCCTGAAAATATTTCCAAAGTAGATGAGCTGAAGTCTCTCCATCCAGGCCTTTAAAGAACATCCTGATGGCATTTCTTCCAACACAGGTTTGTTTGTTCTTTTGGCAGATCATGGTAATTTCAGTATTCTCCTTCTCCACCACGGTTATACAAATTCAGAGATTCTTCTCCATTCTTCCCATTTCAGTGTCCAATTTTCACATGTATAGGAACTCATTTTTTTTTAAAAAGACAAAAACAAAACATGGTTTGGGTCAGGTGTGCCAAGTCCTCACAAAAACATGCTTGGGTCTCAATGCTTTAAAGAGGAGTGGTCCACAGATTTACCCAATGCAATGTGTCCTTTTATCTCCTGGCTGCGACTGCCTTGGTTGTGCATCCAGGCAAGATGAAATTCATGGCAACTTCAATCTTTTTTCCATTGATCACGTGACCTACTGGTCCAGTTGGGAGAACTTTCATTGTTTTTTTTTTTTTAAATATATATTGAGCTGTAATCCCTACTGAAAACTAAAGGGATAGAGAAGATCCGTGAAGTGACAACAGAATGATAGAAGAAATATCTTCATCTCAGAAATATCAAGAGTTCTTAATATTTATGTGTCACTAAACTTTTAAAGAAAAGCTTTGAAAATGCAATCGAAGAAATATCCCAAAAAGAATAAAAAATTGAAGAAAATTTACAGTGGATGGGTAAGACAGATGGGATTATAGAACCTTGTATTGAGTCTAACACACATTAATAGGCAAGAAACTACAAATGAGAAGAAATCACTTTTAAGAGAATATAAGAAAATGTCAAACAACTGAAGCATGCACTTTTAAAATCGAATGCACCTCGCCATTCCCATGTTTAGCCTATGATTGCATAAAATGCCATGCCAAAAAGTACTAATATGAAATTCTGGAACACTAGAAATGAAGAGCTAACACACAATTTCCAGATTTTTATGTGTTACAAAGTCTTACAAAAAAAAAAAAAGCAGTGACAGCTCTACTCAGTACACCGTTCCCTGCTTCAGCAGTATAACTACCGCATTCTTTGCTAACATTTACCTTGGGGCAGAGCCAAACAAATAAGACTCACTCATCACATATTATATTTCAAGATCCTCTTTCCCCATAAGGGAGTTTATTTTGTCAGGGGAAGCTTTGTTGTGTTTACCAACCAACTGGACAGGACTCTGCTTTTGGCGTATGGTTTGCCTACTAAATCTGTTGCTAAGGCCACAGACTCTATGTCCATTCCTTTAAGCACCACTCACAGAATGTCCAAACGAGAAAAGCCACTGACTCCCTTGCAATGAGGACAGGAATTTCAAGGACTG
Organism: Nesogale talazaci; assembly: GCA_004026705.1. NCBI lineage: Eukaryota > Metazoa > Chordata > Mammalia > Afrosoricida > Tenrecidae > Nesogale > Nesogale talazaci. Next base: position 58,012 of record PVJH01001041.1, read on the forward strand.
CTACTGGAACTACTGGAGTGGTGTCTGCCGGAAAATATATGTTAACATTTCTTCTGAAATTGTATAGCTCAACATTAAGATTGCCGATTTATTAATCACAATGCAGGCACACCTCAATTGGTAGTAGCTGTTCTCCAGAATTGGTGGGACCCAGACATGCTGACAGTAGTTCAAGGTGGGATTTGCGCCATGCTCAAAGAAGAATGCTGTCTGTGCGGAAAACAAACAGACTGTGTTCAAGATCATATACTCCGGTTCCTGGAACTAGGGACTCAAGGTGCAAGTGGATGAAGCTCCTCCTCAGATGTGGTCAAAGGGTTCCTGCATACTACAATTTCTGGGTCCCTTGACTTCCATTAATCTTCTTTTTTATGGCTTTTGTGTTTTTAATGCCCTTATTCATTTGGCCTCATACAGGTTGCCTGATTTGAAGTTACAGATGATCGTGCATTCAATGTATTCCAGTTGAATACCACTCATCCCCCTGGACCAGCCTCTGACCAGAGTCCACTCGTCTACCTCTCATCCCCTTAGATCAGCCTCTGATCACAGTCCATGTATTTGTTTTCCCCACCAGCCCTTGCCCAGCTAGGGGAGAGAAGTGGTGCTATGCAGGGAGTAGTTCTCGAGGGACGATCTTTGCTTCTCAATTTTCAAAATAATTTGGTTGGTGTCACTTGGGTTGGTACAGGTGTACGGTTAGCTGGATTGCACTTGGCAAAGGATGAACAGCCTATGGTGGCAGGGATTTGGCAAAAATCATAACACAAAGGGGAACAGGGCATGCTCCCCACATAACTCTCCAATAAAAAAGATGGTGAGTAGCAAGTAAGTCACATTTCTTCACCAATGGAAGAGACTGAAGGCTGTGAAAAGGCTAGATGGAGGAAGGTGTTCACACTGTTCCCAGAGGGATGGAATAGAGTCTTGAGCTTTGGCTCTGGAGACAAAGGCACAGCACAAATCCAGGATGCAGAGACGCTCATACCTGAAACGAGACATTACCCTACACTATGGAGACCAATCCATGAAAAGACTCACATGCAGGTCAGTAAATGGTGTGAGGCCCGATATTAGAATAAAATATTCATCTAAACATTCTATTAAGCCTTATACACTAGTCAAGGGTCCTTTAGAGTTCTTTTCCAAAGTATCCCCTTCAATGAATTCACTCCTTCTCTTCTGACTCCGGCTTGAATTGCAGCTCTCCCTGAAATCTTCCTTGCAAGTAGGTCTAGAGCCAAGGAGCAAAGAGGCTTGAATGCTTGAGTTGCCTCCTGGAAATAGTAGGATGATAATATGCATTTTGAAGAGAAAAAGATTCCTTAAATCATCTTTTATCAGGAAGCCAGGAGTGTTTGCTCCATGCTCATTAGAAAGAAAATAAAAATCAACCCCGGCAGAAGAAGCAGTCAATTCCCAAGATGATTCAGAAAGAGAACTACACAAAATCCCAGTGTTGTATAGGTGGTCTAGAAGTTAATAGTTCTGAATGGACTCAGAAAATGCATAATGTCAAGAATTTCCATGAGAGAAGAGGTAGATTACTTGTTAGTTTGACTAAGTGGAAAACTGTATTAAGAAGCATGTCCTGGACATGAGTCAATAATTAACTTGAGATTAAAAGAAGCTCAGTGAAGGAAGAAATGACTCATTTATTTATTTCAGAGCACAAGAAGTTGTAAAAGAAATATAAGCAGAATCAACTACCTGGCTCACCAAAAGGCACATATGTTTATAATTAAAATATTTTAACTATACATATGCTTATTTAACACCAAATAGATCAACATATATTTTAAGAGGGGGTGGTTCTGTGCTTCTGAAGGTGTATGTATGTAACATAATTTAGATTTTCATTTATTGTGACTTTAGTATATAATTCTTAAGTCAGTATATTATAATATACTGCCATACTTAAAAGTTTAAAAAATATTGAATTGCAGGAAAATGAGCCCCTTTATTTCTATTCCTAATAGAGACCTTTTAGCAGTGGTTAACTTTTAACTCATATATTCATATTACTTTGGCTTGAATATATATTATAAAAATTTTAACATCAATGTTACTTGACCACATCTGTATATATCAGGTCTCCTCTCTACTTTCCTGAACCCACCAGGCTACTGTCTCTGTCCTCCAAATTGTCCCTTAAATGATGGGTTAAATCAGTGTTCTGCACATACAGAGTTCTTAGAAGATTTAGAATGTATTGCCCTGGGAGGGGTGTGTGTGCTGCTCTTTCCATTCTGAGAACAGAAAAGACATGTTACATGACTTGATATTTCAACAAACACCTGGAAATCAGGCTGTATGTCTCCCTCTGCCTCAGATGAGACCAGACATGAAGAGATTGGTACTGACAAGTGTTGTCACTTCTCTCTCTCCAACAGCAGGCAAGTGGCATGCTGTATATACAAGGTCTGATACCACGCTCTCAGGATGAGGGAGGAAATAAAAAGACTAGTGAAAAATAACATTTCAAGAAGAGCTATCATGTAACATGGCAAATTACCCATGATTTAGCTTGGCTTTTAACTTTGATAAAAACCCAAGAACTATGAACTGAGTAGTTGAGCTCTAATTAAGTCTCCACTTGATCATGTGTTCTGCACACCCCTTTCTCGGGCTGTGTTTTAAAGAGACATCATATCATCTTTTAATTCAACTATTCTTTTTCCTGTCTTGCTACTCCGCCTCCCTCACCACACCTACACATGTTTTACCCTTTGAGTAGGAAGAGGTTAATGTGAGTCATTAAGAATTAAAAAATAATTACACAATGAAAAAATAGTTCAGATGCATCTTAATTAGAGTCTAATTTAATGGGATCTGAATCCAGCACACTGGAAATATAGGAGTAACTTTAGCCATTAAATTGCCTGGCCTTTGATTAAACTCTGTGGGAATTTAGAGAGATTATTTTGACTGCTTGAAGATTTCATGTTTTTCCCTCCATTAATGCCAGAAAAAATATATTGAGCTGCTAAAGTATTACTAATAAAAATAAATGTGAAAGTTGTAAATTTCTAACAATACAAGGCCCTTAGTTCCTACCTGGATTTCAAAATGTGTATGTGACATTTCATTAAGCTTAGAGCTGAAGATACACTGTATTAGATCTGACCTCTTTTTAAAAGGCACCTAAACATTTTTACTATTTGTCATCCTTGGGAATCTTACAATAATAAGGCAAAGAAAGTGCAAGATGTGCGGTGAACACAGTGAAAGCCCCAAGGTCAGGCCTATGGTCTGGTACACTGGATGAGGCATCTACATACCCTCCCAGTATTTCCAGCTCCCCTGTTGTCTTCCAGTGGGTCAGGTTTTCTATTCATTAAATGTGAACAGGTAACAGAGTAGGAGGTTGTGGTGGTTATATAATCTGTTGTCAACTTGAGACTTACGAGTAAAGGGTTGATGTGGGAACGGGCCCAGCACACAGGGACATGAGGGCAACGGAATCAACCAATTGGGCACACAAACTCTGGAGACTAGGCTGGATGGCACAGATCTAAATTCATTACAGTTTCCACAAGGCTTATATATGCTTCATTGACCAATCAGATAATTTCTTTCATATACTTCCTTGTTTCCAAATACATTCTTATGTGGTCATGGTTTTGCAGCACAAAAAATAATAGGCCCACACTGTGGGCTATGTAAATGAGGTGTAACTAGCTGAGTCAGCCCATCCAATAGTCTTACAAGACTATTTCATGCAGTTATATTACAGGACAAACCACCCAATTGTATTACAGGACACTATTGTCCAATCAAATTAGAGGATCTCACCATCCAATTATATTACAGGATCTTAGCTATTACTATGGGGACGCTAGAAGCATTCTGATAGGCTGTGCTGCCAATCAGTGGAAGGTTGTCAGATGAGCTGTCCTGAGATCTTATTTACCTTGAGACTGGAGTTTTTCCAGGAGTCATGGAAATGTGCGATACCCAGCAGTTTCAATCTGATTCAAGACCAGAATGTTTCAGGAGACTTGGAAGGGTGGGTTCCAGCTCTGTAAGGTAAAGTGACCAGATTTTAAGTGGGACACCATTGACCGGGGTGGAGATGGGGGTTCTTGATTAAAAATTTGGTCTATATAGAGCAACAAAAACTTTCATAGAATGCAAAATAGAATTGTAATATATTTAATTTTAAAATCCCATGGGATGTTTTTAAATTGTTAAAAAGTGGGACTAAGGATGCAGATACCCAGCGGCTTCAAGACCACTCCAGCAGACACAGAAGCATCCTATGTCTTTCTCCCAGATCCACAGGTCCTCCCAGGAATAAGGTCCAGGGGGAAGTTTACCTGTCCATCAGGTCACAGCTTGATGGCCTCATTTAGAGGCACTAGAGACAGGACACCAAATCACTCTCTGTGAGACAATTCTGAGGTATGAGAAGTCACATGAAGCTACACTGATGCAATCAGAGTCCTGGGTGCTGGAGGAGTCACAAAGAGACCCCTGGCAGCACCGAGAGGTTTCTCATGCCACTGGATCTATAAGACTTCCCATTCTGCCCTATAATCTTCCTGCATTCTGTGCCACTGCATGTGCTTTGTGAGTCTGAAAAGGACGTCATAGATTGGCATCAAGCGTATAGGGTAATATTGGACTAAGGGACTTGATCTGAATTGGGCTCGAATGCTTACTCCATGCTCTGCTGCTATTTCCTGTACACATATGAGTGCCTGTGAATTTGTTTCTCTCGCCCACCCGGACTAACGCAGAGGTAGATCAATGAAAGTCAACTCCCTCAGAGAATACTGACGCATGCTTTAAGTGAGGCAAAGCGCCCAAGGAGAGCTGAATTCATTATCTCAGAAATTTGAACTTGTCATCTCAGAAAGGTGACACCTTGCGCCCAAGGAGAGCTGAATTCATTATCTCAGAAATTTGAACTTGTCATCTCAGAAAGGTGACACCTTGCACCACTTGTGGTGGAATGGATGATCGCTTGGGTGGCTAACCTCAGCAGTTTGAATCCACCACCCCCTTGGCAGGAAAGGGTGAAGCTTCAGGCTCTTGTAAAGGTTTACAGTGTTGGAAGCGCACACGGGCAGCTCTTTCTCAGTTTAAAGCTATTGTTCTCAGTCTATAGGTTGCTAACCCTTTGGGGATCTAACGACCCTTTCCCAGGGGTCACCTAAGACCTTATTTCCAATGGCCTTAGGAAGCAAGAGCCCGCTCACTCCTCTATTGGTCTCCAGGTGGGTCCAACTACTTGCAGATACACCCACATACTGGGTCACCACAACAGGAGTAATTACACTAAAGGGTCATGGCATTAAAAAGATTGAGAACCACTATGAGTCAGTCAACAATGATTTCATTAATTTGCTTTTTTGCTTTGTTTACCTTGCACCACTAGGCTACCTGACCATAAGGGATAGTAGGTGGCTTCAGCAGTGGCTTCAGCTAACTCAGCCACTGGAGGGAGCCAGGATGACTCTTACTGTGGAGTAGTATTTGATGAACTCAGCAGAGCAAGCTAATTTTAAAATGATATGTAAGGATGAAAGAATTGAACGGAATCTCTTTTATTTATGCCAAAATCTGTGAGTGTAAAATGTCATCTCCATCATGATTTGTGTGGCTTTTCTCTCTACAAAAAATAAGAAAGAGATGTTGGTTTTGAAGTTCTACTCAGACTGAACTGAATCCTACTGGCAAGTGAGTGATGTGAGAGCTCAGCCAATGCAGTGGGCCTCAGTGAAAGTGAATATGGCGTGGTCTCAGTGAAAGTGAATGTGGTGTGGGCATGCTCGCCTGCTTGAATCTGGCCTGGCATGGTTTTAAAGGCCTTGCTTGTCATATAGTGCAGCTTGAAATCATCCCTGTGCCTCTCCATGAAGAAAGGGATGTGCGGTATGTAAAATTCTTCAAGACAATTTTATTTATAGCTGTTGCAAACAATGTTTATACAAAGTTTATTAAATATGTCACCCACATTGATTTATCACAACCAATCTCTTCAATCACTAATATTTATGTGATGGGTTCACTTGCAACAATTATTTTATATGCTGTGGAGTATGCTATAACTAGGGATTCACCCTGGCAATTATATCAAAGATGAAATGCTTCCGGAAGACCTCAGGGCAGGCAAAGATGTATATTATGGGACGCAAGGTAGTTCTAACTGAATGCTACAGCACTAAATTTAAGCAAGAAATCTGGAGTATCTTAAGCTTAAAGAATGGAACTAGGTTTGCTTCCTTTCTGAAGTCCCTCTATTACTAGAAAGATAGGAAACTTTTTGGCACAATACCTTTCATATCCGCAAACCTTGGGCCTGGCAAATGCTTTCCCTGTCATCTCTGTGATCTTCACAGGATTCTTGCGCCTGAGCAATATTTATCTGGTGCCCAAGTGGGCTGAAGACTCTACTTGGCCTTTATAAACACCTACAAAGGAAATTAGGCGTATGTTATTTGCCCCAAAGGATTTGGCATGTGATGTGAAGGGCGGAGGAATTGTTAACAAAGCAACAGCATTTTCTAAAGAGCCCAAGGTAACCATTGGAACTATGACAGACTCAAAGAAAGAAGAAAAACAAAAGTTATTTAAAACCACAATGGAATTCTACTTCTGTTTCCCAAGAAAGACTTAAATAGTCCTTTGTTTGGTAGAATTAACTCCACAGACCCACTCAGGTTGGAAGAGTAAGACCTTAGGGCATTGGATGAAAGACAGCCAAACAAAGAGGTAGCTAAACCGTTGAAACCGTCGGGCAAAAGACATCAGTCATTTTGAGACTGAATTTCACTGTAGGTAAAAGAAAGAAATAGTCTGGAATCTTGGAAGGATACTGTGGTAAACAAGGAAAGATTCAGACTACTGAGTAAATCTGTGTTCTGATGATACTGGTCAATTGTCTCTATAACAAGACTTGGAACTGTCCAGAAACAGTTCAGTCATGGCCAATGAAGTGGAACAAGCCACATTTTAAAACTTGGAGTAAAGCTGAACAATAACGAGAAAGGGAAGAACAATGGGTCGAAGCTCTGGAATGAGAAGCTTGGAAAATGCTTAACAAGACATTGAGAAGCCTAGTCAGAGACCAGCTTATTGCCACGATTGGGTAGAAAACCGCCGTACACCATCATCTCAGAGGGGAATACCCCTGTTTTTGAAGCTGTATCTGCTGAGATTTGATCGCTGTGCATTCCACATACTGGCCTTTTTTCTTTTTTAATAGGGGGATTAAGTTCCTAGAAGGGAATTAACAGATAAAGTTTTATATTCCACTTACCATTCTACTTCAACCCCAATTTACAAATTCAGGTTCATTTTCATCTTCCTTCATTGCCGATGCCTGAACTGAGACAAACTGGTAAGAAGTCTTAAGCCTTTGAAAATGTTTCTCTAAAGACCAAAACCAAAACAACCTCTGACTCAGAGAGACCACATAGAATAGCATAGAACTGTTCCACAGAGTTTTGAAGGCTTTAAATTTTGATTGAAACAGATGGTCTTGTTGACCTTCTGCAGAGATTGTGGGCTTGAAACTTTGTTTAACCTCCTGCACCATCAAGGCTCCTCTGCTTGGAACACAGGACTATATAATATCCAGCTTAAATCTGTTTATTTTTTACTTTTTTATTGTATTGCAATGCAAGCTTCTCCCTAATCCATAAATCAACACTTTGAGAAGAGAATGAAATGGGAATCCTAATCTACACAATTTCGGAATGGCATAGAATGATCAATAAAATGAAGCTATTTGATTGAAGCAGTAATGCTGGAACAAATGTCAATGGATCAAAAAGGAGAACGAAAAGGTGGTGGTCAATTTCAGCTATTCTACATCTACTTATCAATGCACACTATTTGGTAGCAAGGCTATTCGCATCCCTGGTCAGTGGCAGAAGGGATTTAGGTGGGGACCCTACAAATGGATTTTGCACGTTCACTGTCATCCTTAGCCTTCTGAAAATCAGATGCTCACAATTGAAGCTCTGGTACTCTTTCCTCCTAAGGTCTTGGATTTTGTTACTTACAACCCTTGAAAAACCTTGGCTGGTCTGCGTCTTCCACTGGACTTAGCTGACACCTCACCTAGATTGCTGCTAGTATTAAGACAAATCTTTAAGTTCCAAGATGCTAGTCTTGAGCTTTGTTTTTTTGGGCGGGGGGAATCACTGCCCTCTGGTGGGAGTGGGAGGCCCAGCCTTGTTCCTGGAGAGCTGCTACTAGATTTGAATGCCAAGCCAGTGGGCTGCAGTCCCACACTCAACCACTACACCACCAAGGCTGGGCCAATGCTACTGTTTCTGATGGTCTGTCACCACCTGATTTTTTAATCTCACTTTCCTATAGCATATAAGAAGTAATCTTTTTATTTTATTTATCTTACATATCACTTCACTACAAATGAGGGGGAGAGCAGGGTGGGGACCCAAGACCCACTTGTGGGCAATTGGGCACCCCCTTACAGGTGTGTCGTGGGGGAGGAAACAGGCCAGTCAAGGTGCAGGGAGGTGTCGATGAAGCATACAACTTTTCTCTAGTTCCTGAAGACTTCCTTCCCCCAACAACTATGGTCCCAATTCTTCTTTACAAATCCAGCTGGACTGGAGGAGGCACACTGGTAGAGATGGGAACTGGAAATATGGGGAACCCAGGACAGATGAAATCCTTGGGACCAGTAGTGAGAGTAGAGCTACTGGATAGGTGAAGGGAAGGTGAGGTAGAGAGGAGGAGCCAGCTACAAGGATCTACATATATCCTCCTATCGGGAGGACAGATGTTGGAGGAGTGGGCAGGGGGAGACATCGGCAGTGTAAGATATGAAAAAACAGTAATAATTTTTAAAGTATTGAGGGTTGGTGGGGGAGAGCAAGGATGGATGGGAAAGGATGAGAAGCTGATATCAAGGGCTCAAGTGGAAAAGCAGATATTTGGAGAATGATGATGGCAGCAGGCATGTGAAGATGTTTGGCACAATGTATGTATTTATGTATTGTGAAAAGCAATGTGTAAACCCCCGATAAAATGACTTTTTTAAAAAAGTAGGGTTCTGCCATAAGAAGTCATTATTCTTAGATTAAGGCTATTGGGTTAGTCTCAGTAAACTAGAGAAACAAATTTATAGACATATATGTATAAGAAAGAGTTTTATATAAGAAGTAAATGTATATTGAAGAAACATCCCAGGCTAGTCCAGATCAAATCCATAAATCTGATATTAGTCCCTAGGTCCAATACCAGTCTGTAAATTCCACTTGACTCACACAAAACATGTAATGATGGCTAGTGCAAGAAGATAAAAAAAACCAGTGGGTGGAAAGTTTTGTGGATCCAGTGGCGAGGTAAGCATCTTGGAACTGGCATGAGTCTTCATATGGCTCCTCCAGCTCCAGGCTCCTCGCAGAGCGTTATCTGTCTCGTCATCAGGAAAATAAAACAGAGAGAATTGAAACAGAAAGTTTCTGCCCTCCAGTGATCTGTTTATGTCCTTCTCAAATCCAAATGAAGTCATCAGTCTGTGATGTGATTGACAGACTAGACTCTACCCTTTCACAAGTTGACATGAGATTATGTTACTGCCACAAATCACCCCCATGCCAACTTGACATTTTTACATAATTCTTTAGCCATTTATAATTTTAACAAAACAATAATAAAATCATATCTGAACCTAATAGAGAACAGATAAAACTAAAATGCATGCAACTTAATATGTGCCAAAGCCTCTTTTAAACATAATACTCCTTCAATGAACAACAAAATATTTCATGTCTAACAATTGCAGTTAAGTGAACATCTATGGCACAATCCTGTGAACGTTTGTAAGTGAACCACTTCAAGCTTTTTTCTGCCCCATTTCAAGTATTCAATTTTTATAATAACCACTTATATCAACCGAGTCCTCTGAGGAGACATCATATTCTTTAATGTGAAGAATCTTCATTCCAGTTAGAACCTTGTGAATCTACATTCATTAGCAAAATAAAATAAGGACAAGCCATCTATAAAGTCAGCAATAATATGCACCATCCCGAAGATCTCTTCATTTGATCAGGTTTATGTGAACTTAATGTTGGCTGCCTGACTTAGCCTCACCACTCTGGCCTAATACCATGGGCCCTATGTGTTAGGTCAACTTCAGACAAACAACCCACTCTCATCTTCTCTTCTAGTTCCTGGAAACATTTTAAGTTGATAATTTTATATGACTTGTGAATGGTGTTAGGGAGCCCAGGCGACATAGCGGTAACATGTAGACTGTGATGCCTATGGTCCAAAGTTCTTATTGACCAGCAGCTCCGTTAAGAGAAAGATAGGGGTTTCTACTCTTGCAAGCAAGGAATTAGAGGAAAGAAAGTGGAGGTAAAGGGCACTCATAGACATATAGATACAGGCATATAAATAGGTAAATATATTGATATATGATGATGGTGAAATGGATCTACATGCAAACATTTATAGGTTTATTATTAAGGCAGCAGATGGATATTGGGTCTCCACCTAAGTACTTCCTCAAAGCGAGAACACTTTGTTCTACTAAATTGTCCTTCCATGATTCTCACCTTCCGAACATGATCGCTGAAGACAAATGTGTCCATAAGCAAATATGGTGAAGAAATCTGATGGTGCCTGACTATCAAAAGGTATAGCATCTGGAGTCTTAAAGGCATGAAGGTAAGCAAGCAGTCTTCTACCTCAGAAGCAACAAAGCCCACAAGAAGAAACACACCAGACTGACTGTGTGACTGCCAGGTGTTGAGGGGAACATGTGTCAGGCACCAAAGAACTAAAAATTATATATTGTAAATGAAGGGGAGTATGGGTTGGGGAGCCAAAACCCATCAGTAGACAATGGGTATTCCCTTAACAGAAGGATCGCAGGAAGTTGATGAACCAGTCAGGTTGCAGTATAGCAATGATGAAACATACAACTTTTCACTAGTTCTTCAATGCTTCCTCCTCTACAGCTCTTGATCCCAATTCTACCTTACAAATTCTACTAGACCAGAAGATGTACACTGGTACTTATAGGAGCTGGAAATGTGGGGAATCCAGGATAGATGATCCCTTAAGGACCAGTGGTGAAAGTACCAATACCAGGAGTGGGGAGGAAAGAAAGGGGTAGAAAGGGTATACTGATTATAATGATATACATATAATCTCTTCCCTGGGGACAGACAGTGGGGAAGTGAGTGAAGGGAGACATCACACAGGATTAGATATGACAAAGTAATAATAATGTATAAATTACCAAGGGTTCACTAGTGAGCAGGGGAGTGGGGAGGGAGGGGAAAATGAGGAGCTGATACCAAGGGCTTAAATGGAAAGCAAGTGTATGTATGGATTGTGATAAGAGCTGTATGAGCCCCCAATAAAATGATTTACAAAGCAAATAAACAAAATAAGTCGTCTGAGACAATCACAGAGACATGGTATAGACTTGATGCCTTTGGGTGGACTGAATGAGATTATAACTATCCAAAGGGTTCTCGGTAGAAAATACATTCCCAAACCCCACTTTAGGAGATGATCATGTTCTTTCAGAGCCTCATTAGTAGCCTGATTCTACTCTCCTACCCTGTACCCCACCTCCCACTCATCATCACTGCTGTTCATGCTTTGTTTTCAAAACCTTTTTTTTCAGTCATTATATTTGGAAACTCGTACAGATAGTATGCCATTCCAAAATTCAATTAGATTGAACATTATTATACAATTGCTACTATAATCAGTTTCAAAACATATTTTTCATCTTTAACTCTTTGATATCAGCTTCCCTTTATCCACTCCCTCCCCTACACTCCAAGAATCCTTATTATTATTATATATTCTTCATTTTAATATTGGGTTTTTGTCCTTATCTCACTCTATCCAATATATCTGTTCACATAAAATTATGTTATTCACTCCCTAAAAGTGAGGTTATACATTCATCTTTACTATAAGTCCCCCTTTCCCCTTCTCTCCCACCCTCTTCCCATATCTTCAGGGACTCATTCGCATTACTATATTTGAGGGGCTATCTTTCTTGGCTTTCATGCATCAAGCAATCTTATCTACACAAATGGACATACACAGGTCTAGCAAAATTAATGAGGTAAAACAAAGGCCATGATAGTAATGGAAAGAAATATTAAAAACTAGAGGATAGTTATGTTTCATCTGTGCTATACCATACCCTGGATTTATCATCTCTTCTGTGTGGCTCTTCTGTGAAGGACTGCCCATTTCTCTTACATATAGGTTTTGGGTCTTGAGTTTGTCCACACACCTCAAGAATTTGATTGCTGCTTTTGAACTTCTGTTACCTTTCCCTGTTGACACCTCATGATCACACAGGCTGGTGGATTTCTTCCATGTGGGCTTTATTGCTTTCCTGCTAGATGGCTACTTAATTTAACTACCAGCCTTTAAACCCCAGCAGATACTTTGACTTTTAATAGCCAGGCACCATCAGCTTTCTTCACCATATTTCCTTCAGCAATTGTGTTTGGAAGGTGAATATCATACAGCGCCACATCATTAGAACCATTCTTGTGCTTAGGCAAGATTTAAGTAGAGGCTCAAAGTTCATCTTCTTCCTCTTTGTAGTTACATATATATACATAGACAGACAGGTGCATCTATATTGACATATATGCATATCTATATTTATACCTATATATTTTTTACTTTCTTCTTTCCATTTTTTCTTTTTTATTTCCTCATGCTTCACTATCATATTCACCCATCTTTTATCTCTCAGTAATTCCTCTTAGATTCATTTTGCTTGATCAAACACTACGAAGAACATTACAGCCTCCTCACCATGAATTTTAGAACCCTTGTTATTCCCCTTTCCCTGTCCATTATTGGCTCACTGCTCCCTTCCCCCCACCACCTTCTCCCCTCCTGTACACCTCTCCTTCACCTGTCAGTACTGTCATAGTTGGTACTATTATATCTATAAAAGATAGGCTTATCCTGCCTATGTGTGGGGGGAATTCTTGGCAAGACCTGTGAATCTGGGGGAAAAGCGTAGAAAGTGCAGGATACTGCTGGATGTCCTGGAGCGGTCTTGAAGATGCTGGGTATCTGCACGGTTAGGTAGCTGGAACAAAACTTCCAATTCTCCTGGAATATTCCAGTTTTGAATCAGGTTGAAGCTGCTGGGTACCCGCATTTCCATGACTCCCAGAAAGAACTCCAGTCTTGAGACAATAAAACCCCAGGCCAGCTCACCTGATATCCTTCAGCTTTAAACCTCTGAGACACAGTCTATCAGAATGCCTCTAGCTTCCCTATAATACTATTGGATGATAGTGTCCTACAATGCAATTGGGTGGTTGGTGTTATGATGTGATTGGACAAAATAGTTTGCAAGACAGTTGGGCAGGTTGATTCAGCTGACAATACTTCATTCATATAGCCTGCAGTGTGGTCCAATCATTTTTCATGCTGCAAACCCTTGACTTTATAAGGATGTGTTTGGAAATCAGGAACTATGTGAAAGAAGCTATCTGATTGGTCAATGAAACCTGTATAAGCCTAGCAAAAGCTGTAATAAAATTAAATCTGCACCGTTGAGCCAGATCTCTAGAGTCTGTGCACACGATTGAATTTGACTCAGTCACCCTCATTTCCCTGCATGTTAGAACTGTTCTTACACCTATGTTATAAAGATAAATATAGAGAGAAAGAAACCATACAAATAGTTCCTAACAGCACTTAGACTCTTTTAGTCCTCAACAATTGTGTTTGACAGGTGTACATACTCCCAGTCCCCATTGTTCTTCCTGCACTCAGGAATAGAGCTATCTTCTGCCTCTCTCCTCCCCACACTGAGGTCCTTTTATGATCAAACCCCAACCCATTCAGATGAGGTTCCAAATACAGTCCTCTGTGTATAGAATATGACTTTTTCCACCAAGCCAAAATTTTCAAATTTTCCTCATTCATTACCATGGGATTAAATTCTCAGGAGATTTCATTTTATTGCCTGTCCTAGTGATTGCATATATAAGAAATGGAAATGATTGAAACAATGAGTTTAGCAATACTGGTCTCCTGTAAAACTGTTCACACTCAGATAGGACCTATTAAACCTATAGAACTATTGAAACTACATCTTCTTAGCAATTACACATGAATTATGTGAATCAATCAAATAATTAGCTGTTTACTGAGTAAGCCTGGGGCAAGGTTATTAGCTGAATGAAACACCAAAATAAAATCTTCCTCTGTGTTTGTTTCTTCAACAGAGAAGGAAAGAAAAAGGCTGTTTATCGAGGAAAGAACTGTCAAGTACTATGAAATGTGAGGTAGGATGAGGGAACAAAGGTGATTTGGACAGATCATGTGCAGAGTCCATGACAACATCTTTCCCTAAGGACTATATTTCCCAGAACACTTTACTAGCCCTAAGAAAATTCTGGAGATTCTCCTGAGGGAAAATATTTAAAAAGCTCGATTTGCATGCTATGGCCAAGTAAAACTGAGTTCTGCCATGCTGGCTGGGTAACGTTTCCTTCCCCCTAGGAGCTTCTAGATACAATTTTCTTGCATTGCCCTACATTTTCCTAAGGTAAATATTTCTCTTGGTAAGACAAGAACTTAATTCCTGTAATAGAATGGATCATGATCGTTTTTTCTTACCACTCTTTCAAAAATATTTGACTTAACTGGATTGTAGAAAAGGACTTTATTTTGTAAGTTTCCACAAAACAGTTATTATTATGGAGAGTTTACAGAAGTGAGATATTAGAGTCTCTTATTGTAACTTCTCAAGAAAAGAGCTGCAATCTCACTATAACTTAGTATTCACAAAAATAAACATTAACAACCTATGTGCTTCATAGTTCTATATAGCATGATGCTATAGTATTCCTTTATTCCCTGCCTTGGTTTACAAGATTTGACAAAGAATGCTCTATCAGTAAACCCCAGCAGAGCCAAATATTGGATAATATTGCTGACAAAATTAGATTTCCCAAATTTCTCAGTCCCGTGGGAAAATGATGACAGAGTGTTTGGGGCTGACTTCATAGATTTCCTCCAAATCCCAACCAAGTTCCATTGAATTGCCAACCCACATTTCAATCTGATTATCATGATTCTTTGATATATGAAATCTTGGTGGAAATTCCTTGGAATTACATCTTAGGCTGTGATATCTTTCAATGATTTCCAGATGCTTTAACAATGATGGTCCACTGCATAGGGAATTACCATGGATGATCTCCCCTCTGATTTGTCACAGTTTTGTATGGAGTTTATTACCAGTAGAAATATCAGCCTTGCCTTCTGCAGCTGCCTATTTCTGAGATCTTTAGGCAGTATTACAAAGAAGAGCTGAGTTTTTTGGTGCATGTTCTCTTGGATGATATGGGAAATCATTGGTGACTTTTGTAAAGCTCTCAGAAAAAATAAATAAATGGAGTAGCACAGTTTTCCTTGTCCAACTAGAGAATGATTTCCCAGGACTCTGGATACTGTCCATTGTTTACATAAACACAATGAAAAGAGAAATCATAATCATACACTGTCACTGTCGACACATGCACATACACTACACGTACACTATCAGCTGTGTGCTGCACCAAAAGAGAGTAGAGCCGATATTCTTCCTGTGTGCAGCCACCTTGGCCCCCATGCTGTTGCCATGCTTATGATCTTGGATACTGCACCACAGACCTATACAAAACTAATCGTTCATGTGATTTCCTTTCTGAGTCACTGCAGATGTCCCTTTCTGTAACAATTTAATTAACACTTTAAAATAATGATGCATTAATTAATGCCAAATTACAATGAAAATCCTGGAGAATTACACTTTATATCAACATTAATGCAAAATGAGTTCCTCCTGGATAATTTCTCTTACAATGAATACAAAAAGAGATAATACTAATTAGGCCATCAATTTAAATTTACCATAATTTCAATCCATGTCATTTGTCTGCTCCCTAGCACAAAACAATTCTGCACGACCGTGCGTTACTACAGCAATAGGGATGCCTGCATAGCAACTCGACCTGGGTCATCTTTAAGGTACTGTGAGATGAATTTAGCATTTTGACTACAGTATTTCAGTTATTGAAAGCAGAGGAAGGGAGGGAGACAGACGGAGAGAGAATGAGAGAGAGAGAGAGAGAGAGAGAGAGAGAGAGAGAGAGAGAGAGAGACTTAGCAAAATAAAAGACCCCGACTTTAATATAGTAAAACTTTATAATGTATGTGATCAAATGCATGGAACTCAGTTTATTTCCAATCTGAGGGTGTTGACCTATGAACTTTAAAAAACTGTCATATTTCCAGGGTTATCTTTTCATGAGCAGAAATTAAGCACATCTTCCCATTTCTAAAAGTGTCACACTCTGCCACTATTACATTGTATTTTCATTGCTTTTAATAAACACAGGTTCCACCCAGCATTTGTAAAAGAAGACTCCAAAGCTTCATTTTACAAAGTTTCTTTCAGTAGGGAGTATGTATGGCAAAGACTTTCTTTCTGATCTCGTTTCACATTGACTTTCATATGGAGACATTCTTGTTATTTTGAACATATGGGGTTTGTATACAAGTTTATTTATGCATCAAAATGCCTATAACTACTTTATTATGATTTTATAAGTATTATTAATATTAATGATTTATTCCTACAGAAGCCTTTAAATAGTAACATGTTGAGGATAATGACTCTAGGAATTGATTAAATTCAATTGCACATTCCTTTTGATAAGAATTCATATTTTGAAATTAATAGCATCTATTTGCCCAAGTTTCAAGGGAAACATTGCTAACAGGTCATTATCTGGTCTCTGTGGCTTGCAAATGGCTTGATGGTATTGGGATTTTGTTTTTATTTTTGTCAAGTTCATACATATACAGATATATTGAAAATTACCAACAAAGCAAAAAACCTTTCAAAAATAAGTATCTATAACTTCAGAGAGCAGACTCTCGGAGTATGATTACAGCCCTTGTATTTTGAGACATTTTTCTGACTATATTGCAAACTCCTCTTAGCATTTTGAATTGTCAACAGGCCTCTCCAGCTTTCCTTTCTGTTTCTATTGAATGACAAGAAAAGTTTGGCTCTTTATAGTTTAGTTTTCCCAAGTTCTAAATCAGCTATGGAAATTTCTGCTTGCCCAGGTGTTCACAAAGAAAGTAGGCAATGAGCCTAAATGAAGTCTGGCAGAAAGAAATTAATTTTTAAAAATCAATAAGCTCTGCCTTTGCTTTTATTCAGCTTTAAGGAAATATATATCAGTGACATTTACCTTGGACTATGTCTCCATTCCTGAAATAACAAGAACATGGCAGGAGAAATCACTTGGTCTGGGTCTTCTGGTTTTCCTGGTTTTCATGATGACACAATCTGTAACCTTGCATGCTGCTGTTGTGAGTTGTCACTGAGGAAGCCCTGTCTCATAATGACGTCATTACAATAAAACGAAACTCTTCCATCTTGTTCCATCTCCTGAATCTGTGAAGGATCGGATAAGGCTTTCGAGAAATTACAATGAAATCTGTTCTGCATGATAGCAACACATAAGTTTCCACCATCTGAAGGTGCATTGCCTTGGAGTCAATCCCAGGAAGCCAAGAATTCTACCATTGACCCCTCGTTGCCCCGGATCCTTCTGGGAAGTGGCTTCAAAAAATGTTCACTATCTTTCCTTCACGGAAAAGGAAATGAAGAATAGTGAACATTTTGTGGCAAACTTTTTGAACCTCCTTGAATTTACCATTAGTATGTGCTTATGCTTTCTTAAAATAATACTAAAAATTAGTTAACACATATCTATTGTTTAGCCAAACACTTCAAGCAATGTGCTTGTTAGTACCGCTCTAAGCCTTCCCGAGTCCCATCCTCTTATCAGATAAGAAGACAATCCGGGCTGAGGAGTATTTTAAGATGAAACTATTAAATCTAGATTGGATTGCACCTCAGAGGGCTGCTATGAGTCAGAATCCACACAGCAGCAGTGAGTGCACCAGATGGATTGTACCAATTTGCAGGCTGAATATTTTCAGGTCTGATCTATTAAGAATCTCTCAGCAAGGATATTATAAAAAGAAACTAAGATATTTCTCACAGTTGACATATTTTTATCTGTTTCAAATTTATTTTGAAATAACTGGATGGTGTGTGTGTGTGATGCCTTTCAAATAATGGCTCACATTAGATTAGAAGAAGCAACTTCATACACACACAATCCAAGAAGCAATTACTTCTACTTTACAGGTTTCCTAACTTCCACAATCATTAAAACATAGAGCTAGTAGGATGTAGAAGAGTCTGTTGGTTAAATCTTGACTCAGAAAAGAGGTAGATCTTGGGAGTCAAACAGTATCTCTCCCTTGGGAAGCTTCTTAACTCCTCTAAGCTTTGGTTTTCTCAACCACAAAGTGAAGATAGCAGTATAAATGCTTTTGAAGAAGGAATAAGAGTGCTTAAAATATGTTGTTCATTCAACTCAAGTTTTATTGGATATTTGAAATTCTTGCGTAGGTTTTGCAAACATTGACTGATCATCTTGTGGTACCGGTGACAAGCCATTTTCAATAAGAGGAGAAGTAAGATATAATCTGTATACCCCAAACTTCACAGTAGGGGAACACAAAGTAAGTTATCAAAATATAGCATGCTAACAATCAAAACTTTATAAAAAACACAGTCACCCAAAAAGGGACCACTTATGGGAGATGTGAAGAAGAAACCACACAGAAAGTTACAACTTAACTTGGAACATAAGGGCTAAGTATGAATACCCCAACTAAGCAAAGTCAATTTTGTTCCAAGATTAAAGGCAAATGAATGCATCACATGAAAGATAGTCGGTGGGGTTAGATATAGAATATACTCATTTATGACCTGGTTTTGAAAATGGACTTTCTACTTTTCAAGACTATGTTTAAGCTATTAAATATGGGTTTTCTCACTTATAACTCTGGGTAATTTCACACAAAAACCTAAGTCTTTCAAGTACATTAAATAGAACCTTGAAAAGTGTAGTACTGCTAACCTCAACATCAGCAGGTTAAACCCACCAGCCACTCTCAAGGAGAAAGATGAGGTTTTCTATTCCCATCAATATGTACAGCCTCAGAAACACATTACATTCTCTTCTGTCCAATGGGATCACTGTGAGTCAGACTGGACTTGACAGCAGTGAGTGAGTTGATGGCATAGAATTTATATACTTAGAGATTTGCATATATTAATGGAGATATCTCTGTGCAATGCAAGGAGTAAAATATAACATGACTTGACTGCTTGGCTGCTAACAAAAAGGCTGAAGGTTTGGGTCCATCCGCAGATACTTTGGAAGAAAAGTCTGGTGATCTACTTCCACGTGACTAAAAGGCCTCGGGAGCACAGTTCTAGTGTGACGTATGTGGGGTCACCATGAATAAGCATCAATTGCAACTGATGAAAATAAAGATTTCATTTTAAATGTTTCTGATCTCCACAAAGATGGAAAACTAGCAGTGTATTGACTTTTCCTTCCAAAAATCAACCTTGAAAGCATGAAGAACAAGTGGGAATTAGATTCTCAGAACTAATAGTTCCACAAAACTGTGAGAAACAACTGGAAGTGTAAAAGATTCTAGACTTTGGACTTTACGGGAGTGATGGGTCCTTTGCAAAAGAACAGCAAGAACTGAGTGTTTGTAGCTGGAAACCAACACAATTGAATAATTAGGGAACAAAACAAATGCATTTTCTTCTCACATTTTATTACCTATCATATTCAGACTATTCATGCCTGTCTTTTGCTGGTGATCTTTTGGTGTGTGGATCTGAAAGGTAGGCTCAAGATAAGGCAGGAAAATTCTTGAAGAATGATGATGATGGCAAACACATCTTCCTATCAGCTGTTCTTAGGTGCTTCCTCCTCCACTGCCCCTCTCTGAGTTCCAGGGTAAATTATGACGTTAGGAATCAGCTTCCTGCTATTGTTGCTTGAGTTGATCTTGTCCTGGAAACTACTGGGTACTGAACTCCCCTTTTCTTTAAACCTGACTAGTCTGACAAACTTAAATTTCCTTAAGATTCTATAGCTACAGAGTATTTGATATACAGGGCAATCAAGACTCCTGTGCCAAAATAATGAGTCCAGTTAGAGATTTAGCAAAATGCACAATATTAGTAATGTAGTACTTCCAAAGGCAAATTAATGAATCAGAGTTTGTTTTTAAAATATGATAAAATACTTAAAAATAAACAAGACCAGAAGTCATAAAAATTACATTTGGATGGACACAGGTTAGGAAAATTAGTGAATAACAAGATAAGGTTGAGAAACTCTGCCAGAAGGTAATGTGACAGAATTGAGAGGCAGTATACAGAAAAGCAGAGATAGAGAAGAAAGAGGTAAAAGTATCATTATTGGGAGATAAGGAGTACCAGCTGAAAAAGAGTGAGAACAATTTTTTTAAATAATGGAGAAAAATGTCATGGGGTTATTAAAGAGTCAAATGCCTTAAGAAGTAAAAGGTTGATAACACTGAATAAAAGAAATATATTTTAAAAATCATACTGGAAATGTCAAAGTCCTAAAGTTACTTCTACCACCTTCCAGAAAGGAAGAGCAGTTCATCTATAAAAAAGAATAATGATATTGATATCAGATTTCTTCATAGCAACATTGAATGCAAAAAATTTCCCCAAACCCATAACACTAAAATACAAACAATAATGAGGTACTATTTCTAAAGTACTAAAGAAAAATTTCAGTACAAATATTAACTGTAGATTCACTATAGCGTTATTTGTAATAGCAAATTTTGAAATTGAATCAAACGTTCATACAATTGCACATTGAACAGCCACTTCAGGATTATGTTACAGAAAATGTTTTAAATATTGTGAATTAAAGAAACAATGGGGATGTACAGAATGAAACCCTCTTTGTATAAATGGAAAGACTGAAAAAAATGAGAAAGATTTTAGTTTGTAATCTGTAAGTGAGGAAGCTAGAAAATAATATATGCCTTTTGTTTTATTTTGCTTTTCTATGAGTCATATTTTTCTAGTAAACCTGTACTACTTTTTAAAGAGAAACAAATCATCCTTAATTATAGGTATGTTATAGACTAAACTGTGGTCTCATAAAGATAGGTTAAAATCTCAAGCCTCTGTATCTGTGAAATGTGACCTTGTTTGGAGAACTAGTTTTCTTTGCAGATATTGCCAATGAATGCTATGGAGGCAGACCCAGCACAGACCATGGCAGGTCCTGATCCTGTCTGACATGCATTATCAAGAGAAAATGGACTTGGAAACAGAGTCACATAAAAGCAAAAACAGCATGTGCCAATCTCTAAGTCAAGGAATACCAAGAAACATCTAGAGTTGTACGGTGTACTGTGTGGCTTGCATGTTGCTGTGAAGCCAAGAGGTTGTTCCTGATATTTGACATATCAGAAGAGTATCCTATGGATAGCTTTCATCAGAGTTCCCAGACTAAGAAAAAAAAAAACAGGAAATAAGGAATATGACATCAACTTCTGTGGGATTGGCCACTGAAGCTTATGAATATCAACAGGACATTTTCATGTATGTTAAAAGATGGTGTAAAGCTTTGGGGACCTTCATTTGATGATGGAGAATGACTCAGAATGAGAAGCAACATTCATCAATAATCATGTTAGCCAGTCAGAAAACAGCAAGAGGGTGGGGTGGAGGGAAGATGTGATAAATGGAAAGAAATTGGTGGGAATCAAAGGAGTTGGAGATAGGCTTCCTCAGCTACCTCTACGGAACAAAGGATGTAGGAGGACATATTAGAATACCTATCCTTTTCAATTGAAGAGGCCAGAGATATTAGAGATAATGTAATGGCCAGGGGAACAATGATATTCACACAAACCCCACGGTAACTGGATAGACATTTGAGTTCTAAGTGTGAGAGAATAACATGAATTCTGGAGGACTGAGTGATAGGGTGCCAGAATACACATCCCTGAAAGGGAAACTCAATAGCGTAAACCAAAACAAGGTCTTCGGCTGACTTTTGAACAGACCATCAATTGCTCACATGAAAGTTCAGGTTGAAGTTTAAGACAGATTAAATAAAAAAGATCATGAGAGTCAAAATATGATCTTGAGTCACTTAAATGACAGGTGAGAGGCATTGAGCACTGACAGCAGAAACGATGAGCTGTAGGATGATATTCAGACCATCAGACATGAAGATAGCAAAAATGCATTAAAAAGTCGGTTAAAAAGCAAAGTGCCAAGGGGACAGCAGAGGAGATGCTGAAATTTGCTCTTGAAGGTAGAGCAACTAAACTAAAAGGAAGGAATGATGAGGTAGAAAAGCTGGGCAGAAAAGTTCAAAGGGCAGTTTGAAATGACACAGTAGATTACTATTTTTAAACACTTTATTGAGAGCTCATGCAACTCTTATCACAATTCATAGATACACCCATTGTATGTCAAGCACATTCATACATTTGTTTCTCTCAACATTCTCAAAATATTTGCTTTCTACTTGAGCCCTTGGCATCAGCTCCTCACGATTTTCTCTCCCTCCGTGCTCTCCTCTCCCTCACGTACCTTTGATAATTTATAAATTATTATTTTGTCATATCCTATTCTGTCTGATGCTACTCTTCACCCATTTTTCTGTTGTCTGACCCCAGGGAGGAGGTTATTCATAGTTCTTTATGATCAATTCTTTTTTCCACCCCACCTTCCCAGTATCTCCACTCTGACCACTGGTCCTGAAGAGGTCATTTGTCCTGGATTCCCCATGCTTCTAGTTCCTATCTGTACCCATGTATGTTTCTTCTGTTCTAGTCAGATTTATAAGGTAGAGTTGGGGTCATGATGGAGGGAGTGGGGAGGAGCATTTTAGAGCTGGAGGAAAGTTGTATGTTTCATCATTGTTACACTGTGCCCTGACTGGCTTGTAACCTTCCTGCAACCCTTCTGTAAAGGTATGTCCAGTTGTCTATAGATGGGTTTTGGGTCCCCAATCTGCACTTCCCCTCCTTCACAATGATATAATTTTGTTCTTTGATGCCTGATACCTGATCCCTTCAACACCTCATGGTCACATAGGCTGGTGTGCCTCTCCTGTGTTGGCTTTGTTGCTTCTGAGCTAGATGGCTGCTTGTTTACAATTAAGCCTTTAAGACTCCAGACGTTTTATATTTCAGTTGCTGGGCACCATCAGTTTTCTTCACCACATTTGCTTATGTATTCACTTGTCTTAAGCGACTGTGACAGGAAGATGAGCATGCTGGTGTGCCTATTTAATAGAACAAAGTGTCTTGCACTGAGGAAGTATTTGAGTGGATGACCCATGTCCATATGCTAACTTAATACTAAACCTATAAAAATGTGCACATAGATCTATTTCCCCAGCATCATATAAATATTTGCATATGTTCATGCCTGTCTTTAGACCTCTGTAAATGCTTTATCATCCTAGTTCTTTTCTCTATCCCCTTTTACTATTTTCTTGTCCCACTACCATGTTCAACTTTCATTTGGGTTTCAGTGATTTCTCTCAGTTTCCTTGCCCTTGATTAAGCCCTACCAGACTTCCTATACCCTTCTATTGGGAGCTCTTACATATTTTATCATGATCCATACATTCATCCATTGTGCCCAGTACATTTGCACATATGTTGCCATCATTATTTTCAAAGCATTCTCTTCCCATTTAAGTCCCTAATATCAGCTCCCCATTTCTTATCCTTCCCTCCCCTGCCTGCTTTCCCTCCCTCGTGAACCCTAAATAAGTTATGGATTATTATTTTCATATTTTACATTGCCCTCCATCACCCCTCACCCACTTTTCCATTGTTCATCCCCCTGGGAGGGAGTTTCAATTTGATCCTTGTTATTGATTTTCTCTTTCTTCCCCTAACTTCTCCTAATCCTCCTGATAACTCTACTCTCATTGCTGTCCCAGTGGAATTTATCTATCCTGGATTCTCTGTGATTTGGGCTCTTATCTATAGTAATGTGCATGGGAAGGTGAATATCACAGAATGCTGGGTTATTAGATTCAAATGTTCTTGTGTTGAGGGAGTACTTGAGTTGAGGCCCAATATCCACCGCAACTTTAATTCTTGACAAACACATAGATATCCATAGAGTACAGAGTTCTAGTCCCCTCTCATTATATATTATATTTACATATATTACAAATATATGTACATGCATATGTTTGCATATATATATGCCTGTATTTAGACCTTTTTAAATGTCCTTTGCATTCTGGTTATTTCCTTTATTTCTTTCTACCTTCCTTTTGTCCCACCATCAGGTTTGGTCTTCATTCAGGTTTAGTAATTCCTTGCTATTACAGTGCCCTTAATTAAGTCTCACTAGGCATCTTATGCCCTTCTCTCATTGATTTTTAGTTCACATGTTGCTCCCTTGTCCCTGGGTTGATCCCCCCCCCCACCTCCTTTCATTTCTCCTACCTCCCTATCTCCTGTATAGCTCCGGAACCATTGGTCTCCTTCTTTTCATCTCAAATTTATTTATTCTGCCTATCTTACCTAGATAGACAAGCAGATACATTAAGAAGGGCAAAAACCAGGCAAAGCCTAACAACAACAAAGGAAATTAAAACCTACAAAACATTAACAGCAATAAAAAAAAAAGAAAACCACTGACATTAATGGAAAAGCCTATAAATAGTTCAAGGTCTGTTTGTTGGCCTTTCCAAGAGTTTTCTAGTCAAGTCTGATGGGGTGCGACTCTCTGTCTCCAAAATCTCTGAACAAGTAGCATTCATACCAGGGGTTGTTCAACATAGGAAAGACCATTACTATTATTCACCACACTGACATGAAAAATTATAAGAACCACATGATAATATCGATATATGCAAAAAAGCATTCGACAACATCCAACACCCATTCCTGTTGAAGACACTCAAGAAGATAGGAATAGAAGGAGAATAACTCAATATTATGCAAGCTGTATGTGGAAAACCAACAGCCAATGTGGTAATCAATGGGAAAAAGAAGAATACAATCCCTCTGTAAAAGGAGATCAGTCAAGGATGCTCCTTGTCCCCACTCCTATTTAACATCATAATGGAGGTCTACCTAACCACATAAGACAAAGAAAAAAACATAAAAGGTATTTGTCTAGGGAAAGAGGAAGGGAAATTCTCATTATTCACAAGATGATATGATTTTATATGTTGAAAATCCTCAAAACTCCACAAGCGGAGTGTTGGAAGAGATTGGGGAATATGGCAGAGTGGCAGTATACAAGCTCAACAAACAGAAGTCTATTTGTACACATCAGACAAGATCACAGAAGAAGCAATTAAAAAGGTAGTGCCACTTACAACAGCTAAGCAGAAATTTAAATATCAAAGGATATACCTGGCTAAAAAAACAAAAGATTTGTATGAAGAAATCTACAGAACACTGTTACAAGTTAGCAAGAGTAACCTCAACAAACAGAAGAATATCCCATGCTCAGAAATTGGAAGACTCAATATATAAAGATGTCAGTTTTGACCAAGGCACTATATAAATCTAATGCTATCCCAATACGAATATCATCATCCTTCTTTAAAGAACTGGAAAAATTCATTATGAACTTCATATGGAGAGGGAAGAAACCCAGAATTAGCAGAGATCTCCTCAAGAATGCACAAAATGGGAAGGCTTGCTCTACCTGACTTTAGCACCCCTTATAGGGCCACAGTGGTCAAAATAGTGTGGTACTGGTATAATGGCAGATACACAGACCAATGGAAAAGAGATGAAAACCAATAAAGAAAAACATCAGCATTCAGAAAGCTGATTTTTGATAATCAGTGGGAAACAGATGCCCTCTTCAACTGGTGGTGCTGGAAAACTGGATATCTACCTGCAGAAAAATGAATCAAGACCCTTACCTCACTCCATGCACAAGAATAAACTCAAGGTGGACCACAGACCTTCAGGTAAAACCCCAAACTATTAGGTCCATGAATGAGGAAATTGGGACAAATCTGAGAACTTTGGCACAGGGAATACATAAGTTATTGGAAATAGGGAAGGATACAAATATAGAGGCATCACAAATTGACAAGTTGGATATGCTGAAGATAAAATACCTGCTACATTGAAAGAATTCACAAAAAAAGTAATAAGTGAGCCCATAGACTGAGAAAATATCTTCAGCAATGACACAGAAAAAGTCCTTATGACTAAAATCTAAAATAGTTTGAAAATTTAGAATAGGGAAAATCAAAGTGCCCACTGAGTAGGTGGGCAAAGGACATGAACAGAAGTTTCATAGGAGGAGGAATCTGAATGGCCAATGAACATATGAGAAAATGTTCTTGATCATTAGCCATAAAAGAAATGCAAATTAAAAAATGAGAGATCACCTAATACTCTCAAAGATAGCCCAATTAAGAGAATCAGAAAACAACAAGTGTTGGAGGAACTTTGGGGAGATAGGAACTCTAAGGCACTGCTCATGGACCTGTAGGTCTGTACAGCTATTATGGAAATTAATTTGGCAATATCTAAAATGTGGAAATCAAACTACCATACAACCCAGCAACACCCTCACTGGGCATATTCCCAGAAGAGGCAAGAAACAAACCACAGCCAGATATCTATGCTCTAATATTCATCACAGTTCACTATTGCAAGGAGTTGGAAACCACCCAAATTTTCATAAACAGAAGAATGGATCAATAAAACTGTGGTACATACATATTAAGGAGTATCATGCATCCCTAAAAAGCAGTGATTAATTCATGAAGAACTGGAGGAAATAATGCTAAGTAAAGCAAGCCAAGCACAAAAAGACAAGTACAACATGAGTTCGCTGAACTAAACTTAAAAAAATGGGGAACAGGGGAAAAGCTACTATATACATACATTCCTGGAGTGAGGTCGAGCGACTATGGCAGGGGCCAAGTCAAATTCAGGAATACATATGGCAGTTAACTAAATAGGAGGGGGAAAGAAAGAAAAAGAACAGACATGGGGGAGGGGAGAGCCATGGAGGGCACTAAGCCACCCAAGTGGAGGATATTTTTATATCTGCACAGGAGAGGGAGAGAGTGACCAGACTTCAAGTAGATGAGTCAAGATGTGAATACAACATACTGGTATGTACCAGGAATCCCACAGAGAGGTCTGTGGGGCCGGCCTCAATTCCAATTATGTGGATACCCCTCCCTCCTCAGAAGGAGGCACTTCAGAGGACAGCACTGAGACTACAGAATCTGATTTGGGCACATGAGAGAAATGAAAAGGGATGGGGAGGGAAGGGAGAACATCTTGCCCCAACAAGCCCCAAGATGATATTCCTGTGTGAGATAGACAATACATAGAGATGGCCATAGGGTCTGCCCCACCAGGAGACACAAGTCACTCACTAAACCATAGCACTGTGGGAGACAACACTGGAGACACAGTAAAGAATTTGTGAACAATCTGAACCCATCATGCTGGGGTGAAACACTAAGGGCATGAAAGAGAGCACTAAGAGGAGCAAAGTGATGAAGTCCCCTGGGAATACCAAAAACACCAAAGTAGATTATGATAATGAAATGTGCAGCAATCTCAAATTAGAAAGTAAAAAAAAGTAAGAACATGCTCATCATTTTTCAAGCTGAGTAAATGCAAGAAATGCAACAAAGAGTAAATGCAAGTCTAGAGCTGCAGTATTGAAGGGTTTCAAGAGAAAACTATTGAGTGACATAAGAATCAAATATAAATAGGAAAAATACACAGTGTCACGGTACTAAAAAGAAATCGACTTTCTACCATTTGAAGAGTTAGAAAATGATCGAGTGCACATTATTGCAGTAAGATTATTTTGCTACAATAAAAGAAATGGACAGCAGACAAGGCAACAGACATGATAGAATAACAATTAAAATGCTTCAACAAATTGTTAAAGTACTAGAAGCATTCAAAATCCTACACTAATAAATTTGAAAGGAAGTAATAGATCTATGTCTGAGCCCATATCACAGAAAGAATGCAAAAACAATAGAACACTCTTAGCACTGGTCTTGAAGTGACCATCTGTCATAGATTCCTTATGTTTCTGGTTCCTATCTATACTAGTGTACTTCCTCTGCTCTAGCCGAATTTATAAGGTAGAATCGGTATCAAGTTGATGGGGAGGAGGAAGCATTAAAGAGCTAGAGGAAAGTTGTATGTTTCATCCGTGCTATACTGCACCCAGACTGGTTTGCCTCCTCCCACGACTTTTCTGTAAGGGAATTTTCATTGCTTACAGACGGGCTTTGGTTCCCCAACCTGTACTCCCCCTCATTTACTATGATATAATTTTTAGTTCTCTGATGACTGATACCTGATCTCTTCAACACCTCTTGGTCACACAGGCTGGTGTGCCTCTCCTCTGTTGGCTGTGTTGCTTCTGAGCTAGATGGCTGCTTGTTTATCTTCAAGCTTTAAGATACTGGGAGGGTGGAGAGAAGGTAGGTGTACAAGGGGGAACCAATGATAAGGATCTACACATAACCTCTTCCCTGGCATATAGACAATAGGGAAGTGAGTGAAGGGAGACATTGGACAGTGTAAGTTTTGACAAAGTAATAATAATTTATCAAGGGTTCATGAGGGAGGGGGGAGAGGAGAGGGAGGGGGGAAATGAGGAGTTGATATCAAGGGCTTAAATTGAAAGTAAAGATTCTGAGAATGAAGGGGGCAACAAATGTACAAATGTGCTTGACATACAAAAGATGTATGTATGGATTGTGATAAGAGTTGTATGAGTCTCCAATAAAATGTTTGGAAAAAGAGTAAAGCAATATCATCAATATCACGTGCAAATTAAATTTTTTGAAGATAATTTAAAAACAATTTTGGGTATGTATTTGCAAGCAGCTAATAGAAACTCAAAAACCAGATTCAAAAGAGATCATGAACTAACATATCTCTGCTGAGGTCAAATGGATTTTTGTTGAAAGCAAATAATACCAGAAAGATATTTATTTGTGTTTTATTGACTATGCAAAGACATAAGGTGAGTCTTACCCAAGCCCTAGTATCTTTAGTCACCATGCATGTGAAAACTGAACAATCAAAAAAGGAAGACTACAGTAAGATTGAAACACTAGAATTATGGTGTTATGAAGTACATTGAAAGTCATCTGGTCTTCCAGAAGAACAAACAGGTCTTGGGAGAAGTGCAGTCAGGATGCCTCTTAAAAAGTGAAGGCGGTTAGACTTTGTTGCATGTATTTCAAACATGTCATAAGGAGATACAAGTTCTAGTAAGACAACAGGATGTTTGGTAAAGTAGAACAGGATTGAAAAAGAGGAAGATACTTTATGAGACACACTCATACAGGGTCTGCCACAATGGGCTGAAAAATGACAAGTTCTGTAAGGATGGCACAAGATTGGACTATACTACTTTGCTTTGTAAGTAGGGTCCCTATGCCTCAGCACAAACTTGGCATTTAACAATAACAACAACACCAAGGCAGAAAGAAACAAGGACAACTTTTAGCCTAGAGTGATAAGTTTGCGTCATCCTATTAATTCCCTAAATTTAGATGTGGAGTCTCCAGAACTGTGAGAATAAATTTCCACTCTTTAAAACAAACCACTTGATGATATTTTGTTACAGGAGCTCTAGTAAACTAAGTAAAGGCAAATTTTCTTAATTTCGTATAAGAAAGACGACACTAATTTGGGGTGAGTTTAGTGTCCAGAAGCTGCCAGGAAAGTCATGATAAATTGTGATAAGGCTCAACTTAGGTAACAACAGGGAAAATGGATGCAGGGAAATATATAAGGCTAAGTCAAACAGTATAGCTAGGGGATTCTAGCTCATACATACATTGGCTTATCCAAAACAGTCCATGTTCAAATATATCTCTGTCATCAGTGAGTGGCTACAGAGTTGTTCTTCTAGTAGAACCCTTCCTTACTCTCTTGAGGGCGTTTTCCAAAAAAAGGACAATCTATGCAGTAATTTCTTTCAGGATCTGTTGGACCAGTGAAATTTCTGGCAGAAAGCTTGGCTCAGAAAGTTATAAAGGTATTTATGATTTGCTTTGGGATCTCCAAGGGGTAATCATCACAGATTTTTCTCGAAGGATCCTCAACAGACACAGTCACTTCTTATGGAAAATCTATCTCTAGAAGATTTGAAAATAGAAAAGACAATAAAATGATCAGGAAATAGACTTTTTAAAATTAGCTAAAGACAATGCATTTGATCATTCTTTGAATATTAGTAATGGCTGTCCTATGAGGATTTTGTTGAGAAACTACTCCATTTACCCTGCAACCAAAACCCTGCCCCTTTAGGTTGCTGCTTGTTCCCCCAATCTCTAACTGAATGAAAAGGAACATGAAATGGGTTTCTTGAGGATTGTGTTTGTATGGGTACATCAGAGAAACAAATCCACAGAAACTCATATGTATAGGAGAGAGTTATATGCAAAGGGTAAATTCACATCAAGAAAACATCCTAACCCAGGGATGCCCAAGTCCCAGCGAAAGTCCAACACTAGCCCATATATCCGACACCAATCTACAGAGTCCTCTTCCATCTCAAAAAACGCACGCAATGACTGCAACTACAGGAAGAAAGCTGAATCAGTGAGCATATAAGCATCTCAGCACTGACGGGGTCTCCATACAGCTGCTCCAGCAGCCAGGGCTGCATCAGTGTAGATCTATGTGACTTCTCCTCAGGGATGTCTTGCAGGAAGTGAGCTTTGCCAGCTGAAGCAGGGAACTGACAAAGCTAGCTGCACCCTGGTCCAAAGATCAGAAAGCCAAGATCACTGAGTTATTTATCTCTCTGCCCTTCAATTAATCCCATGTGTGTTTATTGGCACAATAAACACATCTCAAGGATATCCGAATTTCTGTGGTAAAGTGGCAGAAGTAGAAAAATGGAGAATTTGGGGCCAAAGGATTAAAGACGTGGTGAAGAGTTAGAGAGATGGAAACACAATCTTCAGGTGTATATAGACCTAGTTGGGGAATGTGCAGAAAAACACTAGCTTCTCCTTTTCTAAAACTTTTTATTTTGAATTAAGTAAAATGTTTACAGAGCAGATCAGTTTTCCACTTAATAATTATATACATTTTGTTCTATGTCACAGCTTGCAAACTTCACAGTGTGGCATCACTTCCACTTTATACTTCTGTTGGCATTTCTCCTTTTTTAACCCATCTGAACTTTGTCCGTGGGGAAATTCTGCCCTTCTGATCTCAGGTGGTTGCTTATTTGAGATAATATGTGCACATATCTCTAGTGTCATAGTTCTTTCTTCCTGATGATCTGTCTTCTGCTTGGGTGAAAATTGAGCAATAGAGGTGAGTTCAGATGAGGTGATTTTCAGATCTGAAGGGTGATCAGGGGGGCAGACTTCTGAGGATTCCACCCATTTTTAATTAACCAGCAAGCCTAGTTATTTTTATGATTTTAGGGTTTGCCGGACATCTTCAGGCTTTCTGTCAAGGATCTTTTGATATTTTTGTTTTCTATGATTTTGGACTAATGATGTTTTATCTACTTTTCTACTGAAGGATGTATGGGCTAGCAGTTGGAAAGATGACTGACTCAAGCTTTTTTAGCCCTTCTGCTATTTTATTTATTGTCAATTACTAAATTTAGCAATGAAAGAACTAGATATACTCATTCGAATAAATGTTGGGATACAAAAGTATCACAGTATATACACTGTATTTTCAGCAGCTCCTGGCAGCAAAGTCCCTTTGAACTTTATTTGTATGTACACCTACATTACAGACCAAAGGTATTTTATTTTAAAGAAAAAAATATTCAGCAATCTCTTTCCCCACCTGTGTCATTAAGGGAAAGCAATTGCTTTATTCACCACTAACCTCTGTCTAGCTTCTTTTGAGGGCAAGTTCAAAGGCACATTTCATAAGTATACTTTTCCCCATATGAGTTGAATCCTGCTGGCAAAACAAATGTTATTTCATAATCCTGAGGGGGGGAAATGGACAAAGTACATGAATAGACAATATTAATAAAAGCAAAACAAATGATCAATAATTAAAGATAAGGTCCATCTCCTAAGTCAATTTTTAAAACAGAAATCAAATGTAGGTCTCAAAACAAAAGGATGAAAAATTATGCTTTAAGTCCTTGGTAAGGAGTTGGCAAGATGAACTTTCCCTACATAGTTGGAATACTTGTTAGGCAAATGTGTCACTACATGTGATGAAAGTTAAAAAAAAATTCTGTTTTTCTTTCTTTACTCAACCCCAGGATTTCCACTACTGGTCATCTATACAATGGAAATATTTTAGAAGGCTTATTAACATGCTAAATATTCATGATAAGTAGATTTAAAAAAACATTGCCATCAAGTTGATGTTGACTCACAGCGACCCTGTACACCACAGGGTAGAACTACCCCTGTGGGTTTCTGAGACTGTAACATTACATGAGAGTCGAAAGCTCTGTCTTTCTTCCATGGAGCTGGTGGGTTCAATTTGTTGATCCATCGTTCATAGCCCAATGTAAGACCCCTACATCACCTTACGTAGTATACAAATTTTAGAGTTTATTTACAATTCAAGGAAAAACTGAAAATAAGCTGACCTATCAGTAGTGATTGTCTCTGGTTACCAGTACTGTGGGTAGGTTTCACTATCATTTGCTATGTAGTACATAGTACTGCCACAGACCATTTTCTAAAAGTTCAAGTGTCTAAACTTTACTTGTAAAATCAGAGCCTACTGCTAAAAGTAATGCATTCCACTATTCTCTCTGTGATATTAGGAGCTCTGGTAGTATATAGCCGTGGTTACAAATAAGGCTGCAGTGCTTAAGGTCTGCAGTTCAAAACTACCAGCTGCTTTGCAGGAGAAAGACAGACTTTTTACTATCATGAAAAATTAGTCAGGAACTCATAGGCGTAGTTCTACCCCATCCTACAGAGTTCTAGGTTTGGCATTGACTTAAACGCTGTGAGTTTGTTCATGTTCCAATGTTATTGGGCAGGTTTTCAAAATCACCTGATATATTATATACAGAAATGAAAGGTTCTGTAGGTGCAAATAATTAGGTGCATGACACTAACAAAAAGTTGGACGTCCAAATACATTCAAAGGTGTTTCAGAGGAAACAAAAAACAAAACAAATAAAAACTATAGATTGGCATGAGAAATGTCACAACCATGGTCACCCCGTGGAACACCGTCCCATTCTTCAACACTTGAAGTTGTCACATATTTCTATTACTTTGACAGTAACTGATTTTTATGTGCAAATTAATAACAGGCAGATAAATCAAATCTAATGTTATCTACAAGTCATTTTTATCTACCTCTACTAGTAATTTGTTCTTCGTGTAGTACGCACTTATAGAGAAGCATATATTTGTGACATGTTAAATGGGAAAGGGGCTTAGAAATAAAATAATCTGTGGCGGTCATGTGCTTATGTGAATTTCATGATTGAGATGTAGGGCTGGAGTGTAGCCCGTTAATCTGGAGCTAGTCATTGAGTAGCCAATGAGGTGTCTGTGTGGGCATGACCTTCTCCTGAGACTTCTGGGAAATCTCGTGAATTTTCTGGATGGAGATGAGAATCTCTCTCCCCAGTTGTTGGGAGTTAGTATCGGAGACAATGAATCATGAAAAATATAAGATGGCAGCGTCTGAGGAGCCGGAGTAGCCACATGGCTTGGCCCTGATGGAGGCAGACCTCTGAAGCTGGAGAGGTCATGTGGAGACTCCTGCCAGTGATGAGTTGCTTTGTCCACCACTGGATGCTGTTGATGGACCCTGAGTGCCGGAATCAAGGAGCCATGAGGGGATCCTTGCCGGTGCCAAGATTCAGCACTCACTGACCTGTGACTTCGTGGGTCAGAAGGAGACTGTATAGACTGATATCAGGCATATGGGTTAGTATCAGACTTTTGACTTTGTACTGTACTGGATTGAAATGCTTTCTTAATGTCCTATTTTTTTATATATAAACCCTTTCCTTATATCCATATGCCTGTCTATAAACTTGTTCCTCTAGTCTAACCGGACTAACACATACTCCAGACTTTAATTTTACAGATGATTTATAAAAGTGTGTGTTGTACTTTTATGTATTGGACAGCCTTTGAGAGCTTTGAACTGTAAGACCAACATAATTAGACAATTTTGATAAGGTGGAGATTCATTGGGCAGTTCATTGTTGAGATAGCAGGCATCTACATAGAAGACTTTCTAATAATCTAGAACAAAGCAATAGAACCTTGAATTGGGATGATTATAGTAGTGCTAGAGAACAAATGGAAAATATTTAGGATGTGAATTGATCAATTAGAATCAGATTAATTATGGTGCAAGAAGAAAGATGAATTGAATATAATTGAATTTTCCAGGTTAGGTAACTATAGAAAGTGATAGCATTCCCTGAAATAAACTCTATAATGTTTGTCTGTAATGTTTCCCCTAGGTAGTTTTTCAATAAACATAAGTGTATTGGCTAATTGGATTAGTGTTATGTCATCTTTTGTGCAACTGGAGTTTGAGTTCATAGGTGTTTATTGTAGAAGCACATCATTTTGATAAATATGAAAGGAGCCCCACGAGTCATACCTATAAGGTATGTGTACTGAACACTAACTGTGTGTTCATGACATTTAATAGAACATGCCAATGTGTTCTATTTCATCTTTGTCTAGGCCATCATTTTCACACCACCAACACAAAAAACAGCTGCTAGAGAAAGGGGACTCTTTTTATGCTTTCTGTGTGTATCAATGAGAAACTAATTGGAAATGACTTAGTGTAAAGGTGGAAGATATTTCTGGTCCAGTCACCAGCTTTAATTAGTTACTTTTAAACCAATACATTTCCTCCTCTCTTTAGGATCCATATATTCTTTGTCACTGAGCTATAGATTTATGATTGTCTTGAGACATAGTAAATAAGTATAAGCAGAGAGTTTACTTTCTTACAAGTATGTCCTGTGACATCCCCATGCATATCAGAAGGTGACGTTAGGAAAGGAAAATGTACAAATGAGAGGAGTGCAAGAGTGAATTCTTGTGTTTTATTCGAGTGTAATAGACCCCCTATCTCAGCCCTTGTCTGACATGGAAAGTATAATATGCCAATCTTCCAGCAAGGGCATCTTCATGCAAACAAGGGAGTTGCTACCATTTTTCATAAAGTTCTGCCATTCTTTTTTCTCTGAATACTTGTTACTAATTTCTCACCATATCAAGTCACGAACATGCAAAAACCCTTTATCTATCTATCTATCTATCCAATAATACCCACAATTTATATGGTCAAATATTTGTGTGAATATATCTTTGTGCTTATATATGTGTATGTACATATATATGTCTATAATGTATGTAAATATTGAAGGACATTGTTTAGTCTGCTCTCTTTTACATGTGATCTTCCAGTTAGTACATTTCAAAGTTATCATGTAGACTTATGAGCATAAATTCTTTCATCAATTACCGCTTTGATCATTTGGCTTTGATAGATTTTTAAATTACTAGGGATCTTTTTTTTGTGCACTGAGCTCTGTCCTTTTCTCAGCTTTATTTTGTTTTTGTTTTGCTCTTTTTTTTGGGGGGGGGGGACACATCAATGACATCTGGTGATCGTGGGAGCTACCCAGCGCCGCTCCTGAGAGCAGCCACTGGATTTGAGTGGCCAAGACCGCGGGCTGCAGTCCCACACTCAACCATTTACGCCACCCGGGCTCAGCCCTCTCGGGATTATTTTTGATAAAGTTTCTAAGTTATCCTAAACACTCCTGCAAACAATTTTCATGAACTATAATTGCAAAAATATTGAGGTTTTTCTCTTTGTTATGCACAAAAGGAAGATTAATTATACATTAAAATGGGGGGGGGGGAACCAAGTAATACATACCAGAGGGACTCCACAGAAATCAACCAAGGAGAGTCACTAAGAAGGACATTATACACTGCCAGCTTTCATAAGGAGCATCATAAAGAAAAGTAGACACAGATCCACTGGATTTGCAGGAGCTGTGGGATTTTGGTTTACCATTGGAGGCCAGCTAGGGTTTAACCTTAGCCCCACCAATGTCTCAGCCAGAGTCAGGATCCTTTGGCAGACCAAGGCTTTATCTCAAAATAGCCACAGCTTGCCTCTATTTGGGGCAGGGTTAATTAAACCCTTCCAGGCCCATAGTCAGGGATCCAGGGTCAACTATATTGTTACTTCTGCTTCCATCTCTTCTCTCTTGCCCCTCACAGTCTCAGGAGGCTCTGTTTTTTTTAATCTTCCCTTTCCCTTTTCTGACACATGCCACTGCCAACCTTCAGGTCATTTCTTTAGCCTAGGGCATTACTCCTGCCCTCCACCCATCCGGATGAGCTTCCACCCTCTGCAGCATCACAGGAGGCTGGAGAGAGCCATCTCACCTTTCTCTGGGGGAAATGCCACCCACTTTCCTCTGGGAGAAATCCTACCTGCCCGCCAGCCCGCTGTAATGATTAACATGCAGTTGGGGCTATCACACCCACCTTCTTTCAGGGAAATTCCATTCTGTGTGGCTGGTGGAGCTCTACTCTATCCTCTGTGGTCCTCAATTGACTGAAGGTACTTCCTCCCACTTGCCAAGGTGCCTCACACAACACAAGGTAAATTGATCAACACTCTTCAGTAGTCCATGCTGCTGTGGGACCCTTTGCCCACCATCCGTTATGATCTACACCACCTGTCTTTGGTGGCACTCCTGTTGCAACAAGCACACCCACATGCCCTCTGTGGCAACACAAGCTGCTGTGGGTCACACCATCATGGCTTCTTGTGAGATCATCCAGTACAGGACCACCCTCGTGGGTCTGCAAACAACCAGCATCCCCTGAGAGGACCTATCCAACTTGCTCTACAAATAAAATAATACTGATTGACTAGGGAAAGAGTGAAGCCAGAGCAGAATAAAGTGCTAGGCCGAACCCATAGTGCAATCAGCTGCAGGCAGTTTGAAGAAGCATTCCTATGAGTCTTCAGGGAGAACCCAGGGGTCTTTGACTTTCTGAGGCATGGCACCAAACTCTTCTAAAACTGAAAGGCACACAACAACCAGCCCCTACAACCTCAATGAAAAAAACAACAACAACAGGAGAAATAAAAGGCAATGTTGGAAGGTGTCCTGAACCTAACTAAGTGCATAGAAGAAGCAGACAGTGATATGCGACAGAAAGAAATTTTTAGAAAGCTGCTTGGTGTTATAGAGGATGTGAGGGAAACAATACAGAAAAAGTATGAGATGGTAAAGGAGATAAAGACCATACACCAAATGAAAATGCAAGTGTTTAGGGATGAAATAACAAGTCAGTACCAAACTCACGGACTTTGCCAGCTGACTGGAGCAGGCAGAGAACCACATCAGTGCTCCAGAAGACAGCCAGGCAGACTTTAACACATGTGAAAAAAAAGTCTAATAAGATCATAAGAGAAGTTGAAGAAAACCTAAGAGCTATTTTTGATGCCATGAAGAACAACATCAGAATAATCAGATTACCAGAGGAAGACACAATACAGCGATATCTAAAACAGATAGAAATTGAGCTACCATATAACCCAGCAATCCCTTTACTAGGCATAAACCCAGAAGAGGCAAGAAACAAACCACAGCCACACATCTGTGCTCTAGTATCCATGGCAGCACAGTTCACAATTGAAAGGATTTGGAAACAATTTTCCAAATTTCCATCAACAGATAAATGGATCAAAAACCTGTGGTGCATACATACAATGGAGTGTCATGCATCCCTGATAAACAGTGATGAATGCCTGAAGCACATCACCACATGCTACATGAGTCTTCTAAGGTAAGCTTAAAACTGCAAAAGGGGCATAGGGAAAAAGTCACCATAGACATACATTCCTGGGGTAAGGTCCAGGTAATATGGCAGGGGCTAGACCCAATCCAGAGATTCATATCATAGCCAATTGAATAAGGGGGGGGGGAAGAAGAAGAAGACATAGGTAGCTTGGAGAAGAGGGCGCTAATTCACCCAAGGGGAGGGTATTGTTTATATATCCATAGGGAAAGATGGAACAAACTTCAACAAGGTGCTCCAAGACATGAACATAACCTACCAGCATGAAGCAAAGAACCAATAGAGAGGTTTTGAACTGGCCTCAATCACAACTATGTGGACATTTCACTTCAGAGGACCACAATGAAGCTCCAGCTCAGGGAGAGGGACATGTCTAAGCACAGTACACAGAAATAAATGATAGGCAAGAAGATAGTGGAGCATATCTTTGCCCACCAAGTCCTGAGGATGAAATTCCTGTTCAAAGCAGCCAGTGTACAGAGTGGACCAGAAGGTCAGCCCCACAATGAGACAGATGTTCCTCACTGACCTATAGCAATATGGGGAACAAGACTGGAGACACAGTGCAGAAATTGTGCCCAAGCTAACCCCAGTGCACTTAGGTGAATCACTAAGGGTATGCAACAGAAAAGCAAGGGGAGCAGAACAACAAAGTCCCTAGGGAATACCAAAAATAGACTTTGGTGCCAGAGCATTGCAACCCATCAGAATTGTCTGGAAAACATTCATAAAGGTCAAAAAACAGACCTTGAATTATTTACAGGCTTTTCTTTTTTAGTGTCATTGGTTAGGGTTTTTGCTGTTGTTTTGTTTTCTTTTGTTGTTTTGTTTTACTCTGTCTTGTTTTTTGCCTATATCTAGATAGGCAGGATAAGCAATCTGTAGGAAAAAACAATGATCCGATGGTTCTGGGGAGACATGGGAGAGGGGGGAAGCAGGGGCAGGGGGCACAGAGGGGGAAAGAAGTGGGTGTTAACAAACCCAGGGTCAAGGGAACAGCAAATGACCTAAAATTGATGGTGTAAGAGGCCTGGTAAGGATTGATCAAGGGCAATGTAACTGAGAGGGATTACTGAAATCCAAATGAAGGCTGAACATGGTAGTGGGACAATAAGAAAGTAAATGGAAATAGAGGAAAGAATTAGGAGGCAAAGGACATCTATAGAGGTCTAAATACAGGAGTGTACATCTGTAAATATATTTACATATGAAGATGGGCAAATACATCTATGTACATATATTTATAGTTTTATTATTAAGGTAGCAGGTGGACATTGGGTCTGTACTCAAGTGCTCCCTTAATGCAAGAATATTTTGTTCTATTAACCATTAACCTGGTATTCCATGATGCTCACCTCCTTAACATGATTGCTGAAGCCAAGGCACGTGCATCAGCAGCAAGTGTGGTGAAGAAAGCTGAGGGTGCCCAGCTATCAAACAATATATTGTCTGGGATTTTAAAGGCTTGAAGATAAACAAGCGGCCAATTAATTGAGAAGCAACAAAGTCCACATGAAAGAAGCACTCCAGCCTCTATGATCATGAGTTGATGACAGGATTAGGAATCAAGCATCATAGACCCCAAATCATATCATTTTGAATGAGGGGGAGTGTGGAGTGGAGACCCCAAATTCATCTGTAGGCAACTCGACACCCTCTTACAATGATATCCCTTGTTCCAAGTCCTCTTCTGAATCTGATCTGACCTTCTGGCAGTTCCTGACAATATACTGCTGCAATTGTTGGATAATCTTCAGCAAAAATTTACTTGGGTGTGATATCAATGATATTCTTCAATAGTTTGAGCATTCTGTTGGTCACTTTTCTTTAGAATGGGTACAAATATGGATCTCTTCCAGTCATTTGGCCAAGTAGCTGTCTTCCAAATTTCCTGGCATAAATTAGTGATTCCAGTGCTTTTTCAGCTTTCTGCAATATTTCAATTGGTAATCCATCAATTCCTGGAGTCTTGGGTGATTTTTTTGGGTTATTTTTTGGTTTTTTGTTTTGTTTTTGGCTAATGCATTCTGTGTAGCTTGAACTTATTCCCTTAGTAATATTGATTCTTGATCAAATGAGACCTCCTGACATATGGACTCTTGACTACTTATTTTTGGTACAGTGACTCTTATGGTTATAGTGATGAACAAATCCAACACTGGTTGATGAGATTAGAGCCTACCAACCCCTCTGAGCATAGTCGGGTATATGTGAGGTTATTGGCTCAAGTTCAAAGACCTAAAGGCCAGAAGATAAACCAGATGCAGAATTGAGACACACCAATAGCACAGGGATAAAGTGTGATAAGTGATGGTTTTTGTAATACACGGAGAAAGTAGGGTAAGTGGTTATACTTTGGGGAAGTTGTAGCTCATGCATCTGAATCATTGAATGTAAGACTGATTACTTGCTCTGAAAAACTTCATTTAATTCAAATAAAGATTAGAAAGCAATGTAAAACAGAATATGGTCACTATGGATTGAATTTTCTTCTACAAATTATGTATTATAAATCTTAACCCTTTACTGTAGTTAGGAGTCTGGGGGACCTTGGTGGTTACCCTTTAGGCTGAAAGCCACAAGGTCACCAGCCAGCTCTTGGGAGAAAGATGGAACTTTCTACTTTCCCAAACAGTAACAGTCTCAGAAACTCATTGTGCATAAGAGAAAGTATTAATGAAAGGTGTGCCCTGAGTCCATCTCTCTTGAAAGATAGGAGAAAATTAAGGAAGAAAGAACAGAATCAGAAAAGTACATGGATTGATGATTGCCTGGGGGCACAGAAGAGGAAGAGGATGTAAATGGGGAGTCAACATCAATGGGTCCAAGAAGGAAAGAAAAGTTCCAAAGCTGATTGTCATGATTGCACAGACCTCCTTAATGAGAGTGAACGAATGAGTGTGTGCTAAGCTAATTATAGCTCAATAATTTTTAAAAAGGAAGCAGGGATAGGAAATGTAAATGCCACACTAGATGAAGATCAACAAAGAACCAAGATGTAGAGGCAGAGAGAAATAAGGACTCCCTGCAGAGTTAGGTGAGACAGATCTCCCTTATGATACTACAAACGGAAAATGAAACACACGGTCACTGGGGCCATCCTGACTCATGAGACCCCTAGGACAGGGTGGGACTGGTCCTGTGGAATTCTAAAACTCTTTTCTGTTTAAGAAGTGAAAGGAAAGAAAGAGAGAAAGGAGGGTGGGAGGGAAAGAAAGAAGCAAATTATGGATTCTCGTGCACCCATTTACGAGCACCACCACTCCTCAAACCCAGATTGAGTGATTTTTAATTAATTAATAATTACTTACTCTCCTCATTAAATACTTACTGTGCACTGATTATGCATCAGACAACCTTTTAATTGAACAACAAAGCAGTCATCTGAAGACAAATATTCCTACTCTCATAGAGGCTACATTCTACTGGAGTGAAAATATATGACTATAGACATTTAATTTTTAAATTTATGCAAGTTTATATAAATGTATATTTCTTACCATGTTATGTGTAAGTATAATACTTTTATTAATCTGCCTCAATAATATCTTTCATCTGAAATATCCCAAGGCTTTTTACTTATTGATTGGGTACTCTATCTTAATTATGCTGTTTTGGATTTTAAACTTCAGTTGTTTTCCCTCATATTACAAGTACTTTTCAAAAATGACCTTTGTATTCCTTATTTTATTTTCTACAGTATCAATTAATTACTTCCTGATCTAAATAATGATTTTAGTCACTTAAATTCATTCACCTATTACCTTAAAGTCATTTTATTTAAAAGGTGAAGCTCATTCATTCATTAACAAATATTTCAACTTATTTCTTAGTCTGACCAAAGAGAATATAAAGATGAAAGTACTTTGAAATAATATCCTGTGGCTAAGGTTAACTATAACCCACTAAACAATGTTGCAAACCAAAACGATGTTTGTTTTTTTAAAAAACAAAATGTTTATTAGATTGAAAAATTTAAGAATGAAATGAATTTGTATTTCTATTCTGTGTATTTAATTTTTAAGATTTTTGTTAATATTGTTTATTTAGTAATTGTTAAACAAATATATTTCTATCTTGTTTTGGAGTTTAAGGAAAGTCAAGAGAAAAAGATAATCCTCATTTCTGTACAATAGACAAAATGCTAGCAGGTTATCAGACTGCTGATTGAAACTAAGAGAAGCTTTGTTCTTTGAAGGCTGAGTTGGCCTTGACTAATGTATATTTACCAATCGACTTGTATATTATCTTTATTTATTCAACCCAACTACTTTATGCAGTGCAGTTCAAATTGGAGAATAAGAGACCATACCAGTATCATAAGAAGAGTCTCTATTGTCAGATGGATCTTGGCTGAAAGCAGGGAATACCAGAAAGCAGTTTACTTGTGTTTTATCCCCTATGTCAAGGCATTCAACACTATGGGTCATAACAAACTATGGATAGCCTTGAGAACACTTATGAGGTATTTGTACATGGATCAAGAAAGCAGTTATGCAAACAGAATAAGAGAATACTGCATGATTTAAAATCAGAAAAGGTATGCATTAGGGTTGTATTCTCCCATAATGCTTATTCAATTTGAATGCTAAGAAAATCATTAAAGCAGCTGACTATATGTAAAAGAGTATAGCATCAGGATTGGAGAAAAGCTTATCAACAATCTGTAATTTGCAGATTACACAGTGTTGCTGTTGAAAGTATATCTTTTTATACTTTTTATATAGAAAACCGTTTTAGATTAATAAAAAGAAATACATGTTTTCTAAAACTTGCAGGTTTTCTAATGCCCTCAAATAGTCATTAGGGCAGCAAACCAGTTGTTCAATAATTTGAACCTATCACTGCTTATAACTATTTTTATTTCAGCAAGGTTAGTAAAAATGTCCTTTCCTTTATTACAGCTTTCAATATTTGAATAGGCTCTTTTTTCTTGGTCTTTCTAATTACTTATTTGGTCTATTCTTTTTTAAACATGAGTTTGCATTTAACTGACTTTCACTTTTTTCCTTCTTCGAGCTTTAAAATTTTTCATGTCTAGTCTTTTATTTCTCTTCCTCGTATTACTTCGAGTTTAACTTGCTCCCCTTTAATAAGGTTGATTATTCTATTCCTATTTTGAGTTTTCTTCCTTTATTGCCATAGGTAGTTATAGCTGTAAATTTTCTTTACAGCATTGTATTAGTAGGATTAGAAAACCTGTAAGTTTTAGAAAATCTGTATTTGTATTTATTAATCTAAACTTTTATCTATTTCTTGCAATTTTTATCTCTCCTCTCTTTAAGAACTTTCATTATGAGCATATTGGTATATTTGATGATATTTCTCAGGCCTCTGAGACTTTATTTTTTTCTCTAAGCTTTTCCATCTGAACTCCTCAAACTGAATAATTTCAATCAAAAAAATCATTATTTGCTTCTTTCTTTCTTCTGCCAGTTAGTACCTACTGTTATTCCCACGACTGAATGTTACATTTAATTTATTGTACCTTTAATATGGAGGGTTTCTGTTTGCTTTAATCTTATAATTTCTATGTCTTTGTCTTGTTCTCTACATTATGTGTCATTTTTGTTATACTTTGCTTTCTTTTTTCAAATATGGTTTCCCCTTTGAATAATAATTGATTTAAAAAACACTTTTGTTTTCCATCCAATATCTGGATCCCTCAGGAAGAGATTTTATAGACTGAGAGAACTGATGGCATAGAGGTTACGTGTTGAGCTGTGATCCACCAGGTCAGAAACTTGAAACAGAGTTTTTCCCCCTCTAAAGAGTTACTCTCAAAAACCCTTCAGGAGTGGTTCTGCGAGTCAGTATCAACCCTATGAGAGTATGTTTGGTTTGGTGTATAGGATACATTTTTCTATTTCTTTTGTGTTTTCTAATTCTTTGTAGAAAATAGGACATCTAACATAATGTAATGTGACAGCTCTAGGGACTAGCTGTCCACCTAGGGTGTTTGTTTTATTGCTATGCTATTATTATTGATGCTTTTGTAGCTCACTTATTAAATTTTCTAGAACAATTGGGTAAAGTCAGTATTGTGTGTCTATAGATCTACTGAATTGTCTTTATTAGTCTACTACTAATAGGCAACTAATAACTGAACAGAGATTTATTTAAATGCCAGTTAGTCTCTCCGGTCCAGTATGTGGGCTGAAATAGGTCTTCCATTTTCAAAGCCTTTACCACTCTATCATGTATTTAATTTATTTTATAATGATGCAAGATTGAAGTTTCCTCAAGTA
This sequence comes from Nesogale talazaci, assembly GCA_004026705.1. Classification (NCBI taxonomy): domain Eukaryota; kingdom Metazoa; phylum Chordata; class Mammalia; order Afrosoricida; family Tenrecidae; genus Nesogale; species Nesogale talazaci. The sequence continues at coordinate 102,038 of PVJH01001041.1, forward strand.
TTTTATTGGCATGTGCAAAGTCTTGCACAAGCACACGACCTTCTAGATTCCCAAGATTATGTTAGAACCTTTCAAAACGCCATGTGGATCTTAGTCATCCATTTTTATTTCCTGGTTTTTATTTTTTAAGTTTTTGGTAATCTTTTAAAAATTTTTTGTAATCTCTTGACTGTCTGGAATTGTATCTCTCAGTGCTAAATAATAGTGATGTTAAGCAATGAACTTCTTTTGTTCTGGTTTTTATTTGGCTAACTTCTTGAGAATTGTGAGTTGCCAGGGAGTTCAAATAAAGACAAGCATTGAGAATGGGCCTTTACCAGGGAGCTCTTAAATAGGTGAAATTAATGACAATTCTTTGTGAACAGCTTTTTTCTAAAATTCACACCTCCGTTAGCTGCTGGATTGTTGATTTCCTTTTTTGATGGTTACAAAGATGCTGATTTCCAATGCTGTTGCAGAGCTCAGCAGAAAGGCGTGGGAGAAAACCATCCGAAATGCCAGTGTTTGATATTCTTACAGAGAATACCAAACACCAATGACCTCTTTGAACACACTCTTCTTAGGTACCTACAACCCTGTTATTAATTTCAAGAGTTCTTTTTACAATTATTTGCCAGTGTTCTCACTGATTTTTATAGAGGAATGGATTTTTGGAGGTTCTTACTTTACTACTCAAAAATGTCAATAATAGAATGTTTAATTTAAGATATTTCTATGTAAATTTTTGCTGATATTTTAAGTAGGCAATGAACAATTTTCACAAATAAAATTTAAATGTATGTGTAGTAAACATCAATAAATGCTCAATATTCCCTATTATTACTTCAGTAAATCTTCTCTCTGGGGTTTAAGCATCCCATTTTGGAGACTTCTGTTTTGCATAAGAGAGAAAAGTGTCTTATAGTTCATGGAATTCTAATAATCATAAATACTGATATTATGAGTAATAGTTAGTTTTATTTTTTTCTGGTAAATCCAAGTAACTTTGATGAGAGAAAGGAAAACTGCAGGTAATAAACTTGTTATCCTGAGATAGTACACCCATCTCTGGAAAACCTGTTTTCACGATTGAAAACAGGTCACTTCGGAAGAGCATGAAAAAGACATGAAAAGTGGCCAGTACGATCTGTTCACAGAACCAAAAGAGGGGTCCTGAGCTGGGAAAAAAAAAGAAGAGAGAGTGGGATCCCTGAGAGGACGCACACATTCGCATCATGCACATGGGAAAGAACCCGTCCTTGGACCTGAACAAGAGAACCGGAAGTCCAGTTTTATAAGCTTGCAGATTGTATGCAACATTTAAGCCTTCACATAGCACAGAAAATTCAGAAATCTTATACATTTAAAGCCAGATCTTTAATGAGCACAATATTCTTTGGAAGTTTTAGTGCTCTGAGAGCAGTGTGGTGGATGCGCAGCACATTACATCATCTACATCAAATCTAGTGTAATGAGCAATCATCTGTTTAAATTACTTCTATACAACAAAAGTAAAACCATGTTGCAGAGTCGAAATGGATCCTATATGACCTGCAGACTTGAAAATATTTACTACCTGCATATTATAGGAGGAAAATCTCGCCATTGTAGCTATAGCGACTCATTGTGTTCCCTAGACTTTAGTTTTTATTAAATCCCAATTGAATCCCTCTAATTCATAAAGGATCAACATAAAATCAATGGATCACCAGCTCTCTGGTGTTCAGTGCAGTTTGGACAATGGAGATGTTGTAGGAGACTTAGGAGAGAGATCAAGGTGCTTGTTTCTCTCCTGCAAACACTTCTATCATAACAACCCCTTCTCTCATGTCTTCGCGGCTGCAAGGAGTATTTAAGTACTCATTATTATTTGAGGTACTTAACTATCCTGTGCTCTTCCATTAAACCCTACCCACACTGTTGAAATAATTCCTTTGCTCAACTGATCTAAATTATACTAATTTTAGTTGCTTTATTTCATGGTGAAAATTCTTCTTGCTTTTCCTTTTTTAGATTGATAATTTTAGTCCATCTATTTTGCACATTGAACTTCTTGTCTTTAAATATAGCTTTCCCTTTCAACTCTGTACTCTCTGTAAATTTGTTAAATCTTCTTTCTGTTTATTTACTAAAATCATTAAAAATTTGTAAAGTTTAGTGCTAAAAATAGCACCAGTGGACAGTTGGTATAGCACAGTAACCTGGTTGATTAGACCACTTTATAACATCCTTGGGTGTTATTTAAGCAATTACAAATCGACCTAAAATGCCTCAGACCCTCCTGCCTGCATTTTGGCTACTCTACCTTCCATGTCATTTGATTCTTCCATAAGTCCCATAGTCAGAGACAGTGTAAGACTTTAGTGGTTACATCTCTCTAATCTTCCTTCCATCTTCTAGGCCCCACCTTCTTCCAGTTGGCAAAAAAAAAGACCAAAAAACAACCCTCAGATATAGTTATCAGGTGGTAATGTGATGATACATTTTATCCTTGTGAAAATTTCACATCTTTTGAAGGCCCCTGTAGAAAGGCTGTGCTCTATGACAGTGTTGATGTTTCTGTGGCACTTGCCTCTTTCCATTTAATTACACCTGTCGACATTTAGGCACCTCGGAATATTAAAAACAGTCCCATTTGTACATCCCTCTTTGGATTGTGTTGTATTGAACTGCTCACCCTGAGTGACAGGAGTCAGATCAATGGGAGAATAGGTGAATCTTACCTAATATCTGTTAAGGAGCCCTGGGGCGCTGTGGTTATTGATTGGGCTGCTGTCAATAGTCAATAGTTCTGCTATGGTTAAGAGTTCAAAAGCACCAGCCACTGCTCAGGAAAACCAGGAGGGTTTCTATTCTTGTATAGAGTTACACTCTCAAAAACTGACAGGGACACTTTTGCCCTGTCCTTAGAAGGTCGCTAAGAGTCAGACTGGACTCTGTGACAGTGAGTGTGCTTGCTTTTTAATGATATTTTTCTTGGCTTCCTGGTGGTGCAGTGGGTGAGCCCTGGGCAGTAACTGAAAGGCCTGGAGTTTGTACCCAATGACAGCTCCACAAAAGAAAGATGAAGCCATGTATGTGGCAAGTTTTGCAGCCTCTGAAGTTCTGGGGAGCAATTCTGTTCTGTACTCCATGACTTGGGATTGACTTGATGGCAGGGAATTTGTTTGCTACTGTTTTTGCTGCTTTCATATCTTTCAGGTGGAATATTCTTTATATCTCAATTATGGATGGGCATAAGCAAAGACAGATTTTCCAAAATTCCCTCATATGTAATTTTCTCCTAATCATTTATATTGAATTGCTCATCAAATTATATCATTAAATATTCTCCAGAGAGAATAGTGCAAGGATCAGAAAGGCATTGCAGCTATTATTAGCTGTCTATGATGATATTGTTCATGTTTTAATGCTTACTTTTAGCTCCTGAATAGATTTCCCAAATGGAAGTCAACTTCAAGACTAATATTTGCTTGTGTGATGCACGTCAACAATAGAAAGGACAGGAAAAAATTATTTGTAATCAGACTCTTTTTCACATTTCAAAGTTGGGGCTTACACTCTTTGATTCTATCAGATAAGGAACCTTCTGGCTTCCTGGATGTGCAGATCCAAAGTACTGCTTCTGTTTCTTTAAATGATTGGGGTTGTATTGGTAAACTGATGAAGAAGAGGGCCATTAAGGGACCATAATGAAATAGGACAGAATTATTAGTACTAGCTGGTGATTGTGCTATTGTTACTGGCTAGTGAAAGAAGATGATTATTTCACCAGTGAAAGCAGTGGATTGTAGAACATTCGTTTGTCATTTTTTTTGTAAATAATGATAAACCCTTACTGCCATTGAATCCATTCCATCCATAGGGTAACTTCATAGGATTTCAGAGATGGTAAAACTTGATGCAAGCAGACAGCCTCCTCTTTTTCACATGGCGAGGGGGCATAAATAATAATAATAGTTGTAGATGTTTAATAAGCAGATGGCTGAAAGTCTGGAGACATAGGCAAATATGCAAAATAAAGTTATTAGTATTATGCAATGATAAATTATTTGTTCAAAGACATAACCTGGCATATTCAGTTCATTGCTTCCCATGTTGGTCTGGATCATTTGGAAATCTACTGACATTTCTTCAAGGCCTCTCCAGTATCTTCAATATTTACCAAATTTACCTTTTGGAATGACTTTGGCCTTGTTGAACTGTTTCTTCAGCTTATGAAAAATGGTGCACAAAAGAGTGATCCAGCACTCTGATTACTTCTCTTCATTGTAAGCCAGGTTTCCAACAGTGCACTTGGAGGTGACAATTCTTTCAAGATGATGTATATTAAAGGGCTGTTATTTTTATATTGTGACCAGAACTTTAATCTACTCAGGAGTATCAATTTAGTGAATTCATCTTTCATCAACATATAGAAATGATAAAATACAAATATCCAAGTTTCCAGATTTTATGGATATGTCAGTGAATCATCTAGATATTTTTATTTACCCCCCCACACCAAATTTAGAACTTACTTATTGCTATTATTCCAATTTTATAAAGGAACAAGTGAAGGCATGGAAAGACTAAGTTATTTACCCAGAATCACATGGCTGATAAGTAGAAACTTTTCTAGGGGGAAAAAATCAAAGGAGCAAAATATGTGAAGAAATCTTACAATAAAACTTAGAGTACAAATCTTTTGTTGTTTGTTCATATAAGTTGATTAGATACTAATGAAAGCTGATCTTTGGCTTGGATAATAGACATCAGACTTTTAAGAACTGCCCAAATGATCCCCATGAGCTTCCCTGATAACCATATTTCTCCATGAAATACTGTGTGGCCTGAGCAAATTTTTGCATCTCTGTTCTTTCAGAAAAAGGCAATGATTGTTTTAAGTTATCAGATAAGTTTCTGCTTGGGGAATTTGAACGTGTTTATTATTATTATTTCCTTGGAGTAAATGTACACTATAAAAACAAAATCAGGCTATTATAATGACAAGTGTGTGAGTGCACATTAATTTCCCCTTATGTTCTTATTGCCAGCAGATGGAGGTCGAAATTGAATTGCTGCTGACTGTTGTCCCCTGTTATGGCCTGTGGAGATATGACAATTGAGGAAGAACTTAGAGGAATGCCAAGTAGTAGAGCATGAAGCAGTGGGTCTGACTCACTGCCTTGGACATTTCACTGCTGAAAGCATTTGGAAAGGTGAGGAAAATGCCCTTGATAGTACTCTTAAGATAGATTTTAAAGTCAGTCATGTTCCACCCACAAGCCTTTTTGTTGGGCCTGTCGGATCTATACATTTGGCAAAAGCCACTCTCTTAATAATGTTCATCTACTTAATTAAATCCTCTCATAAGATAATTATCTAAATAAAACACACTTATAGAACTTCCTCCTAATTTTTTTTTTAATTTAGGCAAGAAAGCAGAATCAAGGACCATTAGACTTCTTGTCCACCCTACTGTTGATTTCCTTGGAGGTTCTTCATGATTGCTTTTCATTTTTTGCCAAAAATTTTACTTAAGAAGTCATTGGATACTCTGCATGGGGTACCCACCCCACTGAAAACAGGAGCAAGATATCTGTGCATCGCTTCATATGCTTTTTTGTTTTTCCCCTAGGAAGAATCCATCGCTTCCACTA